>JAVIAB010000156.1:15245755-15710755 GCA_032433765.1 Megaustenia siamemsis | reverse complement strand
AAAATGTCGTCAGATGAACCTTTTTTTTTTTAAAGTTGCTAAGAATAGTACAGTGTTAAAACATCATGCAGACGATACTGGAAAGCGGTTGTTTTAAGGCGGTTTGCGTTTAACTGGCACGAGATTTCAAGAAGATTCTAATTTCCGGGGGAGTGTGTTTGTGTGTAGGTGTTCGTGTGGGGAAAGTGTTTACTAAAGTAAATACAACAAGTGTTGGTGCTAAGAATCGACTCCACAGTCACATGTATGCAAAATAAATCATGGTCGGCACCTCAACTACATGCACATGTGGACAGGCGCCCAAGACACTGCACAACACATACTTCAAGATTGCACTGAATATAGTCTTCTTCTTCTACCTTTTAGCTCCAGTGGAGCATAGGTCTTCAACAAACACTTTCCAAGTCGTTCTGTTTTTTGCAATTCTTTTAAGATAATTCCATGTCTTCCCATCATCTTCATCTCTGCTTCTATCTGTCTTCTCCAAGAATTCCTTGGTCTTCCTCTTTGTCTTTTCCCCTGGGGATTCCAAAAAAGGGCCTGTTGTGTAATACTCTCAGATGGCTTCCGTAGTGTGTGTCCTATCCAGCGCCATCGTCTCGGTGTATCTCTTTATCCACTGGTGTTTGACTGGTACATTTCCATAATTCTATGTTAGTTGTTTCGTTGACTTGTCCATGTTTGTGAAGTTTTTCGGCTAATTTCTTTTACAGTATGGGATCCATAGATACAACGCTACAGACAAAACTATATGGGCCACTGCAAGAAAAAATAAATAAAAAAAACAGTAACAGTTATACAGTTAACAATATTGCAGATATAGACAAAACTTTAGGCCGGCGAAAGATACATTTATCTATCTATTGACCATTCGAACCCATAGGGTTTAGACTCAGATACTCTTTCCGTTTCGAAATTGTCTTTCTGGCAGTCTCAATCCTTGTAAAGATCTTTTATCAAATCTTCCCATTTGTCTCTGTTCTTTGCAATTATCTCGATCTCACTGAAGCAGCCGATTCCTACTGTCTTTGCCTCCCTGATTAATGTTGTTCTCAATGTTTCTCTAGGTCAGCCTCTTTTCCTCCTACCTGTTGTTTCCCCACACGAGGGCTTGCTTTGCTATTCGGTTATTATCTTTTCTCATCACATGTCCAACATATGACCATCGTCTTTTCTTGATTATTGATGATATTAGTAGTTGATTGACGAAAGATGGATAGAAGGTAAAAAAAACAACAACAGAATACCATGAGACATACAGACAACTGTCTCTACGCCATCTGTTATCTCCCTTTTTTTGAATGGCTGATATGAGTTGTTTACAACTTTGCCCATTTCATTAAGGCTCTTTGTTGTTACTTTCTGAGTTTATTCAAACGTTTCTTAAGTTCAAGCTTTCAAATCATCAATTCCTTTTATACTTTGTTTGTCCACTTCGTTTCGTGCCATCTACTTTTCCTGCTATTTAGTCCTGACCAGGCGGTTAATTGTGTGACTTCATACATACCATGTTCATTATCATCATCATAATGTGCCATATCGGTTGGCGTAGGCGATCATGTCCTTCCACAATCTTCTATCCACAGTGCATCGTATCAGTTCTGTTGTTGACTGTTTTCCACGCCATGACACCAAGCTATCTAGTATTTTCTCTCTTTGCCGTCCGCGATTTCTCTTTCCTTGTATTTTGTCAGTTGTAACCAAGTATTCCAACTTTCCTCTTGTCATGATGTGCTTGAAAAAAGTTGATTGTTCCTTTCTGATGTTTTTTAGGAGCTCCCATTTTGTGTTAACCTCTTTGAGAATTTCCTCATTGCTCTTTTTAGCTGTCCAGGGAACTTTGAACATTCTTCTGAGAAATCCCATCTCTGTGGCCTCTAATCGCCTTTTCATTTGTTTGTCTACTGTCCACGATTCCATATGTCAGAATTGGTTATATATAGCACCGATGAACTCTCTTTCTCATTTGTATTGACATAGATTTGTTGCATAAGATATTTTTTCATTTTCTAAAATGCTATTTTGGTCTGAGCAATTCTGCTTTTTATTTCTGTGTTGCATCTTCCATCTGATGTTATTATTGTGCCCAAGTATTTGAAACGTTGCATTTTTTTTTAGATTTGTCCTGTTTATTTTTATGCTGCATGATGGTGATGATTGTTTCTCGATATGACCATTACTTCTGTTTTCTTACTATTCAGACTGAGACCTTTCTTCCTGCTTTCTTTTACTATTAGGTCTATCATTTCTTGTAGCTCATTCTCTGTCTCTGCTATTCAGACTGTGTCATCCGCATATCTCAAATTATTTATGTTGTGACCGTTGACTTCAATTCCTTTTTTGTCTACTATTGATCTCATAATAGTTTCGCTGTATTGTGAAAACAAATCCGGCGACAGAACACCGCCTTGTCTGACTCCTTGTTTTATATATTGGAACTGTCCTGCACATGTTGCTGAGGTACATCTTGACCTACCGTATTACTAGCAATAAAAACAATGCAGGAGCTGACTGTAACGGTGACTCTGACCCTGTGCGTGGAAAAAACAAGATTAACACTAATGAATATAAGCAGGAAGGTGGTGAACATAAGACTCAATGCAGAATTCCTTAAATACGATCAAGGCCAACAGGAAAAATGCCGAGCTCTTAAAACAAACAGATACAATGCAATAACAAAGATAAAGAGCAAAAATGGACAATTTTAGAGATTCTATACATCAAAATGTAAAGAGTTAATGCCACCTAAACAAGAGGTATCCAAAGAAAAATGGATGACAAAGGATATCCTCGAAATGATGGACAAAAGAAGGGAGAACGAGAATAAGAAGAATTTTAACACGTTAAATAAAGGAATATAAAAATGCCAGGAAGCAAAGGAGAAATGGTTAAATGAACAATGTAAACATTTAGAAGACTGTCAAAATAAAAACATGCAGTCAGTACATAAAAGGAATAGTGAACTGGCGAGTAGAAAAACCAAATATTGTACAGGATGCTTGAAATGAAAAGGAGGTGATATTTTAGTGAAGAAAGAAAGCATGCCGGGCATATGAACGGAAGACATGAAAGAGTAAGATGGAGGAGAAAGATCACAACTATCACAACAATCAGAGAATATAAATTATTAGGTACCATCAATTCTTAAAGATGAAGTAAAAGGTGGCATCAAACAGATGGAAAAAGGAAAGGTGATAGGACCAGATGATATATCAATAGCGGAATTAGAAGATCTAGGTGAGACAGGACCAGGTAATATATCAATAGCGGAATTAGAAGTTCTAGGTGAGACAGGACCAGATAATATATCAATAGCGGAATTAGAAGATCTAGGTGAGACAGGACCAGGTAATATATCAATAGCGGAATTAGAAGTTCTAGGTGAGACAGGACCAGATAATATATCAATAGCGGAATTAGATGTTCTAGGTGAGACAGGACCAGGTAATATATCAATAGCGGAATTAGAAGATCTAGGTGAGACAGGACCAGGTAATATATCAATAGCGGAATTAGAAGTTCTAGGTGAGACAGGATCAGATAATATGTCAATAGGGGAATTAGAAGCTCTAGGTGAGACAGGACCAGATAATATATCAAAAGAGGAATTAGAAGCTCTAGAGGAGACAAGACCAGATAATATATCAAAAGAGAAATTAGAAGTTCTAGAGGAGACAAGACCAGATAATATATTAAAAGAGGAATTAGAAGTTCTAGGTGAGACTGGACCAGATAATATATCAAAAGAGGAATTAGAAGTTCTAGGTGAGACTGGACCAGATAATATATCAAAAGAGGAATTAGAAGTTCTAGGTGAGACTGGACCAGATAATATATCAAAAGAGGAATTAGAAGTTCTAGGTGAGACTGGACCAGATAATATATCAAAAGAGGAATTAGAAGGTCTAGGTGAGACTGGACCAGATAATATATCAATAGAGAATTAGCTCTAGGTGAGACAGGACCAGATAATATATCAATAGAGGAATTAGAAGATCTAGGTGAGAGAGAGGGTGTCCGGTTAGCGCAATCGATAGGCGGTTGGCTTACCACGGCAACAGCCGGGGTTCGTAATCCTGGCGAGGACACCTGGGTTTTACTAATTCCCTAAAAATTAGTAGGAGCCGCGATAGCTCAGTGGTTAGTGAACTGGACTACTACGGACAAGGGGTAGGGTTCGATCCCAACCGACGGCTCCGGGTTCACCCAGCCTTAAATGGGTACCGGATTTTTTCTGGGAAAGTAAAAGCAGCACGGGCGTAATACCGACCACATTACCCCAAAAAATCATGTGCTGAAGGTCTGTAAAATATAGGGTCACTAACACCATATTTCCCTATACGCCACTTGGCGTGACGGGGGGTACTTTACTTTACTTAGGTGAGAGAGAAATAACAATCATAGAGAATCTAATGAATGCCATTTATCACAATGGTCACATTTTTTAATGATTGTCTGCAATGTACATCTATAGCTTTAACCATGATAATATCAAAGAAAATAAACACACAGGATTGTGGGGGGAAAAAACTAAAGGGACACAAACTGAAACAAGTACATAGATTCAATCAAATACCTGGTGTCAATAATAACATGAGAAGGCAGATGCACTTCATAAATTTGAAGTAGAATATGACAGGGAAAGACAGAATTACGAATGAAAAACAACATCCTAAGTAACGAATTATTGTCAATTAATGTTAGCAAACGTGTCCTGAAGTGCTACATAGAACCTGCTCTACTATATGGAAGTGAGTCATGGACGATGAGAAAGACAACACAAAGAACATTAGAGGCAGCTGAGATGTGGTTTATCAGAAGAATGCTAAGAATTCCATGGATAGCAAACATTAGAAATGAAGAAAGTTTAAAATGAGTTGGAAAAAACCAGGAATATCATAAAAATCAGAAGGAAAAGACAACCTATATTTATTTGGGCATGACATGCGAAAAGAAGGCATTGAGAATACTATAACAACAGGCAGAATGAATGGAAAGAAGAGTAGAGGAAAACCACGAGGAAATAAATAAATAAATATTGAACAGCTTATCCAAATGGCATTATAAAGGATCCCAGACTGAAATTATGACGTGTATTAAGGACCGAATGATCTGGAGAGATATGATCGCCTATGGCAACCGGCTTGGCACCGGATGATGATGATTATGAGATTAAGTATGAGTAAACGTTATTTGTGTGAACATATCGATGTTTACGTCAGAAGTCCACCCAGACTTGAGATAGGAAATTAAACGCCAATGAAAACAAATGTCTTTGTGGGATCTCAAACATTAGGAAAAATTAAAAAATACAAAAAAATGGTATGTTAGAAGCTTTTCGTGATAAGTGGACGACACAGACTAAACGACGTTTCGGCCCAATAGCCTTCAGCAGGAAAAAAACAAGAAAAACACACACACACAAAACTAATAACGAAACATTCAAAACAAAAATATTCGAAATATGTTAAAGAAAATAAAAAAAAGAAGAACAAATGTCTATCCTGTGTGTATGAAAAGGAAATTGTAAGACACCCCTGTGTGAACTCCTCTAGTTCGGTGTACATTGGCGCACATTTCTGCACATTCACGACAGCCACACTTTTGTTACCATTTCCTTTTCATACACACAGGATAGACATTTTTTTTTTATTTTTAATTTTCTTTAACATATTTCGAATATTTTTGTTTTGAATGTTTCGTTATTAGTTTTGTGTGTGTGTTTTTCTTGTTTGTTCCTGCTGAAGGCCTATTGGGCCGAAACGTCGTTTAGTCTGCATCGTCCACTTATCACGTAAAGCTTCTAACATACCATTTTTTGTATTTTTTATTTTTCCTCATATTCAGCTTTACTGCAGCTTCGCATTTTTATGCATTCATTTGCATTTCTTTGCCTTAACCCATCTCAATACATAAGCTGGAAAGAATATATTTCAAAAGACAAGATTCACTTAAACAGACAGCTGCCTTCATAAGAAAGTCCGGAATCCTACTATGAATGAGCCATGATCGCAGAAGAAGAGGAAGAAAATTAGACAAGAATGGAAACAAGAATAGATGCAGAGTTTTATAAGAAGAAATTGTTGGAAACACATCGGTCATATTTGTACTGAGAATGAGTGAGGAATTACTTTCCCGTCAAGCATTCATATGGAAACCACCTGGTAATAGAAAAACACGGCAGACCAAGTGATTCGCTATGCAGAACAATAGGGAAAGCTCACCCATGGGACCAGGAAACAACAAAAACTATCAAGAACTAGCAGCAGATCGTCAATTATGGAGAACTATGACTTCCGCCTTTTGTGTCTTTTTGGTCAGAGAGGAAAATGAATGGAAAAAAAAATATGAATAAATGAATGAATGATTTATCTTTCAATAGAAGGCCAGCGATTAGACCTCAAGGGAATCATTTTTTATTTATTTAACTTTTTCTTTTTTTTTTTACTAACGTAAGACTGTAATCACACAAATATTTATTACATTCATCATTGGGTGTCTTCTCCGCATCGAAGGTTGGCTACCATGGAGCGCCATTCCACTCTGTCTCTTGCTTTGATGGTGCATGTTGCCATAGGCTGACTTGTCCATTTTTTGATGTTACTCGTCCATGTTAGTTTTGGTCTGCCTCTGCCTCTTTTACCTTGTATTTTCCCCTTTAATATTACTTTTATTAGACTGTTGTGTCTGTTTTAACATGACCAAAAAATGTCATTTGTCTTGCTCTAATTGTGTTTAGTAGTTCTTTTTTCACCCTTAGTCGTTCTAAAACTTCCTCGTTTGTTTTCTTTTCTTTCCATCCAATTCTACCTATTCTTCTGTAAATCCACATTTCAAAGGCCTCAATTTTCTGTTCTGTTTTATGGTCTAATGTCCATGTTTCTGCACCATACAGGAATATTGAGAAGATGTAACATTTTGCTATTCTTAGTTTTAGCCCTGTTGTTATTTGTTTTGATGTTAGTATATTTTTCATGACATTGAAATTACTTTTTGCCATTCCTATTATTTTGTTTATTTCAGTTCTACATTTTCCATCACTGGTTATAGTATGTCCCAGGTAGTTGTAGTTCTGAACTGTCTCCAGATGTATTCCTTCAACTTTGATATTTAATTGTAGGTCTTAAGAATTTCCTTTTTTTTATTTATGACATTGTTTTTTTAAATTTTATTTTTATTCTTTAATGTATCGGCATAATCTCAGCTCAGATAAACCACTCTTACCACCCCTAACACCCCCCCCTTTTTTTTGCTACTCTTTTTTGTCAATCATTTTCTTTACCCCATATTAGGACGGATTGTTATAAGTGAATCATTAACTAACAGTTACTTCACTTCACAGACTTGAAGTGATCTTTCCTTGATAAACGTTCTTACATATCATTCACTATGCTTGTGATGTTACTCAACCTTGTGTATTACTGTATTATTGTATCATTCACCATGCTTGCGATGTTACTCAACCTTGTGTATTATTCCATCATTCACCATGCTTGTGATGTTACCCAACCTTGTGTATTATTCCATCATTCACCATGCTTGCGATGTTACCCAACCTTGTGTATTATTCCATCATTCACCTTGCTTGTGATGTTACCCAACCTTGTGTATTATTCCATCATTCATCATGCTTGTGATGTTACTCAACCGTGTGTATTATTCCGTCATTCACAATGCTTGTGATATTACTCAACCTTGTGTATTATTCCATCATTCACAATGCTTGTGATGTTACCCAACCTTGTGTATTATTCCATCATTCACAATGCTTGTGATGTTACCCAACCTTGTGTATTATTCCATCATTCACCATGCTTGTGATGTTACTCAACCGTGTGTATTATTCCATCATTCACAATGCTTGTGATGTTACTCAACCTTGTGTATTATTCCATCATTCACAATGCTTGTGATGTTACTCAACCTTGTGCATTATTCCATCATTCACAATGCTTGTGATGTTACTCAACCGTGTGTATTATTCCATCATTCATCATGCTAGTGATGTTACTCAACCTTGTGTATTATTCCATCATTCACCATGCTTGTGATGTTACCCAACCTTGTGTATTATTCCATCATTCACAATGCTTGTGATGTTACTCAACCGTGTGTATTATTCCATCATTCACAATGCTTGTGATGTTACTCAACCGTGTGTATTATTCCATCATTAATCATGCTAGTGATGTTACTCAAGCTTGTGTATTATTCCATCATTCACCATGCTTGTGATGTTACTCAACCTTGTGTATTATTCCATCATTCACCATGCTTGTGATGTTACTCAACCTTGTATATTATTCCATCCTTCATCATGCTAGTGATGTTACTCAACCTTGTGTATTATTCCATCATTCACCATGCTTGTGATGTTACTCAACCTTGTGTATTATTCCATCATTCATCATGCTAGTGATGTTACTCAACCTTGTGTATTATTCCATCATTCACCATGCTTGTGATGTTACTCAACCTTGTGTATTATTCCATCATTCATCATGCTAGTGATGTTACTCAACCTTGTGTATTATTCCATCATTCACCATGCTTGTGATGTTACTCAACCTTGTGTATTATTCCATCATTCATCATGCTAGTGATGTTACTCAAACTTGTGTATTATTCCATCATTCACCATGCTGGTGATGTTACCCAACCTTGTGTATTATTCCATCATTCACCATGCTGGTGATGTTACCCAACCTTGTGTATTATTCCATCATTCATCATGCTGGTGATGTTACTCAACCTTGTGTATTATTCCATCATTCATCATTCTAGTGATGTTACTCAACCTTGTGTATTATTTTATAATTCATCATGCTAGTGATGCTACTCAACCTTGTGTATTATTCCATCATTCATCATGCTAGTGATGCTACTCAACGTTGTGTATTATTTTATAATTCATCATGCTAGTGATGCTACTCAACCTTGTGTATTATTTTATAATTCATCATGCTAGTGATGCTACTCAACCTTGTGTATTATTCCATAATTCATCATGCTAGTGATGCTACTCAACGTTGTGTATTATTTTATAATTCATCATGCTAGTGATGCTACTCAACCTTGTGTATTATTTTATAATTCATCATGATAGTGATGCTACTCAACCTTGTGTATTATTCCATCATTCATCATACTAGTGATGCTACTCAACGTTGTGTATTATTTTATAATTCATCATGCTAGTGATGCTACTCAACGTTGTGTATTATTTTATAATTCATCATGCTAGTGATGCTAATCAACCTTGTGTATTATTTTATAATTCATCATGCTAGTGATGCTACTCAACCTTGTGTATTATTCCATCATTCACCATGCTAGTGATGCTACTCAACCTTGTGTATTATTCCATCATTCACTATGCTAGTGATGCTACTCAACCTTGTGTATTATTCCATCATTCACCATGCTAGTGATGCTACTCAACCTTGTGTATTATTCCATAATTCACCATGCTAGTGATGCTACTCAACCTTGTGTATTGTCTTCGTTGTTAACTTGGCCATACATTCTGACTCATTGCCACTCATCGATTTACTTTTGTTATTTCCAGCCATAACGTTTCAGCTCTCTGATGTTGGTGACACATTCTTGACTGCTATTCGTCATCTCTTGATGTTACCATGACAGGTATAATATTCTTTTTATTTTGTCCCGGTGCTATACCCTGACTGTTATTACCAATCTCTTGATGTTACCATGCCAGGTATAATATTCTTTTATCTTGTCCCGATGCTATACCCTGACTGTTATTACCAATCTCTTGATGTTACGATGACAGGTATAATATTCTTTTTCTCTTGTCCCGGTGCTATACCCTGACTGTTATTACCAATCTCTTGATGTTACCATGCCAGGTATAATATTCTTTTATCTTGTCCCGGTGCTATACCCTGACTGTTATTACCAATCTCTTGATGTTACCATGCCAGGTATAATATTCTTTTATCTTGTCCCGGTGCTATACCCTGACTGTTATTACCAATCTCTTGATGTTACCATGACAGGTATAATATTCTTTTTATCTTGTCCCGGTGCTATACCCTGACTGTTATTACCAATCTCTTGGTGTTACCATGCCAGGTATAATATTCTTTTTATCTTGTCCCGGTGCTATACCCTGACTGTTATTACCAATCTCTTGATGTTACCATGACAGGTATAATATTCTTTTTATCTTGTCCCGGTGCTATACCCTGACTGTTATTACCAATCTCTTGATGTTACCATGCCAGGTATAATATTATTTTATCTTGTCCCGGTGCTATACCCTGACTGTTATTACCAATCTCTTGATGTTACCATGACAGGTGTAATATTCTTTTATCTTGTCCCGGTGCTATACCCTGACTGTTATTACCAATCTCTTGATGTTACCATGCCAGGTATAATATTATTTTATCTTGTCCCGGTGCTATACCCTGACTGTTATTACCAATCTCTTGATGTTACCATGACAGGTATAATATTCTTTTTATCTGGTCCCGGTGCTATACCCTGACTGTTATTACCAATCTCTTGATGTTATCATCATCATCATCATCATCAAGTAACATGATTACTGGCGTAGGTGATCATGTCTCTCCACAACTCTCGATCTTGACAGTTATTTATAATTTCTGCTGTTGATATTCTGCCAAGCCATTCTCTTTAGCTGTCTGGTGTCTTTTCTATTTGCTTCCCTCTTTCTCTTCGTCCCTCAACTTTCCCACTTGTCACAATATAGTCCAGCTGTTCCCTTCTCATTGCATGGCTAAAGAATGATGATTGTTTCTTCCTATTTTTAAAAATTAGCTTTCTTTTTTTTTTTGCTTTGGTCTCTTTCAGAACGTTTCATTGCCTTTTTAGTTGTCCATGGTATTCTCAACATTCTTCTGTAAAACCACATCTCTACAGACTCCAGTGATTTTCTTGTCTATTATCCTATTCGATGATTCACATTCATATGTTAAGACTGGTTCTACATAACATTTAAGAAGTTTTTTTTTTTCTATCGTCAAAAATGGATTACACAGTAGCACGTATTCGGAATGAATGCATAGATTTAAGTAACAACGTTTGCCCAGACATCGGTCATCTTTGGACTGCACTTTCCGATGTTTAACTACCAAGGGACTTCCGGTTTGAAGATGGCGCGGCCATGTTTGCGTCAACGTTCACTGTTATGTATTTTTGTGCCGGAAAGATGGTTAATTCTATCTTTCCAATGCAGATCAGTGTATAGATAAAAAGTTCCCCTGTTGGGATCTTCCCCGGTGAAGCGGAGTACATGCATGTGATCTGAAATCCTTTACAGTGTGCGTGATATTGTGTTCTGTGTTGATTGCAATATACGTCATCGTTGGAATACCGGTCAATATGACGGTTAGGCGTCAGGAACTTTTAATTGCTGTGTCTGAAAAGTGTTCCTTGTTGCAGTTTCCGCATATTCCAAGTCCGGCTTGCTGCAGGAGCTACTGAGTTAAGTGCTCTGTGCACACCGTGAGCTGTGTGTATCATCCGTGTTGATCATGTTTCGATATTCCAATTGTTTGCGATGAATGCTGATATCGTATGACAGGGAACAGTTGGCTGTGTTCACTTTTTGTGCAGTTTCGCCTTATGTCTTTTGACGTGTGCTGAGACTGCTATGATGGGGACTACAGCTACCTTTCTTTGTTTTGGAGATGAGTTTTAATTCGGATGATTCCACTGGCACGGGCGGTTGAGCAATTATGGATTTTAATTCGTTTGCAATGATACCGGGGCCTTCCATAACCATAACTACCAAGGATTCTTTAACACGCTCGAGGGCTAGATATCAAATCTCACAATACTGAAACAGGGGAAATTAAACCAAGAAGAAATCACAGATTTGATTTTGAAAAGTTCCCTTCGCCTGTGGTGGATATCGAACCCGGGACCTTCTTGTCCAGAGACCGATGTCTTAGTTCTAGACCATTCAGTCTCCTGTCACTCTTTTAATTAGTGATGCATTAATAGATATATTCTGTACAGTTTGGGACAAGGACATTCTATTCTATACAGTTTGGGACACGGACATTCTATACAGTTTGGGACACGGACATTCTATTCTATACAGTTTGGGACCAGGTCATTTTATCAGTTTGAGACAAGGACATTCTTCATAGTTTGAAACAAAGACACTATATACAGTTTGGGACAAAGACATTCTTTACAGTTTGTAACAAAGACATTCTATACAGTTTGTAACAAAGACATTCTATACAGTTTGTAACAAAGACATTCTTTACAGTTTGTAACAAAGACATTCTTTACAGTTTGTAACAAAGACATTCTTTACAGTTTGTAACAAAGCCATTCTATACAGTTTGGGACAAGGACATTCTATACAGTTTGGGACAAGGACATTCTATACAGTTTGGGACAAGGACATTCTATACAGTTTGGGACAAGGACATTCTATACAGTTTGGGACAAGGACATTCTACACTGTTTGGGACAAGAACATTCTATACAGTTTGGGACAAGGACATTCTATACAGTTTGGGACAAGGACATTCTATACAGTTTGGGACGAGGACATTATATAATGTTTGGGATAAGGACATTATATACTGTTTGGGATAAGGACATTATTTAAAGTTTGGGACAAGGACATTTCTAACAGTTTGGGACAAGGACATTCTATACAGTTTGGGACACATACATTCTATACAGTTTGGGACAAGGACATTCTATACTGTTTGGGACAAGAACATTCTATACAGTTTGGGACAAGGACATTCTATACAGTTTGGGACGAGGACATTATATACAGTTTGGGACGAGGACATTATATACTGTTTGGGATAAGGACATTATATACAGTTTGGGCAAGGACATTCTATACAGTTTGGGACAATGACATTCTATACAGTTTGGGACAAGGACATTCTATACAGTTTGGGACAAGGACATTACATACAGTTTGGGACAAGGACATTCATACAGTTTGGGACAAGGACATTATAAAAAATTTGGGACAAGGACATTCTATACAGTTTTGGTTAAGGACATTTTGTACAGTTTGGGAGAAGGACATTCTGTACAGTTTGTGACAAGCATATTCTATGCAGTTTGGGACAAGAATATTCTATGCAATTTGGGACAAGGACATTCTATGCAGTTTGGGACAAGGATATTCTATGCAGTTAGGGAGAAGAATATTCTATGCAGTTTGGGACAAGGACATTCTATGCAGTTTGGGACAAGAATATTCTATACAATTTGAGACAACGACATTCTATACAAGTTTGGACAAATACATCATATACACTTTAGGACAAGTAGATGTAACAAAATGGAATCTTAAAGCATTGAGCAGACGTAGGTGATTCATGGCATAGATTTCAGTAAATCAGAACTGACCGAAACCACACTTTGAGTTCTCGTGATGATTGGTGGGAAGAGATTATTTGACCTGGACAAGTGAGTATATATCAAAACGGGGCCTGGTACTAATATATATTATGGTATCTAATATTTTCTCTCTTTGTCGTCCGCGATCTCTCTTTCCCTGTATTTTGCCAGTTGTAACCAAATATTCCAGCTGTCCTCTTCCCTTGGTGTGCCCGAATAATATTGATAGCTTCTTTCTGATGTTTTTAGGAGCTCTCTTTTTGTGTTGGCCTCTTTGAGAGTATCCTCATTTTCCTTTTATCTGTCCAGGGAACTTTCAACATTCTTCTGAGAAATACCATCTCTGTGGCCTCTAATTGTCCTTTCATTTGTTTGTTTACTGTCCATGATTCGCTTCCATAGGTCAGAATTGGCTCTATAAAATACCGTTGAACTCTCTCATTTCTATTGACATAGACTTGTTGTACAAGACGTTTTTTTATTTTCTGAAATGCTATTTTTGCCTGAGCTATTCTGCTTTTTATTTCTGTGGTGCATCTTCCATCTGATGTTATTATTGTGCTCAAGTATTTGAAACGTTGCACTTGTTTCAGATTTGTCCTGTTTTTTTGTTTTTATGCTGCATGATGGAGATGATTGTTTCTTCGATATGACCATTACTTCTGTTTTTACTTACTGTTTAATCTTTATATTTAAATTTATATTTATATTTATTACATACAAATTTATAGTTTGCTTTAAACCATGAAACAGCATAACCTGATTGTTTACGATGAATGATGATATCGTATGACGGGAACAGTTGGCTGTGTTCAATTTCTGCGCGGTTTCGCCTTATGTCTTTTGACATGTGCTGATACTGCTATGATGGCGACTGCAGTTACCTTTCTTTGTTTGGGAGATGAAATATTAATTCGGATGATTCCACTGGTACGGGCGGTTGAGGAATTTTGTATTTTAATTCGTTTGCAGTGATACCGGGGCCTTCCTAACCATAACCATAACCACAACCACGACCACGACCACGACCACGACCACGACCACGACAACGACAACGACAACGACAACGACAACGACAACGAACGACAACGACAACGACCACGACCACGACCACGACCACGACCACGACCACGACCACGACCACGACCACGACCACGACCACGACCACGACCACGACCACGACCACGACCACGACCACGACCACGACCACGACCACGACCACGACCACGACCACGACCACGACCATGACCATGACCATGACCATGACCATGACCATAACCATAACCATAACCATAATCATGACCATAACCATAACCATAATCATGACCATAACCATAACCATAACCATGACCATAACCATAATCATGGCCATAACCATAACCATAACCATAACCATAACCATGACCATAACCATAACCATAACCAGCATAACCTACGTTAAGTTTACCGTCCTTTGTGGACGCGACCGAGACAAAAGCAACAAGAGTCACTGAGAACACAAACAACATAAACGAGACAAAGAACAATCAATTAATTGCAGTGCTGCGGTGAAGCTGATGAGCAGTGAACGCGTCGTACGCGAGCGTATTGTGACGGCTTTACGTATGAGAACAATATAAAGCTGCTTTACATAGGAGAACGATATAAAGCTGCAATACATAAGAGAAAAATATAAAGATGTTTTACATAGGAGAATAATATAAAGCTGCGTCACAAAAGAGAACAAAATAAAGCTATTTTACATAGGAGAACAATATAAACTTGCTTTACATAGGACAATAATATAAACTTGCTTTACATAGGACAACAATATAAACTTGCTTTACATAGGACAACAATATAAACTTGCTTTACATAGGACAATAATATAAACTTGCTTTACATAGGACAACAATATAAACTTGCTTTACATAGGACAATAATATAAACTTGCTTTACATAGGAGAAAGATATAAAGCTATTTTACATAGGAGAACGATATAAAGCTATTTTACATAGGAGAAAGATATAAAGCTATTTTACATAGGAGAACGATATAAAGCTATTTTACATAGGAGAACGATATAAAGCTATTTTACATAGGAGAAAGATATGAAGCTATTTTACATAGGAGCACAATATAAACTTCTTTTACATAAGAAAAACCATATAAAGCTGCTTTACATCATCATCAACAACTACCGAGCCTACTGGCGTAGGTGATCATGTCTCTCCACAACTTTCGATCTCGGCAGCTATTTATAATTTTTGTTGTTGACCTTCTGACAAGCCATTCTCTTAAGCTGTCTGGTATTTTTTCTCTTTGCTTCCCTCTATCTCTTCGTCCCTCAATTTTTCCAGTTGTTACAATATATTCCAATTGTTCTCTTCTCATTACATGGCCAAAAAATGATGATTGTTTCTTCCTAATATTGGAAATTAGCTCTCTTTTTGCTCTGACCTCTCTCAGAACATCTTCATTACTCTTCTTAGCTGTCCATGGTACTCTCAACATTCTTCTGTAAAACCACATTTCCACAGACTCCTGTGATGCTTTACATAGAACAATATAAAGCTGCTTTACATAAGAGAAAAAAATATAAAGCTGCTTTACATAAGAGAACAATATAAAGCTGCTTTACATAAGAGAAAAAAATATAAAGCTGCCTTACATAAGAGAACAATCTAAAGCTGCTTCCCATAGAACACTATAAAGCTGCTTTACATAAGAGAAAAAATATAAAGCTGCTTTACATAAGAGAACAATATAAAGTTATGATTTCTTGGCCTGCGTAGCTCCCTCATCAGAAAACAACAACTATAAAAGAGAACAGACGTATACACATATGTAAAGGCAGCCACAATACACAGGTTTAGCTCGATCCCTGCAAACAAATGCGACTCTTCAGACGCTCAAGATATTTAATTTCTTTTATCAAAAATGCCACTTTTGAATGTGCAACCGTTCAAACAATTCGTGCCTAGTGCGTGTTAAAATACGCGTGCTTACCCAACATCCCTCACTTAAACACACATTTCACACTCGACCGTAAGCTCAAGTAAATCTAAACACGAGCACAGAGTAAAACTTTAAAATGCTTAACAGAACAGTGAAAAGCGGGCTGAAAACCTCGCCTGCCCAGCTTACTCTAATAGCCAATCAATAGGAATAATTATATTAACTCACGGTCGGTTCGCAGATGCTCATTTGCTAGAGGCATTTAAATTTTAATATTACTGATGGAAACACGAGAATTTACGGAAAATTAGTTTCTGACTATTTTCATCTTCTCTCATTTAATCTCTTCAAACTCATTATCTCTCATTCCAGGGACTATCAATATCATAGAAGTTGTTTCCTGAACTCTTTAACTCCAAAAATGCGTAAAGTACTTGTGCTAGTTTAGCGGAAGAGATATTGTACTTGGAAAAGTGATCTTTGCTCTGTAATTAAGTTGAAGATCGTGTGAATTATCTTTTCTTTTTATTATTATCATTTTGTTTGTTTAAATTATACTCGATCCACTCAGGGCGAGCATGATAGTACTAGCGGGCGTTCACCTTCGTAAGTGAGCATTTAACTCAAACATAAACCATGTAAATGCAGAGGCATTTTTACAGTATTAGGAAAAGTCCGTCAACAAGAGAAAACAAAAAGGTCTACCAACACGAGAAACAGAAAAGTCTACCAACAAGAGGTAACAGAAAAGTCCACCAACAAGAGAAAAAAAAAGAAAAATCCGCAAAAAAAGAGAAAAACAAAAGTCTACAAAAAAAAACAACAAAGATACACCAGAAGAGTCCACCAAAAACAAGACAAAACACAAGAGACACCAAAAAAGAGTAAAAAAAGAAAAATCCGCAAAAAAAGAGAAAAACAAAAGTCTACAAAAAAAACAAAGATACACCAGAATAGTCCAAAAAAAAAAAACAAGACAAAACACAAGAGCCACCAAAAAAGAGTAAAAAGAAAAATCCACCAAGAAGAAACGAAAACAGAACACAGACTTGTGACCATCAATGTTATCAGAAGGATGACAACAGAAGGAAGAATGTATACCAAGATGAAATAGATGCTAGAGCAGAATAAAAGGATGGCAGGACAAAATCATTAACATAGAATTATTGAAAAGTAACAGTCAAATACCTGTGGATAAAGAGATACAGCGAAAACGATGGTCTTGGATAGGACGCACATTGCCGAACCCAACTAAGAGTATTTCACAATAGGCCCTTTTTGGAATCCCCAAGGAAAAAGACAAAGAGGAAAACCAAAATATTATTGGAGAAGACAGAATGAAGCAGAGATGAAGATAATGGGGAAGACATGGAATGATCTTAAATAATGGCAAGAAACAGAACGGCTTGGAAAGTGTTTTGTTGAAGACCTATGCCCCACAGGGAGCTGAAAGTGTTTTGTTGAAGACTTATGCTCCACAGGGAGTTGCAAGTGTTTTGTTGAAGACCTATGCTCCACCGGGAGCTGAAAGTGTTTTGTTGAAAACCTCTGCTCCACAGGGAGCTGAAAGTGTTGAAGACCTATGCTCCACAGGAAGCTGAAAGTGTTGTGTTGAAGACCTATGCTCCACAAGGAGCTGAAAGTGTTTTGTTGAAGACCTATGCTCCACTTGGAGCTAAAATGAAGAAGAAGATAACAAGATTAATACGAAAACATAGAACCAATATGTCGTTATCGAAGTATGTTATCTACAACACGAAAGCTTCCAGCAAAAAATAAACGTGGTCACCAAGCTGGGATGTGAAAAAAATGGGTTTGACCAGATTGTAAACCAAAAATACGAATTATTATTACAAGCTTGCATAATGCCGCATGTAGCGAGCAGGGGGTATTATAGTAGCAAAAAACACTCGACCGTTAATAAAGAAAGTGTGTAAAGGTTTACTCCATACCCTTGATGTCCCGTGTGCACTCGCGCACGTTAAAGGTCCACTGGCAGTTAAAATCGAAACAGGGTAAGGCATAAATGTGGCTGATGTCCGGACATAATTGTCAGAATATAAACCTACCCTCAGCGTGGATCCCATGATGTAATACGGAGTTCGTGCACCTGAGTCAGGATTCTCCTCGGAATTTCTCGAGGGGTATATCGCAGTACCTATGGGTTCGACCGATGTGTAGCGAAGATGACCCTAACAACAAACAAACAAACAATTCCTCCCGCCTCCCCCTTTGCTAGGCATATGGGAAAAATCGTGTTACTGACCATATTTTCCTTTACTACGGCACACTGGTGATAGGGTCGGCATCACGGCAGGCCGATTTTACTTACCAGAAAAGTCCCCGGTACACAATTTCTCACTTGATTCACCCGGAGCTTTATTGGTAAATAAAAAAAAAATCCACATTGGGAATCAAACTCGTACCCTTCTGATTAGGAAGCGAGCGCACTAAACCACTCAGCCACCGAGTCTCCGACTATGAGAACCGGGTTCGAATCGTACCAGTTACCCGAGAGTATTGTTGAAGCAGCTCATGGACACTCAACCACAAAAAAAAAACAAAACGAAATAGTTTATGCTCCGGAAAGGTCGAGAAATGTTGCCATCGCTTCGATGTTTGCGCTGAAGGCGACACCTGTTGGGAGTTTCCGGTCAACTGCTGATTGGACGGCATAGCACGTGGTGATATTCTTACCAATGAATGACACTGATTCATATCTCGTGAGTTCATCATGACCGTGAAGAGCATGTAGCGAACAATGATAAAAACAGAAGATAGACAATTTTAATTACATGCATTTTTAAATAATATAGCCTTTGGCGACTTGACAAGCGGTTGGTAGCATTCAATCATGACTTGACAGTAGTTTGGTAGTGTATTATTGACGGATGTTGGAACCTGGGAGTCGCGATAGCTCAGTGGTTAGTGAACTGGGCTACAGAGGACAAGAGGTAGGGTTCGATCCCAACCGACGGCTTCCGGTTCACCCAGTCTTTAATGGGTACCGGATTTTTTTCTGGGAAAGTAAAGCGGCATGGGCGTAATACCGACCAAATTTATCCCAAAAATCATGTGCCGAAGGTCTGTAAAATTTATGGTCACTAACACCATATTCCCTATACGCCACTTGGCATGACGTGGGTACTTTACTTTTCTTTCTTTTTTTTTTGTGTGTGCAATATAACTGTTAAATCATTTTGATCTTCATCTCTATTACTCCTCAGTGCTTGAACTACTAACAGTGTATGTGAAGAATATGTTTCCTTTTTTTACTTTTCTCATTCAAGAGAGTTTCAGTTGCAGCATTCAGGGCAACTTTTTCGAGTGTCTTCAAATTATTTAAAAGTTTAGTTATGTCACTAACACCATATTCCCTATACGCCACATGGCGTGACGTGGGTACTTTACTTTTCTTTCTTTTTTTTGTGTGTGCAATATAACTGTTAAATCATTTTGATCTTCTATCTATCTATCTTTCGTTCGCTCGAAGTATTGTCTATATCAGCAATGTCGTTTCCTGTATGAATTTTACTGTCTTTTGTAATTCTTGCAGTGGCCCATATAGTTTTGTTTGTAGTGTTGTATCTATGGGCCAATGTATTTTCCTCAGTCTACTATATTCAGTGCAGTCTTGAAGTATGTGTTCAGCAGTCTGGGGTGCCTGTCCACATGTACAAGTAGTTGATGTGCCGATCTTGAATTTTGTATACATGTGACTATGGAGTCGATTGTGTCCTGTTCTTAGGCGTATACTGATAACTTGTTCATATCTATTCATATTATGAAAGGCATCCTGATATGGGGCTTGTGGTCCTCTGATTGATTTGATTATCTGTTTCTTATGATGGTATGTGACTGGTGTATCTAGTTGTGTGCCTGTTGAACCTTCCTTTGCCAACTGATCTGCTTTCTCATTTCCTGGTATTCCACAGTGAGACGGGATCCACTGCAGGGCAACCCTGTGGTGCTTGCAGAGTTCAGTCAATAAGGTCTGTAGATGTGGTAATTTTCTGGATTGTAGTGCCTGGAGTACTGATCTTGCATCTGTCAAAAACATTACAGGCTGTGGGCTAAGATTACTGTTCAGCAGTTTTTCTATTGCCAACTTTATTGCTTGTATTTCTGCATCATAATTGTGACAATATTTCCCTGTTGCTATTTTATTCATATCCCTAGTGTTATTTGGGTACTCTATATATGCACCTGCTCCCCCATTCTTTACTGCATTCTGTGCTGATCCATCTGTGTACACACGGATCCATAGGTCATTTTGATCTTCATCTCTATTACTCCTCAGTGCTTGAACTACTAACAGTGTATGTGAAGAATATGTTTCCTTTTTTTACTTTTCTCATTCAAGAGAGTTTCAGTTGCAGCATTCAGGGCAACTTTTTCGAGTGTCTTCAAATTATTTAAAAGTTTAGTTATGTCACTAACACCATATTCCCTATACGCCACTTGGCGTGACATGGGTACTTTACTTTACTTTACTTTACTTTACTTTACTTTACTTTATATGCTGGAAGCTGTTTTACTGAGTAGCTTCTCTCGTGGCTGAATCTGCCAATATTGGATAGACAGTAGTGACAAGAGTCATGTACGGTGAAGATGCGGACAAAAATCAAATATACACAACAGTAAATATTATCCGGGGCCGCGAGTATAGCTAAAGAGATCATATTAAAAAAAAACATAAAATGATATGAAGGAGCTATAATTAATAAAACGATAAGACAAACTACGTCTTTTAGGGAAAAGCTTTCATCAGGGACAACAAACAAATTATCCAAATTAAACACATAACTCTAAAATAGAAAAGACAAAACAGATCTAAAAAATGTCGGAAAAAAACGGTGGATAGGATTTATTGTAGAGCCTGGTTAATAGATGAATAGACAGCAGGAAAGGGAGCATTAAGTTAGATCTATTCATGCGTGATGCCTGGAAGATTAAATGAAAGAAAACAAATTCATAATCCACCAACATTGTAGGTCAAAGGTAAAGGTAGTGTACGAGACTTGAATCGACGTCTTAGCACACGAGTTTTCACCCATATCTGCTCGGCCGCCTATCCAGAAGCGTTCGGGGACTTCTGGATAGTGTCGCTTCAAGCATCGATACTCACGACTCGAGGCGGCATTTCTTACCATCCCAAAGTAATACCCTGGGCACTCGAAGTCACTAAATACCACACTCAAAGCGTGCCGAGGGATAATTCTATTTTGTTCTTTAACTCTTGACTGCAAATAACAGCAGATACAAATAAATTCTTGTAATATTTGAGGCGTCCAGTTGATCCAATCATGACGGAGCTTCCCATATAGACAGCACGAAGCTGGCACGGCTGGTGACTTTTATCTCAAACTGGCCTTTTAATTCAAATTTCAGAAACTCCGTAACATTTATATATAAAGACATTCTGAGTCTACTGTATTACTGTCATTATTAAAAGTAGATTTGAATATCAAAAAGACTAAAATTATGATCATAAACAAAGGAAATACTTAAAACCTACGATTGGATATCATTGCTGAAGGATTAGACCTGGAGACAGTTCAGAGTTATAACTACCTAGGGCATACTATAACCAGTGATCGAAAATGTAAAAATGAAATAAACATAAGAATAGGAATGGCAAAAAGTAATTTTAATGTCGTGAAAAATATGCTAACATCAAAACAAATAACACCAGGGCTAAAACTAAGAATAGTAAAATGTTATATCTTACTGAAACATGGACATTAGACAAGAAAACAGAAAAAAAAAATTGAAGCCTTTGATATGTGGATTTATAGAAGAATAGGAAGAATATTGTATAGAAAGAAAAGAAAACAAACGATGAAGTCTGAAAACAACTAAAAGTGAAATAAGAACAAATAAACACATTCGAACAAGACAAATGAGATTTTTGGGGCATGTTAAAAGACAAAGCAGCCTACTAAAGGTAATCTTGGAAGGGAAAATACAGGGTAATAGAGGCAGAGGCAGACCAAGGCTAACATGGACGAGTAACATAAAAAGATGGACAAATCAACATATGACTATATGCACTATCAAAGCAAGAGACAGAGCGGAACGACACCCCGTGGCAGCCAACCCTCGAGGAGGAGACGGCACTCAATGATGATAATATTTTACGCAGTTCGTTCCAATCTGTGACACCAAATAAAATGCGAGTTCTGTAGCTTCATTAATTTATCATTAACGATATTTTAAGAGCTGTAATAGGAAAATCTTTATACCGAGCGTCGCAGCAGGAGACAATCTGATCATCAGAAAAAGTCTCCCAGTCGAAAAAAAAGTGTCCCAGCCCTTTAGCTTCTTGGCACTCTAAGGGAGGTAGGACCAGCCTGGTCATGACTGCCAGGCGACAACCTCCTGACTGCAATGAACTAGAAAACTTACAATATAGTCTGGCACATACAGATATTTTAAGAGTAATAAACATCGTTTTAAACATTGACGAATGTATCAAATCTCTGCCATGAAAGCTTTCACGTTTAATGACAAATTTTGTTTAAAAAATTAGGAATTAATTTCTTCTAATAAGAAATACATGGATCACAAAATATAACTTTTTTTTCGGCTCTTAGAATAAAATTAATATGTCGTTAGTTCTCATATTTTTTTCCAGATGGCTGACCGCACATTTAATAGGTGACATGGTCGGTATCACGCCGTACCGCTCTTTCCTAGTAAGTTATATACTTTTTTTAAGGCTGATTTTTTACAATAGAAACAAGAAAAAGAGTTCTTTAATGTTATGTAGAGCCAGTCAAAACACATGGATGTGAATCATGGACAATATGACAGCAGATAAGAAAATCACTGGGTGCTTTATAAATGAGGTTTTGCAGAAGAATGTTGAGAATACCATGGACAGCTAAGAAGAATCATGAAAACGTTCTGATAGAGGCTACTGCAATGATAGAGCTAATTTCCAATATTAGGGAGAAACAATTATTATTTTTTTGGCCATGTAATGAGAAAAGAACAGTTGGAATATATTGTGACAACTGGGAAAGTTGAGGGACGAAGAGATAGAGGGAAGCAACTAGAAAAGATGTCAGACAGCTTAAGAGAATGGCTTGGTAGAAGGTTAACAACAGAGATGATAAATAACTGTCGAGATCGAAAGTTGTGTAGAGACA
This sequence comes from Megaustenia siamemsis, assembly GCA_032433765.1. NCBI lineage: Eukaryota > Metazoa > Mollusca > Gastropoda > Stylommatophora > Ariophantidae > Megaustenia > Megaustenia siamemsis. Next base: position 15,687,286 of record JAVIAB010000156.1, on the reverse strand, counting down.
TGATCACCTACCAGCAGGCATGGTACTTGATGATGACGACGATGATAATGATTTAAGGATGGGTGAATCTAAAAGCTGTCGATGAGGATCGAACATAGGCGCTTGCCCATAGTAGTCTGGCTCCCTAACCACTAAATTATGAAGTGTAACATACAAGTTATATTTCTTAAATCAGTACATTCATCAAAGAACTAAATTGACAATGCCAAACAGCTGTGCCATCACATACAAAAAATTTTTAACAATAAAAAAGCTGCTTTCTTAAAAGGGGCCTAAAACAAATGGCGGCATCATCCCGCCAATCAAAGGGGTCCCAGGAATCAACGACGGCATTAACCCTCCAATCAAAGGGGCCCCAGGACACAACAACGGCATTAACCCTCCAATCAAATGGGCCCCAGGACACAATGACAGCATCATCCCTCCAATCAAAGGGGCCCCAGAACACAAAGACGGCATCTACCCCGCAATCAAAGGGGCACCAGGACACAACGACAGCATCAGCCCTCGAATCTCATGGAAGACATCGGGTAAGTGCAGTCATGGTGCCTGGCTAATTATCATTGCCGATCAGAGGGTTTCATTCCCAGATGTATGACATTATTTCAGAGCGACACAGTTTCGTCCGTGCGCTGCCGGGCCCGAAAGGGAAGTAAAGAATAGTGGCGCTGTTCCCTACCATGCATATACGTATGAGGCGACTAAGGAGGGTTGGGCGCGGGACTGGCTATCACGTACTGTAAAAAAATGAGCCGAAAAAAAACTTCACAAACATGGACAAGTCAAAGAAAAGAGTAAAAGTAAATCCACCATCCAGGAAATATAAATGCTTTCTAAGAGATGTATGACGCAGTCCGGAGAAAGCCGTAAGGAGTCCGAGTTTCCGACTCACCTTTTGTCTACCTGAAAGAAAAAGACAAAGAGGAAGACTAAGGAATTCTTGGAGAAGACAGATAGAAGCAGAGATTTAGATAATGGGGAAGACATGAGACGATCTTAAAAGAATGGCAAGAAACAGAACGGCTTGGAAAGTGTTTGTTGAAGACCAATGCACCACAGGGAGTTGAAAGTGTTTGTTGAAGACCTATGTTCCACAGCGAGCTGAAAGTGTTTGTTGATGACCTATGTTCCACAGGGAGCTGAAAGTGTTTGTTGAAGACCTATGCTCCACAGGGAGCTGAAAGTGTTTGTTGAAGACCTATGCTCCACAGGGAGCTGAAAGTGTTTGTTGAAGACCTATGCTCCACAGGGAGCTGAAAGTGTTTGTTGAAGACCTATGCTTCACAGGGAGCTGAAAGTGTTTGTTGAAGACCTATGCTCCACAGGGAGCTGAAAGTGTTTGTTGAAGACCTATGCTCCACAGGGAGCTGAATGGTAGAAGATGAAGAACACACAGCTTCGAGGTTTATCCAATCTCTGATTATGGGTATCGAATACATATTCTTTTCCATGGAAAAGAATCGCGACCTGTCGTAATACTTACTACGATACTCATGTTTTATTGGTCACTGAAAAATATTGGCGCTATCATTATCTAGCTGCATGTCCTTGCTTAGATAGGTCTAAATACTCTGTCTCACCTCGGATTGAGAACAGTGGTAATTCACCTATCATTATCTGATTATCATGTTGCGCATCCTGTGCAGTGAGTTGTTTTCATCACATTCCGCCTGAAAGAATTTCTGTCTCTAGCCAGATCTCCTACAGAACATTGTATTCATCACACTCAGTCTGAAAGAATTTATGTCTCTAGCCAGAAAGAGGAAATCGACAAAGTAATCAAATATGCACCAAGAAATAAAGGACCGAGGATAGATAACATACCAGTAAAAATAATACCAACAGCAGGAGAAACAGGAGTGACATGGCTGCACAGAATATTCAATGCAGCACGGCACCAGCAACAAGCCCCAGAAGACTGACAACAGGCAATCATCATACCAATATGGAAAAAGAAAGGTAACAAAAGAGACTGCAATCAATATAGAGGTATATCTCTTCTCAGCCATGTAGTAAAGCTATACGCCAAGATCATGGGGAAAAAGGCTGAGACCAATAATAGAACTACAGTTAAGCGATTCTCTAAAAAGCGATTCTCAAATGGGGTTCCAAAAAAAACAGAGGATGTACTGGCGCTGTATGCACCTTAAAACAGCTTGCAGAAAAAACGACAGAACACAATCAAAATTTATACATAGCCTTCATTGACCAGGACAAAACATTCGACAGAGTAAACAGAGAACAACTGTGGGAGATACTAACAACATACGGAGTAAGCCAACATCAAACCAACCTAATTAAAAGTCTCCACATCAAAGCAGCTGCAGGGTCAGAACAGCAGCAGGCTACACGGGCCACTTAGAAGTAAGATCTGGTGTAAGACAGGGGTGCGTACTATCCCCCCTACTGTTTATTACATACATGGGTATATATGCAAGTTAGCCAACCAATCAGAGACAGAGGAGATCAACGAGCTTTTATTTGCAGACGTTCAGGCACTAATACATGAAAAGATTGAAGAGAAGATTCAAGAACATTTAAATAGACTCAACTGTACATGCACAAAATACAACATGAAAATAAACATCAACAAAACAGAAGTCATGCATGTCGCCAAAATTAAACAGAACATGAACATAACTATAGAAGGCAGGCAACTAAAACAAGTAGAGGAATTCAAATACCTAGGAACTTTAGTGACAAACAATAATTCACAAACAGCAGAGACAGACTAAAGATGCATCAAAGCTTGTCAAATCATTGGACAGTTATCACCACTATTGTCCAACAAGGAAATAACTTTACAGGCAGAACGACACTCTACAATACAATCGTCATTCCAACGTTGTGCAACCAATGCCAGCCCTGTACCCAAGAACAATAAGCAAAATAACCTCTACTTAGATGAGAAGAAAAGATACAAGAACACTTAAATAGACTCAACAGTACAGGCACTAAATACAACATGAAAATCAACATCAACAAAACAGAAGTCATGAATGTCGCCAAAATAAACAGAACATCAACATAACTATAGAAGGCAGTGAATGTGTGTGAATGACGAAAAAACCTAGGAATAGCCCCCGCCATACAATATATAAAGAAACAACAGATAAAATGGCCACGTTATGGTTGGCCACGTGACACGACAGAAAGATCAAAACACAGCACAACGAGCCCTCAATAAACGTTGCGAGAATACCAGACCCAAGTGTCGACCACGAAAAAGATAGATCGACGGAATACTAGAAACACCAGAAAATATAACAGCAGCAGAGGCGAATAGAAGAGCAAAAGACCGTAAATTATATCTCCCCTCAACGCTGAAAGGCAAATGAGGAAGGAAAGAAGAAGCCAGATCTCCTACATACGTTGCTTTCCTCACAGCCCGTCTAAATGAATCCTTGTCTCTAAGCTAGGTCTCCACCTTACTCTGTTGTCAAGTTCATAGTTTGTGAGGTAACAAACCTATTTGAGAATCACCAAACCTCTCTGTGTGTTACCAAACCTGTTTAGGAATCATCAAACCTCTTTGTGAGTTACCAAACCTGTTTAGGAATCATCAAACCTCTTTGTGAGTTACCAAACCTGTTTAGGAATCATCAAACCTCTTTGTGAGTTATCAAACCTGTTTAGGAATCATCAAACCTCTTTGTGAGTTATCAAACCTGTTTAGGAATCATCAAACCTCTTTGTGAGTTATCAAACCTGTTTAGGAATCATCAAACCTCTTTGTGAGTTATCAAACCTGTTTGTGAATCATCAAACCTCTTTGTGAGTTATCGAACCTGTTTGATAATCAACAAACCTGTTTGTGAGTCATCAAACCTCTTTGAGAATCATCAAATCCTATTTGTGTTTCTGAGACCATGCACTGATCATATGCGGCCCGGTCTAAGCCCAGAAAAGACATAGCCATGGTACAAGAACAGTGAAGAAGTTAGAACTTTAATCAGTCTGAAAATGGCAAGCATCACTGAGAGCTTAGTGAAGGACTTTAGCAACACACCATTCAGGATAGTTAGTTCAGCCAAACTGGTATATATATATATGTAGATTATAATATACTTTGAGGCATTACCTACCCCCATTAAAGAACATATTAAACACATTGTATGTAACAACTAGCTACAGGGTCGATAAATAAATGATGAAGAGTTTTAGCTAGCTGAACTAATAGGGAGCTAGAACAAAATGTAATGTTTTGGTCACATACTTATCTTCACATGAAACTTATGAATAATAAATAACAAAGACAAGTATTATTATTATTTCCAGCTTTTCATGCTTTATTTACAGGCGTGTATGGTACCATGCATAGCTCAGACAAAAGCAGCTTTCCAAAACATGAGGAAGATACTATGCAATTCAATTTTTGACAATAGAAACAACTTATATGTTATGTAGAACCAGTCTAAATATATGGATGTAAATCATGGACAAAAGGACAGCAGACAAGAAAATCAATGGAGGCTGTTGAAATGTGGTTTCACAGAAGAATATTGAGAATACTATGGACAGCTAAGAAGAGTAATCAAAACGTTCTGAAAGAGGCCAAAGCCAAAAAAAAATAGATACATTTTTCCAAAATTAGGAAGAAACAATCATCATTTGTTGGCCATGTAATGAGAAGTGAACAGCTGGAATATATTGTGGGGACTGGGAAAATTGAGGGACGAAGAGATAGAGGGAAGCAAAAGATACCAGACAGTTTAAGAGAATGGCTTGGCAGAAGATGAACATCAGAAATGATAAATAACTGTCGAAATCGAAAGTTGTGGAGAGACATGATCACCTACGACAGCAGGCATGGTACTTGATGATGATTATCCTACATCCTTCTGCTATTTCGTAAACTCTTTCTTGTGCGCGATTACGCACACGCGCACACGCGCGCGCGCACGCGCACACACACACACACACACATCGTATTGAAGAAAAGGAACGTAGAACAGAGAATACCAACGTAAGGATATAAAACTCAAGAGGAACAATCATTGCACCAAAAACCATGGAACTCTAGAAGAATTATGTTAAATACAGAAATACATATATTCAACAGCAATATTGGATTAATCGTAACATGTCGCTGTGAAACATGGAGCACAACAAAAAAGACAGCCAAGAAGATCAGGCTTTTGTTAATGGATGCTTGCTAGTACTAACATGATGGAGATGGCAACTCAAAATCACGAAATTAGAACTGTGGAAAGTACGAGTCAAATAGATTGTCAATGGATATTGGAATGGTTGGAGTCAAATGGATAAAGAGATACGACAAAGATGGTGACGCTGGACAGTACACACTCAAGAAACCAACTGAGAATACTACATGATAAGCCACTTCTTTTTAAAATCCCAAGAGGACTAGACAAAGGGGGAGACCAGAGCAGAGAAGAAGATGATGAGGAAAACAGGGAATGATTTAAAATGTCAAGAGACAGGACAGTTTGGAAAGTGTTTGTCTGAAGACTAAGCCTCCACAGGGAGCTGAAAGTGTTTGATGAAGACCTAGGCTCCACATGGAGCTGAAAGTGTTTGTTGAAGACCTAGGCTCCACATGGAGCTGAAAGTGTTTGTTGAAGACCTAGGCTCCACAGGGAGCTGAAAGTGTTTGTTGAAGTCATATGCTCCATAGGGAGCTGAAAATGTTTGTTGAAGACCTATGCTCTGCATGGAGTTGAAAGTGTTAGTTGAAGACCTAGGTCATGCATGGAGATGAAAGTGTTTGTTGAAGACCTAGGTCATGCATGGAGATGAAAGTGTTTGTTGAAGACCTAGGTCATGCATGGAGTTGAAAGTGTTAGTTGAAGACCTAGGTCATGCATGGAGATGAAAGTGTTTGTTAAAGACCTAGGCTCCACATGCAGTTGAAAGTGTTTGTTGAAGACCAAGCCTTAACAGGAAGTTGAAAGTGTTTGTTAAAGACCTAGGCTCCACAGGGAGCTTAAATGCAAAAAAAAGACTAAATTTGTCAATCTTTTATTTCTAAATAAAACCCGATATTCGCTGTTAAAAATATTAAGAGCACTGTCATTCTCAATACATCATTAACTAGTCTGGCTAAATAGCTGACACCTTTTCTTTTAACTAAAAACAAAATAGTTAATCCCTGCACTTTCCCCTTCTTTTTCCTCACTTTTTCCGAACTGAAACGCATGGGGAAAAAAATGTACTCTAGAAATGTCCAGGAAATCTATGGCACTTTTCGACCACTCTCCTCCACAATGAAGATTGTCTCCCTTGCACACTTAATCCAAAGAAAAAAGCACAACAGGAACTCTTAAGAGATAATCCGTTTAATCCATGATTAAGAAGAGATGTTTGTTTCTTTATTGTGTTTATCACGCGAATAAAGTTGATATATAGTGTTATCTAGTATATAATGTGGGTACATTGATGTGTCTATATTTATATGTCGTGGATACTTTGATTTATATATTTTTGTTTTGTGGATAACTTGATTTATTTATTTTTGTTGTGTTGATAAATTGAATTATCGCTTTCTGTGAGCTGAATAACTTGATTTATCTATTTTTGTTACGTGGATAAATTGAATTACCTATTTCTGTGGTGTGGATAAATTGAATTGTCAATTTCTATGGTGTGAACAAGGGAGCCGCGATAGCTCAGTGGTTAGTGAACTGGACTACAAAGGACAAGAGGTAGGGTTCGATCCCAACCGACGGCTTCCGGTTCACCCAGCCTTTAATGGGCACCGGATTTATTTTTCTGTGAAAGTAAAGCGGCACGGGCGTAATACCGACCACATTACCCCAAAAATCATGTGCCGAGGGTCTGTAAAGTTTATGGTCACTAACACCATATTCCCTATACACCACTTGGCGTGACGGGGGTACTTTACTTCTTTTTTTTTTTATGGTGTGAACAAATTGAGCTATCTATTTCTGCGGTAATAAATGAGGAAGAGGCGGGTAATTATAAAATAATGTTACTCTAGTTTTTTTTGTTTTGTTTTGTAAAAAGAATACACGAAGTATTGATTTCGAAGCTTTCTGGTTACGCCCATGACATGACTAATTCACGCTTTCAGTCGTCTAAGTCTGCTCAATCCTAATTTGACATCTCATTCATAATGTCGCTAATAAAAATACGATCGCAGGCTCATGATGATGATGGTGATGCTCTAATGCAAGGGAGTTAACGAGAGATGTTAGCTCTTCACAGCTGCTTGTTGGTTGATACTTTAGTTGTCTCGATAATTTTCTGTTATGAATCATAATTTGATTTGATTTTTGTCTACGAGGATATCAAATTGATCATAACAGGAACTATAATTTAAACGTTAAAATGGGGTTATTTTACACATGAAAGAGTTTAGATTTCGTAATTTTTATTAATTTATTTCTTAAAATTATGATCTAATTAAAATAACAATAGCACACAGATGAACGAAGGATTGGTTGGTTTCAAGGCAAAACCCGGATCTCGATACAGAGAGGTTGTGGGTTCAAATCTCGGCTGCACCAGTTGTGGTTTTTATTTGTGATTTCTCTCTCCGGCAACCACCCCTGGTCTCAGCAGCGAGGCCCGGTCTCAGCAGCGAGGCCCGGTCTCAGCAGCGAGGCCCGGTCTCAGCAGCGAGGCCCGGTCTCAGCAGCGAGGCCCGGTCTCAGCAGCGAGGCCCGGTCTCAGCAGCGAGGCCCGGTCTCAGCAGCGAGGCCTGGTCTCAAACCTTAATTATTGATGGACGGGAACAAAAATATAAGTACCTCCGATGACGGAGTTATCTGCCTGTGCGGCGAGGGGCCCTTGTGCACACGGCTGTCAGAGGAAAATGGATTAACACGCAAAATGCAATTCCTAGTCCCTAGGGACTTCGCCTGAGGTGAATGCTGGCGAAAAATAAAAACACAAGAACTGAGTTAAAACATACACATTTGTGTCATTATTAAGTGTCATATATAGAACAACAACAACTTAAATGGCTGGGCCACCCGGTCAGAATGAATCCTCACCAATCACCATCTAGGACGTTCTTCTCGAGAATGCATGGAAAAAGACCAAGAGGAAGACCCAGAAGAAGATGGATAGATGCAGTGACAGAGACATGTAACAACAAAGGAAAATCACTAATTCAGACAGTTCGAGCAGCTCAAGAACGACAAATGATATAAACCATGACACCTTTTAAGTATCAGTGAAAAAAGAAAAGAAGATGGATAGATGCAGTGATAGAGACATGTAACAACAAAGGAAAATCACTAATTCAGACAGTTCGAGCAGCTCAAGAACGACAAATGATATAAACCATGACACCTTTTAAGTATCAGTGAAAAAAGAAAAGAAGATGGATAGATGCAGTGACAGAGACATGTAACAACAAAGGAAAATCACTAATTTAGACAATTTGAGCAGCTCAAGAACGACAAATGAAATAACCAGGACACATTTTCGGTATCAGTGAGAAAGAGAAAAGAAGATGGATAGATGCAGTGACAGAGACATGTAACAACAAAGGAAAATCACTAATTTAGACAATTTGAGCAGCTCAAGAACGACAAATGAAATAACCAGGACACATTTTCGGTATCAGTGAGAAAGAGAAAAGAAGATGGATAGATGCAGTGACAGAGACATGTAACAACAAAGGAAAATCACTAATTCAGACAGTTCGGGCAGCTCATCAACGACAAATGAAATAATCAGGACACATTTTCGGTATCAGTGAGAAAGAGACAAGAAGAAAGACGATTAAGTGCCGTCTCCCTTTTGAAGTTTGCTGAAGAAGGCCACGCGTAGACCAAAACGTCATGATTTTGTTTTGTTAATTTGTTGTAAAGCTGTGACCATTCTTTGTAGTAGTGTACATTACACACCGACATTTGCTTCTATGAGCAGCTAATCGTTCTGCTAGAGTGCTGTTACTAGCATTGAGTCCGATTCAGTTAGTGTTAGTACCAATCCCAGTTATTTGGTAATCCTGTAGCCTTGTCAAAAATTACAGATTGTTAATTAAAAAAAACGTTATATCTTTTCAACTTTCCGTATGGTGCAGAAACATGGATAATAAGCAAGAAAACAGAACAGAAAGGTGAATCCTTTGAAATGTGGATTTATAGAAGAATAGGAAGAATTGGATGGAAAGAAAAGATAACAAATGATGAAGTCTTAAACAACTAAAAAAAGAAAAGAGAACTACTAAACACAATTAGAACAAAACAAATGAGATTTTTGGGGCATGTTAAACGACACAGCAGCCTACTAAAAGTTATATTGGAAGGGGAAGTACAAGGTAAAAGAGGCAGAGGCAGACCAAGACTAACATGGACGAGTAACATCAAAATACGGACAAGTCAGCCTAAGACAACCTGCACTATCAAAGAAAGTGACAGAGCGGAATGGCGCTCCATGGTAGCCAACCTCCGATGCGGAGACGGTGCTCAATGATGATGATGAATGAAAAAGAAATTGCGGCTTGTTGCAGGAGCTACTGAGTTAAGTGCCCTGTGCACACAGTGAGCTGTGTGTTTCATCCGTTTTTGATCGTGTTTCGATATTCCGATTGTTTACGATGATATCGTATGACAGGGAACAGTTGGCTGTGTTCACTTTCTGCGCGGTTTGGCCTAGTGTCTTTTGGCGTGTGCTGAGACTTCTATGATGGGGTCTATAGCTACTTTTCTTTGTTTGGGAGATGTGTTAGTAATTCGGATGATTCCACTGGCACGGGCGGTTGAACAATTATGGATTTTAATTCGTTTGTAGTGATACCGGGGCCTTCCATAACAAAAACAAAAAAAAAAAAATTAAAAACATTTGGGAAAAATAACAGAAGTAGAAGTCAACAAAAGAGGAAAAGACTGTAAATTATCTCTCCTCTCAATGAAAAAGGACAAGTGAGGAATGAAAGGAGAAGAATCCAATTAAAAATCGCAATTCAGAAATCTTGAAAATAACGCAGAGAATAAGATGAATAAGTAGACGAGAGAAACAGATAAATACATAAAGGGATACAGTAGTTCAAAAAGAATGCATAATTAGCATTTTACAATCCCATTCACCGAAAATAAATTGTACAACGTCATTCAGGTGGGGCCAATAAGATTTCATGATACATTTTGCATGAGCTTCTCATTAGAGATGTTCAATGCATTAGATGAAACTATTGGATGTATTGCTTTCTATCTCATTACCAATCAATGCACTTGGCATATGCATAGTGCAGTAGGGCGGGGAGATAGTATTGAGGCATTCTCTCCTGGCAATGAATAAATTATAAGCCTTGAATCTAAACATTCAGCCAATCAATGCGCGCTTTTTCTTTCGTTTCTTTGTTGTTGTTTCTTATTCTTTTAATATATATCTATTTGTTATATTTTGTTATTGGGGGAGGGGAGGGATCTTACAGCCATAAACACTTGGTTATAATTTAGTTAATACACTGCTGATTGATTCGAACTAAATGTTAAACTTTAGTTCTAACACTATAGATGTAGTATAAACTTATCATGTGTAAGAAAAGAAAAGTCAAGAGCCTCGTCACTCCAAATGGCGTTTAGGGAATATGGTGTTAGTGACCATAATTTTTACAGACCTTCGGCACATTATTTATTGAGTTAATATGGTCAGTATTACGCCCGTGCCGCTTTACTTTCCCAGAAAAAGTCGGTACCTATTTAAGGCTGGGTGAACCTGGAATACGTCGATCAGGTTCGAACCCTAGCTCTAGTCCATTAGTAATCATGTATAGAGATTCATATTTCTTTGATGGCAACATATTGTGTGAATTATCGAGAGATAATCTATTGCTGTGGATTATCGAGAGATAATCTATTGCTGTGAATTATCGAGAGATAATCTATTGCTGTGAATTATCGAGAGATAATCTATTGCTGTGAATTATAGAGAGATAATCTATTGCTGTGGATTATCGAGAGATAACATATTGCTGTGAATTATCGAGAGATAATCTATTGCTGTGAATTATCGAGAGATAATCTATTGCTGTGAATTATCGAGAGATAATCTATTGCTGTGAATTATCGAGAGATAATCTATTGATGTGAATTATCGAGAGATAATCTATTGCTGTGAATTATCGAGAGATAATCTACAAAAGTCCATCAATGAATTTGAATTCAACGAAACATGCTCAATGTATCAGGAACAAAGATAACGAAGTCCAACACTGTTGTTGTTTTCATCTGAAAGTGGCATTTTAGTTAAAATCTTGGAAATTTTGTATGGATGAAATTGGCCTGAGCATTTTACATTCAATTCATTCTTTTTAAAAAAAAGTGGAAGGGGGGGGGGGGGAGGCCTTGTTGGAAACCTCTCGACTGGGCTACGACGTTGGGACAACCCGTGTTCGATTCCCGCTGGAAGCAGTATGAACTGTATTTGTGGTTGGGGGAAAAAAAAAACGACGTGAGTTTCGATACTTGAAGCGACACTATCTAGAAGCCTCCGAAAACATCTGGATAGGCGACCGAGCACATATGGGTGAAAACTCGCGTGCACAGACGCTGATTCACGTCTCGTGTTTTACCTTTACCTTTCTTTCTTAAAACCGATATTTATGAAAGTGGTTCTAATTTGTGACACCAACAAAACATACAAACTAAAGTAGAGACTTAATGTATGAATGGTGTTTTAGTAGTTAAAGCATACAACAAAATATATAAAAGTTAGGTAAATCTAAGAGATCTCGCTTGCAATATACAAAATGTAACCACACAGGTTTTTTTACATTCTAAGATACATGTTATTCTATCTTTGTGTGTGCATGTCTGTGTTAGTCACATCTCATATCTTTGTGTGTGCATGTCTATGTTAGTCACATCTCATATCTGTGTTAGTCACATCTCATATCTTTGTGTGTGCATGTCTGTGTTAGTCACATCTCATATCTTTGTGTGTGCATGTCGGTGTTAGTCACATCTCATATCTTTGTGTGTGCATGTCTGTGTTAGTCACCTCTAGTGACTCAGGCAGATTGTGCTCGTAAACCTGGGAGGGCCGACCATCTAAGAGCAGAATACCCCTACAGAAAAGACAATCTGCTGCCTTGCTGGAAGATTGCGGACAATCAAAGGCTAAGGAAAGCAAACCTGAATAAAATGCTGGCTGAAATCGGATGCACTGGCGCAGAACACAGTGCAACGTTTTAGCGGGTGTTCAATCAGAGTGGATCTGGCGAACTCTAATTGTGATATTCTGTCTGTGAGGGCGATCAACACACTTAACCTGACAGCTGACTTCATGTGAGAGTCTGGAATCCTACTCTGATTGAGTCCTGATCGCAGAGAGAGAGAGAGAGAGAGAGAGAGAGAGAGAGAGAGAGAGAGAGAGAGAGAGATATTCTAATCACTCCGATGGGGGCCAGATGAACGAAGGATTGGTTCGTTTCAAGGCAAGACGCTGGTCTCAAGACAGAGAGGTTGTGAGTTCAAATCCCGGCTCCAGCAGTTCGGATTTTTGTGTGTGATTTCTCTTTGCGGTATCCACCCCTGGTCTCAGCAGCAAGACTCAGATTGAAACAATTACTCACCAACGAAAAAAAATATAAGTACCTCAAATGACGGAGTTATCTGCCTGTTCGGCGAGGGACCACTGTGCATACGGCTGCCAGGGGGAAAAAAAACAGATTAACGCGGAAAATTTAGTTCCTAGACTCTAGAGACATCGCCAGAGATGAAAGCTGGCGAACGCTAAAAAATAATAATAAATAAATACAAATAAATATAAACATTTATATTGTCATATAAAAGAAGTGAGTGTATTTTTTTTATCTTCCTGGAAAACACAAATGATCAAATCAGCTAAGGTATCAAGGAGAAATAGCGATGTGTTTTTTTGTTATTTTGTTGTTTTTTAATTCCCTCTAGATAATCAGATTTAGTTGAGTAGATGTCCCTTTTATTGAAATAAATGAATAGAGAAATAGAGGAGGATTTCTTAATGAGAATATAGCGAGAACATTGCTTCATATGTTGAGCCAATGAGCGAGGGCAGAATTGATTGAAAACCTTGAGCTGAATAGCGAATGAAGATATTGAGTCAAAAAGAATGAGAAAGCAGTGAAACACCTATGCTAATATTGTGCCAACGTATTGAGGTGAGTTATACGACTATTACTACTACAACTTCAGCAATGACTACATCAACAATTACAAATACCACTGCTATAATTTCGATCAAAATTACAAAGAAATCTTAATTGCCATGCTGATTAATGACAACGGAAAGTAGAAATAATTAAAATTACATTAGATTGATTGCCAAAGCAATAAACAGCGGGTAATTATTGATATTAACAATATATGACCTTCATCTGTCATTTCACTAAATCCATGCAGTTAAATAGCTAATTCTACTTTCCGCATGTCTTTCCGGTAACGAATATTTTTAGATCTCGTTGTTTCCAGATAGTGGCTCCATACTGTTTTATGAAGCGGTCTGTACAAGCAGAAATTAATTAGCAAGTCAGAGAGGGTGTGTCAAGCATGATCAAGTCTCTACACACAGACATGACTTGACTGTACACGTCAAATTCTTGTCTGTGTAGGCGAGGTGGTCTGGGGGAGGTGGACATGGCCGTGCGGCTAAATCCACTGTTTTGCTGGCTGAAAAGCCTGCGTACGGTTTTCGAAACCCGCGGTAGACAGGAACGGCTTTTTCTATTGGGGGGGGGGGGGAGTGGTGAAATAAAAAAATCCTGTGTCTCACACGTCGTGGCGACTGCTTTTACCAAGCGGCCTTTATCCCTCAAGTTCTATCATGAGCCCCTCGATATACACCAGCAATGGTACTATGTGCCGTAAACATAGAAGATGGTGCAGGAAACATTAAAAAATAGAAAAAAATGGTATGTTAGAAGATTTACGTGGACGACACAGATTAAACGACGTTTCGGCCCAATAGGCCTTCAGCAGGAACAAACAAACAAAAAAAAACACACACACACAGATATGTAAGTAAAACTAATAGCGAAACATCCAAAGCAAAAATAATCGAAATAAGCATCGCATTTTTATGCATTCATTTGCATTTCTTGGCCTTAAAGATAGTACGCAGTGTTAAACTTAATGAATTAGTAGCTTTAAAAAAATGGAAATGGAAAATCTGGAGCTGCATTGAGAGTTCTGTGACCCAGAGGGTCATAGCTCAGAACAGTGAACGAGCAGAAAGTAGTTTGCCACTCATATCAGACCAAGATCTGCCTGTTGATAAAAAGAAATCAGGCAGTTGTACATGAATGGAACTCTAAATCGCATCCAATTAGTGATCATTGAAATAGGAAGAGGACTAACACCTTAAAAAAAAGGAAGACGAGGTGAAAAAAAGAAATAGAACAAAGAGAACTAAAATAGGAGTAAAAGGAATGACGAGGAAAAGTAGGAAGAACAATTTCAAAGAGGAGATAAAAAAAATAGAGGCAACTATTATTTTCTGAGTCAGAAAGAATCGAAAAGGGATATTAAGCCTGGTTAACAAACTATTGTGACAAAGCCGGACAAACTTCAACATTTTGTAAACTGGAACAAAACACAAAAGACTCTTCATCAGGGCGAACAAAAACACAGGATTACTGTTCTCAGCTGACCAGTTGGAGTAAAATGGAACATCTGTGACAAAACATCAATTGATTTATAAAAATGAAACATCTGTGACAAAACATCAATTGATTTATAAAAATGAAACATCTGTGACAAAATATCAATTGATTTATAAAAATGAAACATCTGTGACAAAACATCAATTGATTTATAAAAATGAAACATCTGTGACAAAGCACAAAGTGATTTATACAAATGAAACATCTGTGACAAAACATCAACTGTGTTATTAAAATGGAAAATCTGTAACAAATCACCAAATGTTTGATAAAAGTGAGGCTAATAATGGCCAGTGTTTTTTTCGAACTGCAAAATCTGTATGCCAAATCTGGTTACTAAATTCAGCAGATGTAAATAAAGTAATGTAATTTGCTATAAGATACGGCACAGGCAAAGTCTGTCCGATTATTGAATAGACCAAAAACAATAAACGAACACTGATACAACTGACACATTTTGACTATTTCAAATGTTTTTTTTTTTAGTTATTGAGTAATTTTTGGTTATTAATGCACTCCGAACATGTCCATAGATGCTCAGATTCCCTTCCTCAGTAAGTCCCGCCGTGTCCAGCGACTGACGACTCCAGTTCTGTGTTGGTTGATAAGTCTTCTTACACGGCCACTAAGTTTCTCGTTTCTGGCTGTGCCCATCTTAACTCTCATCTCTTACATCCGAATGAGTGACGTGGACTCATGGTTGTCGAAGTCCTGTATTCTTCCCACTTCCCGGAGAGCACTGATAATGTCCTCCCGATCCATTGGTTGACCGTCTTTAACGACAGCACAGCTAGCCAACCTGTCAGTTTTTCCATTTCCCCATATTCTCTTTAATAAACAACAATTTAGCGCGCAACATCTGAAAAACGAATGAAGAAACAGCCCAGCAGACGAGTCGGCTATTGATTGAATCCCTGATGCTTACAGTTTTACCAATTTAGCTGCTCCATATCTTTGTGTGCTTACTTTACATGTTCTATGTAGCTATACTCGCGGCCGAGACATAAAAAAAAGTAAAGTACCCACGTCACACCAAGTGGCGTATAGGGAAATATGGTGTTAGTGACCCTATATTTTACAGACCTTCAGCACATGATTTTTGGGGTAATGTGGTCGGTATTACGCCCGTGCTGCTTTACTTTCACAAAATCCATAAAAAAAATCCGGTACCCATTTAAGGCTGGGTGAACCCGAAAGCAGTCGGTTGGGACCGAACCCTACCCCTTGTCTTTTGTAGTCCAGTTCACTAACCACTGAGCTATCGCGGCTGCGGCCGAGACATGGTATTTAATATTTTGTTTATTTTATGTTTCTGCTTACCTGAACCACAAACACATAATGTCCATTCTGTGGCCAGATCTGTCTACCCAATATCGACAGATACAGCCACGGGACGAGCTGCTCAGTAAAACAACATCCAGCATAAGACACTAATATTTTACCAAACTACTGACTCATGCTCGCTTGCTATCAACCGATGGTCAAGACGCTATTGGTCGTATACTATATGCAGTCACTGTGGCAAGAAACTGTGGTACAAGGAGGCTAACAGTCAAATGGAGCAACGTTATTCTCTGATACCTCAAGGCGAACCATGAAATATGGCGTCAAACTGGCAATCGGGGGACTGGTTGGACTTGGGGGAAGACGCCCATCTTGACCTTGCGGAACTAGCCACAGTTAAGTCTCGCTTTAATTTTGTATCGAATTTAGCTGACTAATTTTCACATACTATCTATTTGTATCTGCACTCATGTAGCGCATCTCTCTATCGTTTCATCATTTCATCTCTTATCCCTCTGTTTATTTCACCTTAATTTATCTCTCTATCGTTTCATCATTTCATCTCTTATCCCTCTGTTTATTTCACCTTAATTTATCTCTCTATCGTTTCATCATTTCATCTCTTATCCCTCAGTTTATTTCACCTTAATTTATCTCTCTATAGTTTCATCATTTCATCTCTTATCCCTCAGTTTATTTCACCTTAATTTATCTCTCCGAGATCAAATCTCGGCTAATTCAGTTGGGATTTCTATTTGTGATTTCTCTCTGCGACAATCACCCCTGGTCTCAGCAGTGAGGTCCGGTTTGAAACGTCAGTTTCTCATCAACGGAACAAAAATATGAGTACCTTCGAAGGCGGAGTTATCTGAATGTGCGGCGAGGGACCCCTGTGCACATGGCTGCCATGGAAAAACGGATTAACACGCAAAATTCAGTTCCTAGTCTCTAGGGACTTCGTCAGAGGTGAAAGCGCGGCGAACGCAAAAAAAAAAAAATATTAAAAAACACTAACATAACACGTAACACACAACCAATAGTAGACAAAAAGGGAATTGAAGTCAACGGTAACAACATAAATAATTTGCGATATACGGATGACGCGGACTTAATAGTAGAGACAGAGAATGAACTACAATAAATGATTAATGATGACATAATTGTAAAAGAAACCAACAAGAAAGGTCTCAGTCTGAATAGTAAGAAAACAGAAGTAATGGTTATATCAAAGAAACAATCATCACCGTCATGCGGTGAATACAAATAAACAGGGCAAGTCTGAAACAAGTACAACGTTTCAAATACAGGGGCACAATAGTAACATCAGATGGAAGATGCACCACATAAATAAAAAGCAGAATAGCTCAGGCCAAAATAGCATTTCAGAAAATGAAAAATATCTTATGCAACAAATCTATGTCAATAGAAGTGAGAAAGAGAGTTAATGGGTGCTGTATAGAACCAATTCTTACCTATGGAAGCGAATCATGGACAGAAGACGGTTAGAGGCCACAGAGATGGGATTTCTCAGAAAGAATGTTGAAAGTTCCCTGGACAGCTAAAAAGACCAATGAGAAAATTGTCAAAGAGGCCAACACAAAAAGGGAGCTCCTAAAAAACATCAGAAAGAAACAATCAAAATTTTTCGGGCACATCATGAGAAAAGGAAAGTTGAAATACTTGGTTACAACAGGCAAAATAAATGGAAAGAGAGGTCGTGGACGACAAAAATAGAAAATACTGGATAGCTTGGTGTCATGGCATGGAAAACAGTCAACAACAGAACCAATGAACAGATGCACTGCAGATAGAAGATTATGGAAGAATATGATCCCCTACGCCAACCAGTATGACACATGATGATGATGAATGAAGAGGCAGAAAAAAGGCTAATTAATGTACAGGAAGAAGAAAATGCTGATTAATGAAGAGGAGGAAGAAAAGGGAGATTAATAAAAAAGAAAGAGAAGAACAAAAATATAACCAGAATGAAAATGAAAACGTAGAGGAATAAAGAGAAAAAGTAAGAGGAATGAGATTAAGTAGGCGAAAACAAGTAGTAGGAGGAGAAATGGAAGGAAAAGAACAATTATGAAAATGAGAGAGAAGTAAGAAAAAAAAAAAAAAGAAGTTCGCGAAATTAATTTATAAAAATGGTTCTCCGTCAAATTTTGTGTAAAATTAATATTGGCCGTCAGTAATTTTTGGGTCACATTTTTAGATAAAAGATAAAATGTGTCATGTAACGTAATATCATGGGCATTTGATGCACGTCACCGTGTTGGCACGGCTGTTTGTTTTCATTAAAAAAGTGACATTTTAGTTATAACTTTGGAAATTTCGGTTCGTAAAAGGAAGAAGATACACTGAGCCTTGTAGACTCGGAGTCAAGGCAAAGAAATGCACATAAAGGCATCAAAAAGCGAAACTGTGGTGAAGCTAAAAGTGATGAGGAATGAACAATTATATATTTTTAAAAATGGTTTGATTAAAGCTTCACGTAACAAGCGGACACCACAAATCAGAACGATGTTTCGGCGCAAAGGCCTCCAACAGGAATAACCATACAACACACGTTATTGAGTTATTGAATCATTAATGGGTCATCATCAATTCACTCCGAACATGTCCATAGATGCTCAGATTCCCACCTCAGCAAGTCTCGAAGTGTCAGACGACTCTAGTTCTGTGTCGGGGGGAGCTAGTTGGTCTCGAGGCAAGGCACCGGCATCGAGACAGAGAGGTTGTGTGTTCAAATCCCGGCTGCACCACCAGTTGGGATTTTCATTGATTATTTCTCTTTGCGGCAACCAGCCCAGGTCTCAGCAGCGAGGCCCAGCTTGAAACGTCGATTACCCATGGACGGAAAAAATATGAGTACCTCTGAAGACGGAGTTATCTGTTTGATGTAAAAGAACGCAAAAAATAAATAAATAAATAAATAAATAAATAAATAAATAAATAAAAGATCCCCTCAGATCCCCTCCTCAGCAAGCCCCGTCCAGCGACTGACGACTCCAGTTCTATGTTGGTTGATAAGTCTTCATATACGCCCACTAAGTTTCTCATTTCTGGCTGTGCCCAACTTAACTCCCATCTCTTTCATCAGAAGGAGTGACGTGGACTCATGGTTGTCGAAGTCCTGTGTCATTCTCACATCTCAGAGGTCATTGATGATGTCCGTCCGATCCATTGCTTGATCGTCTTCAACGACAGCACAGCTAGCCAACCTTTCATTTCCCCGTACTTCTGTATGTCCTGGGACGTAGACAAAGGTGACCGTACGAATTTTTGACTTCTGCAATGACTCTAACATATTGCATACGTACAAATACCGCCTCCACTTTTCTTATCATGCCCATCGAATCACTCAGTACACAAGCGTGTGTGTGTAGTCTTGTTACTCTAACCAGATGACAACACACGTACAAATATGTATTTAAAATTAAAAATAAATAATCAAAAGGTGGAACTGGAAAGAGAAATGAAAAGTAAATGAGAATAAACTGTTAATAAAAAGTAAACGAGAATAAACTGTTAATAAAAAGTTCCCTGTAAGATCTTAGAAGAATCTTTCTTTTCAAAGAACGAAAGTGCGCACGGGGTGCATGTGTGTGCACGTGTGCTGCATGTTTGTTCCTGTTGGAGGCCTTTGCTCAGAAACGTCGTTCTGATTTGTGGTGTCCACTTGAATTTAACCACGCCAATTTTTTTCCATATGTATTCTGTCATTTCTCCGCCTTGTTAATACATTCCCCTCATTCAATTGATATTTTATGGAAGTGGTTTTATTTTGTGACACCCACACTAAACGTAAAATATTTTGAAAACGTCATGAGAGTCCCAAGGAAAAAAAAAGAGAGCTAATTTCCAATATGAGAAAGAATCAATTAGAAGAATGTTAAGAATACCATGGACAGCTAAGAAGAGTAATTAAAACGTTCTGAAAGAGGCCAAGCAAAAAAAAAAAGCGATACATTTTTCAAAAATTAGGAAAAAACAATCATCATTTGTTGGCCATGTAATGAGAAGTGAACCGCTGGAATATATTGTGGGGACTGGGAAAATTGAGGGACGAAGAGATAGAGGGATAAGAGAATGGCTTGGCAGAAGGTCAACAACAGAAATGATAAACAACTGTCGAGATCGAAAGTTGTGGAGAGAGACATGATCATCTACGCCAGCAGGTATAGTACGATATCTTGATGATGCTATATTCAACATTAATCATCATTATCATCATGTGCCATACCGGTTGGTGTAGGCGATCATGTCTTTCCACAATCTTCTTTCTATAGTGCATCGTATCAGTTCTGTTATTGACTGTTTTCCATGCCATGACACCAAGCTATCCAGTATTTTTTTCTCTTTGTCGTCTGCGATCTCTCATTCCTTTTATTTTGCCAGTTGTAACCAAGAATTCAAAATTTCCTCTTCTCATGATGTGCCCGAAAAATGTTGATTGCTGCTTTCTGATGTTTTTTAAGAGCTCCCTTTTTGTGTTGGCCTCTTTGAGAACTTCCTCATTGGTCTTTTTAGCTGCCCAGGTAACTTTCAACATTCTTCTAAGAAATCCCATCTCTGTGGCCTCTAATCGTCTTTTCATTTGTTTATCGACTGTCCATGATTCGCTTCCATAGGTCAGAATTGGTTCTATATAGCACCTATGAACTCTCTTTCTCATTTTTATTGACATACATTTTTTGCATAAGATATCTTTCATTTTCTGAAATACTCAACATTACCATACACAAAAAGATAAAACAAACACACTGAGAAACTGAAATGATCATTTATAAGGGAAGTAAAGATGGCAGACATAGACTCATAAGATAAGATTGAACATCTAGCCCAGAATAGCGGCGGGTTGCGAAAAACACTACAAGCTCTATGAAGAGTCTAATGGCTCGTGAAGGGTCAAGATCAAGATATATATCCATCTTTTTCTTCTACCTTTCAGCTCCCTGTGGAGCATAGGTCTTCAACAAACACTTTCAGCTCCCAGTGGAGCATAGGTCTTAAACAAACACTTTCAGCTCCCAGTGGAGCATAGGTCTTAAACAAACACTTTCAGCTCCCAGTGGAGCATAGGTCTTAAACAAACACTTTCGGTTCCCAGTGGAGCATAGGTCTTAAACAAACACTTTCATCTCCCAGTGGAGCATAGGTCTTAAACAAACACTTTCGGTTCCCAGTGGAGCATAGGTCTTAAACAAACACTTTCATCTCCCAGTGGAGCATAGGTCTTCAACAAACACTTTCAGCTCCCCGTCTAGCATAGGTCTTTAACAAACGCTTTCAGCTCCCCGTCTAGCATAGGTCTTCAACAAACACTTTCAGGTCCCAGTGGAGCATAGGTCTTCAGCAAACACTTTCAGCTCCCAGTGGAGCATAGGTCTTCAACAAACACTTTCAGCTCCCAGTGAAGCATAGGTTTTCAACAAACACTTTCAGCTCCCAGTGGAGCATAGGTCTTCAACAAACACTTTCAGCTCCCTGTGGACCATAGGTCTTCAAAAAACACCTTCATCTCCCAGTGGAGTATAGGCCTTCAACAAACACTTTCAGGTCCCATTGGAGCATAGGCCTTCAACAAACACTTTCAGCTCATAGTGGAGCATAGGTCTTCAACAAACACTTTCAGCTTCCAGTGGAGCATAGGTCTTCAACACACACTTTCAGCTCCCACTCCCAGTGGAGCATAGGTCTTCCACAAACACTTTCAGCTCCCAGTGGAGCATAGGTCTTCAGCAAACACTTTCAGCTCCCAGTGGAGCATAGGTCTTCAACAAACACTTTCAGCTCCCTGTGGAGCATGGGTCTTCAACAAACACTTTCAGCTCCCATTGGAGCATAGGTCTTCAACAAACACTTTCAGCTCCCAGTGGAGCATAGGCCTTCAACAAACACTTGCCAAGTCGTTCTGTTTCTTGCCATTCTTTTAAGATCATTCCCCATCATCATCATCTCTGCTTCTATCTGTCTTCTCCAAGAATTCCTTGGTCTTCCTCTTTGTCTTTTCCCCTGGGGATTCCAAAAAAGGGCCTGTAGTGTAATACTCTCAGTTGGCTTCCGTAGTGTGTGCCCTATCCATCGCCATCGTCTTCGCTGTATCTCTTTATCCACTGGTATTTGACCGGTACATTTCCATAATTCTTCGTTAGTATCTTTGTCCTGCCATTTCCATCTCTTTATTCTGCGTAAGCATCCATTAATGAAAGTCTGTACCTTCGTGATTGTCAATTTTGTTATTCTCCATGTTTCACAGCCATATAATAGGACCGACTTAACATTTGAGTGAAAATTTTTATTTTAGTAATTAACCTAATTTCTTTGGATTTCCATATGTTTCCCAGTGCAATGAAAGCTCCTCTTGCTTTTAATATCCTTGTTTTGGTATCAATACCAAAATAATTCCAAAGGAATATGGTGGTCATCATCAAGTACCGGGCCTGCTGGCGTAGGTGATCATGTCTCTCCACTACTTTAGATCTCGGCAGCTATTTATCATTTCTGTTGTTGACCTTCTGCCTAACCATTCTCGCTGTCTGTTATTTTTTCTCTTTCTTTCCCTCTATCTCTTCGTTCCTCAATTTTTCCAGTTGTTACAATATATTCCAGTTGTTCTCTTCTCATTACATGGTCAAAAAATGATGATTGTTTCTTCTTAATATTGGAAATTAGCTCTCTTTTTACTTTGACCTCTCTCAGAACATCTTCATTACTCTTCTTAGCGGTCCACGGTACTCTCAATATTCTTCTGTAAAATCACATTTCTACAGACTCCAGTGATCTGCTTGTCTGTTGTCCTATTGTCCATGATTCGCATCCATATGTTAAGACTGGCTCAACGTAACATTTAAGAACTCTTTTTCTTGTTTTTCTTGTGAAAAATGGATTGCATAGTATCTTCCTCATTTTTTGGGAAAGCTGCTTATGCCTGAGCCATTCTGCATCTCACCTCTTTTGTACATCTTCCGTCTGAGGTTAACAAAATTACTAAATATTTAAATTCATTTACCTGTTTTAATATTGTTCCACTTGTCTTTATTTTGCACGGATGTGATGTCTTTTTCTTTGTTGTTACCAATACCTCTGTCTTTTTGCTATTAAGGCTGAGTCCTTTATTTTTACTTTCTTTCACTATAATGTCCAACATTTCTTGTAATTCATTTTCACTCTTAGCGATTAAGACTGTATCATCAGTATACCTTAGATTATTTATATTATGACCTCCAATTGTTATTCCAGGCATGCCCTTTATGGATCTTAAAATAATCTCACTA
Organism: Megaustenia siamemsis; assembly: GCA_032433765.1. Classification (NCBI taxonomy): domain Eukaryota; kingdom Metazoa; phylum Mollusca; class Gastropoda; order Stylommatophora; family Ariophantidae; genus Megaustenia; species Megaustenia siamemsis. The sequence continues at coordinate 15,664,135 of JAVIAB010000156.1, read as the reverse complement.
TAAATATTAAACAAATCTGGTGACAGCACACAACCTTGTCTAACACATTGTTTTATTTGTTGAAACATTCACAATTAGTTACCAGTTCTTACGGCCCCTGTTTGTTGCCAGTACATGTTCTTTATTATTCTTAGATCCTTGCTGTCTACGTTTATGCTTTCTAAAATTGTGATTATTTAATGGTGCTTTACTTTGTCAAATGCCTTTGTATAATCTATGAAACATAGGTATAGGTATAGATATGTTTTCATATGGTCCTCTATGGCTCTTTCTACTAAAGATCTTATGACGGCATTGCCTATTCCTTTATCTCTAACAAAACCACACTGTACATCGCTAATTTCTGGACTGATTTTGTTTCGCACTCTTCGCATGATGATTCTTAGTAATATCTTAGTCATATGACTCATAAGGCTTATTGTGCGATGATCGTCGCATTCAATCGCAGCAGATTTCTTTGGTAGGGCTATGAATATTGATTTGAGCATGAAGTCTAGTATATATCCGCTGTTGTAGATATCGTTCAAAATTTTTGTTATTATTCCTATTCCAAAATCACTCATGGCTTCAATCTCTTCTTTCGTTATATTATCTGGTCTAGGAGGTTTTCCTGCTTCCATATTGCGCAAGGCGTCTTCCACTTCATCTCTGAGTATTTCTGTTCCTTCTCCATTATCCTTAATATTTACTTCTGTTCGTTCATCATTATAAAAATCTTTAATGTATTCTGTCCATCGTTCCCTTATGCTTTCTTTATCAATCAACAGTTCTCCTTCCTTTGACCTTAAACATTTAGTTTTTGATTGTGTTTTTCTTCCTGCTAATTCTTCAATTTGTTTGTATATAGCTTTAGCATCTCCTTTTTGTTGCATTTCAATCTCTTTGTATCTCTCTTTTAGCCATGCCTCTTTTGCTTCATTGCATTTTATTACAATTTCTTTATTTAATCTCTTATACTCATCTTTATTTTCTTTATTTCTTCTTCTTGTATCCATTAGCTGCAAAATGTCATCTGTCATCCATTTCTTTCTTGAATTTGTCCTCACTGGTTGTAAGAACTCTTTTGATGTTTGTTGCATTGATTCTTTTAGCATTTCCCACTGTTCATCAATGCTTTGTATCTTCTCTATTGCAGTGTACTGGTTCTGAATTGTGACTTTACATTTGTCTTGCAACTTCTTGTCTGATCTGAGTAAATCCAAATTTAACTTGATGTTAACTGAGGCTCGTTTTGTTGTTTTTAATTTTACTCTAAGCCTTCCCACAACTGGTACATGATCACTATTGCAATCTGCCCCTGGTCTAGTTTTCACACACACACCAGACTGTTTCTAAATCTATTGCTTATCATTTTGATTACGTGCGTTGTCCCTTGGGCTTTTCCATGTCCACAGACGTCTTGGATGTTGCATAAACCAGGTGTTTCCTATCATCGTGTTGTGTGTTCTTGCCCAGTCAATAAGTTTCTCACCTCTTTCATTCCTCTCGCCTAAGCCATAATGGCCAACTACTTCCTCAACTCTTTCCTTTCCTACTTTTGCGTTAAAATCCCCTAGAACTATGGTGTTTTCATGTGGTTTGCATTTATGAAGTGCCTCATTTAACTCGTTGTAAAATTTATCAATTGTTTCCTCTAGACTGTCTGCTATAGGTGCATAAACTTGTATAAGATTGTATAATATGGTGGTATATGGACCATAATTTTTATAGACCGCCGGCAAATGAATTTTGGGGTAATGTGGTCGTTATTACGCCCGTGCTGCTTTACTTTCCCACAAAAAAAATCCGGTACTCATTTAAGGCTGGGTGAACCCGGAAGCCGTCGATCAGAATCGAACTCGACCTCATGTCCTTTGTAACCCAGTTCACTAACCACTGAGCCATCGCGGCTCCCGATAATTACTAAGCAGCTTTTAAATAGGAAATATATGTCTAAGGAAAAGAGGACGACCTCGAGGAACACTGAACAGAACTCTAACAAAAGAGGCAAGGTTGGCAGGCATAGACTCACTTTATATATTCGAACTGTAAGCCATGACTAGAGACAACTGGCAGGAGACTCTACAAAGCTCTACAAGGCTCTACAAGGCACTACAAGGCTTTGCAAGACTCTACAAGGCTTTGCAAGACTCTACAAGACTCTACAAGACTCTACAAGACTCTACAAGGCTCTACAGGGCTCTACAAGACTCTACAAGGCACTACAAGACTCTACAAGGCACTACAAGACTCTACAAGGCTGTACAAAGCTCTACAAGGCTCTACAAGGCTCTACAAAGTTCTACAAGGCTCTACAAGACTCTACAAGACTCTACAAGGCTGTACAAAGCTCTACAAGGCGCTACAAAGCTCTACAAGGCTGTACAAAGCTCTACAAGGCGCTACAAAGCTCTACAAGACTCTACAAGACTCTACAAAGCTCTACAAGACTCTACAAGGCTCTACAAGACTCTACAAGGCTGTACAAAGCTCTACAAGGCGCTACAAGACTCTACAAGGCTGTACAAAGCTCTACAAGGCGCTACAAAGCTCTACAAGGCTCTACAAGGCTCTACAAGACTCTACAAGACTCTACAAAGCTCTACAAGACTCTACAAGGCTCTACAAGACTCTACAAGGCTTTACAAGACTCTAGAAGGCTCTACAAGAATCTACAAGGCTCTACAGGGCTCTACAAGGATCTACAAGACTCTACAAGGCTCTACAAGACTCTACAAGGCTCTACAAGACTCTACAAGACTATACAATACTCTACAAGACTCTACAAAGCTCTACAAGACTCTACAAAGCTCTACAAGACTCTCCAAGACTCTACAAGATTCTCCAAAACTCTACAAGACTCTACAACGTTCTACAAGACTCTACAAAGCTCAACAAGACTCTACAAGACTCTACAAGGCTCTACAAAGCTTTACATGACTCTACAAGACTCTACAAAGCTCTACATGACTCTACAAGACTCTACAAAGCTCTACAAGACTCTACAAAGCTCTACATGACTCTACAAGGCTCGACAAAACTCTACAAGACTCTACAAAGCTCTACAAGATTTTACAAGACTCTACAAAGCTCTACAAGACTCTACAAGACTCTACAAGACTCTACAAAGCTCTACAAGACTCTACAAAACTCTACAAGACTCTACAAGACTCTACAAAGCTCTACAAGACTCTACAAAGCTCTACAAGACTCTACAAAGCTCTACAAGACTCTACAAAGCTCTACAAGACTCTACAAGACTCTACAAAACTCTACAAGACTCTACAAAGCTCTACAAGACTCTACAAGACTCTACAAAACTCTACAAGACTCTACAAGACTCTACAAGACTCAACAAGACTCTACAAAGCTCTACAAGACTCTACAAAGCTCTACAAGACTCTACAAAGCTCTACAAGACTCTACAAGACTCTACAAGACTCTACAAGACTCTACAAGACTCTACAAAGCTCTACAAGACTCTACAAAACTCTACAAAACTCTAGAAGAATCAAGAAGAACAATCTTTCTAGCAATGAATCCAGGTTCACAGTATCGATAAGTCCACACTTCACTAACATTCTGTTCCTTTAATTGGCCAACTGAATTAATCAATCGGATGTTATAGACACACAGCCTGTTGTAAAGGGAGATAAAGACGAAATGACAAAGAATGAAACCACACAAAAAAAATTATAAATTGTTCACATTTTGTCACTAAGCCAGGGGTCACTATCCGGAAATTAGCTGTCACTCAAAACAAAGAGCGGTAATCACCGATTGCTTCTCTAGTCAACCTCCAATGAGAGCAACTTCCGCTTGTCACTCTTGACCGGAAGTAACGAGAAAGAAAGGCAGTATGCAGTGTCGTCGTCTGAACATATGGTGTCCTTGTGCGATGTTTCAATGCGGCGCCCCTTCATGGAGACTTCCCCACCAACGCCCACATAGACAAATATGAAACGGCGCCATTGCGTATATTTTTTTAATAATTGCGCTCTTTAAAGAACAAAATAAAATGGACCAATTGTTACGGCGTTTCTGTGAGGTCGTGTGTGTGTGTGCGTGTACGTGCGTGCGTGTGTGCGTACGTATGTGTCGTTGGGAGTTTTCTGTGGGACTGTGGAATGAAGGGTGCATGATCAGTGCAGTCGTCAAGGAGTCAATTTTTATTAATTCGGATAGGACAAGACTTTTGAAAAAAAAAAATTAATAAAGCTAAACAGAACACCACTTTTTTCCAATTTAGACAGAACAAGACTTTTAACAAATCAACATCGATAGAATAAGATTTCTTAAAAATAACCTAGAATAATAAGAATTTTTAAATATAAAACTGGATAGAACAAGACTTTTTTTTTAAAAATCAACCTAGATTCAGACAGTTCGAGCAGCTCAAGAACGACACATGATATAAACCACGACACCTTTTAGGTATCAGTGAAAAGAGAAAAGAGGCAGAGAAGAAGATCAACCTAGATAGAACAAGTAAAAGTAAAGTACCCCCCGTCACGCCGAGTGGCGTATAGGGAAATATGGTGTTAGTGACCCTATATTTTACAGACCTTCAGCACATGATTTTTGGGGTAATGTGGTCGGTATTACGCCCGTAGATAGAACAAGAGAAAAATAATTGAACAGCTTTATTCAAATGGCATAATAAAAGATCACCAACTGAAATCATGACATGTATGAAGGAGCTAGTAATATGGAAAGAGATGATTGCCTAGGCCGACCAGCATGGCACCTGATGATGATGATAATGAGATAGAAAATCATCATCAAGTACCGGGCCTACTGGCGTAGGTGATCATGTCTCTCCACAACTTTCGATCTCGGCAGCTATTTATTATTTCTGTTGTTGACCTTCTGCCAAGCCATTCTCTTAAGCTGTCTGTTATTTTTTCTCTTTGCTTCCCTATATTTCTTCGTCCCTCAATTTTTCCAGTTGTTACAATATATTCCAGTTGTTCTCTTCTCATTACATGGCCAAAAAATGATGATTGATTCTTCCTAATATTGGAAATTAGCTCTCTAGTTGCTTTGACCTCTCTCAGAAAATGTTCATTACTCTTCTTTGCTGCCCATGGTATTCTCAACATTCTTATGTAAAACCACATATAGAACAATCCTAGCTTTAAAAAATCAACCTAAAGAGAACAAGACTGTTAAGAAATCATCTTAGATAAAACAAGACTGTCAAGAAATAATCTTAGATAAAACAAGACTGTTAAGAAATCATCTTAGACAAAACAAGACTGTTAAGAAATAATCTTAGATAAAACAAGACTGTTAAGAAATCATCTTTAGACAAAACAAGACTGTTAAGAAATCATCTTAGATAAAACAAGACTGTTAAGAAATCAGCTTAGATAAAACAAGACTGTTAAGAAATCATCTTAGATAAAACAAGACTGTTAAGAAATCAGCTTAGATAAAACAAGACTGTTAAGAAATCATCTTAGATAAAACAAGACTGTTAAGAAATCATCTTAGATAAAACAAGACTGTTAAGAAATCATCTTTAGATAAAACAAGACTGTTAAGAAATCATCTTAGACAAAACAAGACTGTTAAGAAATCAGCTTAGATAAAACAAGAGTGTTAAGAAATCATCTTAGATAAAACAAGACTGTTAAGAAATCATCTTAGATAAAACAAGACTGTTCAGAAATCATCTTAGATAAAACAAGACTGTTAAGAAATCATCTTAGATAAAACAAGACTGTTAAGAAATCATCTTAGATAAAACAAGACTGTTAAGAAATCATCTTTAGATAAAACAAGACTGTTAAGAAATCATCTTAGACAAAACAAGACTGTTAAGAAATCATCTTAGACAAAACAAGACTGTTAAGAAATCAGCTTAGATAAAACAAGACTGTTAAGAAATCAGCTTAGATAAAACAAGACTGTTAAGAAATCAGCTTAGATAAAACAAGACTGTTAAGAAATCATCTTAGACAAAACAAGACTGTTAAGAAATCAGCTTAGATAAAACAAGACTGTTAAGAAATCATCTTAGATAAAACAAACCTCAATTACCCAACTAGGCTACCGACGTACGGACAACCCGTGTTCGATTCCCGCTGGGAGCAGTGTGAGTTGTACTCTTGGTTGGGGGAAAATTATCCCTGCGGTCGACCCAGCCGCTGGCAGAAATGGGTACCATGGTAGTATTCAGGGAAGCTGAGGAATTTCGCCTCGCATCGTGAGTTTCGATGCTTAAAGCGACACTATCAGGAAGTCTCCGAACACTTCTGGATAGGCGGCCAAGCACATATGGGTGAAAACTGGCGTGCTGAGACGCTGATTCAAGTCTCGTACTTTATCTCGAAGCCTCTTTTTAAAAATCAGCCTAGATAGAACAAGACTTTTAAGAAATCAACTTTGGTAGAACAAGCCTCATTTTAAGAATAAACCTAGAAAGAACAAGACTTTTAAGAAATCAAATTTGTAGAACAAGCCTCATTTTAAGAATAAACCTAGAAAGAACAAGACTTTTAAGAAATCACATTTGGTAGAACAAGCCTCATTTTAAGAATAAACATAGAAAGAACAAGACTTTTAAGAAATCAACTTTGATAGAATAAGCCTCATTTTAAGAATAAACCTGAAAAGAACAAAAGAACAAGACTTTTGAGAAATCAACTTTGGTAGAACAAGCCTCATTTTAAGAATAAACCTAGAAAGAACAAGACTCTTAAGAAATCAACTTTGTTAGAACAAGCCTCATTTTAAGAATAAACCTAGAAAGAACAAGACTTTTAAGATATCAACTTTGGTAGAACAAGCCTCATTTAAAAAAAAATCTTAAGAGTCTTGTAGAGCCTTATGATGTTAGTGACCCATCACACAAAGTAGCGTATAGGGGATATGATGTTAGTGACCCATCACACAAAGTAGCGTATAGGGGATATGATGTTAGTGACCCATCACGCCAAGCAGCGTATAGGGGATATGATGTTAGTGACCCATCACGCCAAGTAGCGTATAGGGGATATGATGTTAGTGACCCATCACGCCAAGTAGCGTATAGGGAATATGATGTTAGTGACCCATCACACCAAGCAGCGTAAAGGGAATATGATGTTAGTGACCCATCACGCCAAGTTGCGTATAGGGAATATGATGTTAGTGACCCATCACACCAAGTAGCGTATAGGGAATATGATGTTAGTGACCCGTCACACCAAGCAGCGTATAGGGAATATGATGTTAGTGACCCGTCACACCAAGCAGCGTATAGGGAATATGATGTTAGTGACCCGTCACACCAAGTAGCGTATAGGGAATATGATGTTAGTGACCCGTCACGCCAAGTAGCGTATGGGGAATATGATGTTAGTGACCCGTCACACCAAGCAGCGTATAGGGAATATGATGTTAGTGACCCGTCACACCAAGCAGCGTATAGGGAATATGATGTTAGTGACCCGTCACACCAAGCAGCGTATAGGGAATATGATGTTAGTGACCCGTCACACCAAGTAGCGTATGGGGAATATGATGTTAGTGACCCGTCACGCCAAGTAGCGTATAGTGAATATGATGTTAGTGACCCGTCACGCCATGTAGCGTATAGGGAATATGATGTTAGTGACCCGTCACGCCAAGTAGCGTATAGTGAATATCATGTTAGCAACCTTAATTTTTTTTATAAACCATCGGTACATAATTTTTAGGGTAATGTGGTCGGTAATACGCCCGTGCGCTTATTATGCACACTTTACTTTCCCAGGAAATAAAAGATCTGGCATTCTTTTATGGCTGGTTGAACCCAGAAGCTATCGACTCTTAACCTTTTGTAGTATAGTTCACTAACCACTGAGCTATCGTGGCTTCGGGTGGAGGGGGTGGGGGTTTGTTATAGGACCGGAGAATAAAGGCCGCTTGCCCAACGCAGTCGGCGCGAGGCGTTCGGGTGTGAGTTTTTAGTTCACCTCCGATAGAAAGAAACTTTTAATCCTCCCGAGATTCGAACCGTGTTCTCCTGCTTTGGAGCCCGACAAGTGATCGATTCGGCCACCCTCTCTCTCTCACACCCTCTCTCTCACCCTCTCTCTCCCTCTCACGTTCTATCACACTCTCTCTCACCCTCTCTCACACCCTCTCTCTCACCCTCACCCTCTCACTCTATCACGTTCTATCACACTCTCTCTCACCCTCTCTCACCCTCTCTCACACCCTCTCTCCCTCTCACTCTATCACGTTCTATCACACTCTCTCTCACCCTCTCTCTCACCCTCTCTCTCACCCTCTCTCTCACCTACTCTCTCTCACCCTCACTCTCCCTCTCTCCTTCTCTCCCTCTCTCCTTCTGTCTTATCTGCCACTCTCATTTTCTCAAAATATTGCATATACTAAAATATCTTTAACAAAACATAAACAAGCTTAAAATATCACATTCTTATACTATCACATTCTTATACAATCACATTCTTATATTATCACATTCTTATACTATCACATTCTTATACTATCACATTCTTATACTATCACATTCTAATAATATCATGTCCTTAAAATATCACATTCTTATACCATCACATTCTTATGTTATCACATTATTATTCCCTGTCTGCCACTGTGAAATATCCAAAATAAGACAAAACTCGAGACACCGAGACTTATAAATTTTGCAAGACTTCCTGCCATTGCCTGGTGTTATGTTCACTTAGTATATGCACCATATATGTGTGTTGATATATTTCTTGAAAAAGGAAGGCATATTGGCGTCGTTGGGGCCACATTACTCTAACATTGTGGCGATGGCAGGGAATATACAATATGGACCTCTCCTCTCCTCTCCTCTCCCCTTCCTCCCTCCCTCCCTCCCTCCCTCCCCCCCCCCTCCCTCCCTCCCTCCCTCCCTCCCTCCCTCCCTTCCTTCCTTCCTTCCTTCCTTCCTTCCTTCCTTTCTTTCTTTCCGGTTTCTTTCCCGTTTCTTTCCTATCTCCCTTTTTTCTCATTTCCTCCCTCCTTCCTTCCCTCCCTCCTTCCTTCCCTCCCTCCTTTCTTTCTTTCTTTCTTATTTCTTTTTTCCTTCTTACTGTCTTTCTTTCTCATTTCTTTTTTCTTTCCTTCCTGTTCATTTCTTTTCATCGCCTTATTTTCCCCTTTCCTTTCCCCACACGCTTTTCCTTTCCTCCTATTAACATTTTCCTTTTCTTCCTCCCTCCCTCATGTCTTCCCACTCTGTCTCCCTTCCTTCCTTCTTTTCATCATGAGCACAACTAAAGTGCCAATTAAGATTAAAACAACCAGCTGTGTGTAGGTGCCATTACCAAACCCGAATTACCAAATGTCTACAGTAAATGTTGACCAATAATTCTCATGGTGCTTCTTTAGAAACAGACCAATCTCAATAAATAAATTATAAAGTGGCCGTTAACTGTTTCGTTTCTTTCATTTCTCTCAATATTTTTAACGTTAAAGTTTTTTATTTCATAAAAAAAAACCAGACGAGATTTTTCTTTAAAAATATAAACTTCCAAAATGGTAACATTATCATTAAGGCTTTTCTCGCCATTTATTTTATTAGAGGCCCTAGTATGGGGCACAATTTGTTAAAATACAAGCTAGGATAAATTTATTATCTGCCCCTTAATGGAGAGATAAAAAGTTCGCCATTTTAACAAAGCTAGGAAAAGAGATCAGCCATGGCCAAATAAACACTCCAAAAAAGATTATTTATTTTGAGTAGTTTTTGGCTCTCGGAGTGTTGGGTTTTGAGTTAGGATGGCTGCTATTTTTTGTTTATGTTGTGTTGTGTTTTTTTTTGTTTATGTTGTATTGTTGTGTATTTGTTTCTGTGATTTATCTTTATCGTTTATGCTTTAACAACAAAAGTAAAGATAATTGTTGTCTTTCAGTCTCTCTCTGTCTCTCCGTTTCTCTGGTTGGCTTCTATCTTAGACCTCTCCTTGCTGTTTGGCTTCTATCTTAGAACTCTCCTTGCTGTTTGGCTTCTATCTTAGACCTCTCCTTGCTGTTTGGCTTCTATCTTAGACCTCTCCTTGCTGTTTGGCTTCTATCTTAGACCTCTCCTTGCTGTTTGGCTTCTATCTTAGACCTCTCCTTGCTGTTTGGCTTCTATCTTAGACCTCTCCTTGCTGGTTGGCTTCTATCTTAGACCTCTCCTTGCTGGTTGGCTTCTATCTTAGACCTCTCCTTGCTGGTTGGCTTCTATCTTAGACCTCTCCTTGCTGGTTGGATTCTATCTTAGACCTCTCCTTGCTGTTTGGCTTCTATCTTAGACCTCTCCTTGCTGGTTGGCTTCTATCTTAGAACTCTCCTTACTGTTTGGCTTCTATCTTAGACCTCTCCTTGCTGTTTGGCTTCTATCTTAGAACTCTCCTTGCTGTTTGGCTTCTATCTTAGACCTCTCCTTGCTGTTTGGCATCTATCTTAGATCTCTCCTTGCTGTTTGGCTTCTATCTTAGACCTCTCCTTGCTGTTTGGCTTCTATCTTAGACTTTTATCTTAGACCTCTCCTTGCTGGTTGCCTTCTATCTTAGACCTCTCCTTGCTGGTTGGCTTCTATCTTAGACCTCTCCTTGCTGGTTGGCTTCTATCTTAGACCTCTCCTTGCTGTTTGGCTTCTATCTTAGACCTCTCCTTGCTGTTTGGCTTCTATCTTAGACCTCTACTTGCTGTTTGGCTTCTATCTTAAACCTCTCCTTGCTGTTTGGCTTCTATTTTAGACCTCTCCTTGCTGGTTGGCTTCTATCTTAGACCTCTCCTTGCTGGTTGGCTTCTATATTAGACCTCTCCTTGCTGGTTGGCTTCTATCATAGATCTCTCCTTGCTGGTTGGCTTCTATCTTAGACCTCTCCTTGCTGTTTGGCTTCTAATTTGGACCTCTTCTCGCTGTTTGGCTTCTATCTTAGACCTCTTCTCGCTGTTTGGCTTCTATCTTAGACCTCTTCTCGCTATTTTGGCTTCTATCTTAGACCTCTCCTTGCTGGTTGGCTTCTATCATAGATCTCTCCTTGCTGGTTGGCTTCTATCTTAGACCTCTCCTTGCTGTTTGGCTTCTATCTTAGACCTCTCCTTGCTGTTTGACTTCTATCTTAGACCTCTCCTTGCTGTTTGGCTTCTATCTTAGACCTCTCCTTGCTGTTTGGCTTCTATCTTAGACCTCTCCTTGCTGTTTGGCTTCTATCTTAGACCTCTCCTTGCTGTTTGGCTTCTATCTTAGACCTTTCCTTGCTGTTTGGCTTCTATCTTAGACCTCTCCTTGCTGTTTGGCTTCTATCTTAGACCTTTCCTTGCTGTTTGGCTTCTATCTTAGACCTCTCCTTGCTGTTTGGCTTCTATCTTAGACCTCTCCTTGCTGTTTGGCTTCTATCTTAGACCTCTCCTTGCTGTTTGGCTTCTATCTTAGACCTCTCCTTGCTGTTTGGCTTCTATCTTAGACCTCTTCTCGCTATTTTGGCTTCTATCATAGACCTCTCCTTGCTGGTTGGCTTCTATCTTAGACCTTTCCTTGCAGTTTGGCTTCTATTTTTGACCTCTTCTCGCTATTTTGGCTTCTATCATAGACCTCTCCTTGCTGGTTGGCTTCTATCTTAGACCTTTCCTTGCAGTTTGGCTTCTATCTTAGACCTCTCCTTGCTGTTTGGCTTTTTCCCTTTAGAAACAGATGAGTAAACGAGCTTATATATGCAGACGTTCGGGAACATAATACATGGACAAGTAGAAGACCTACAAGAACACTTAAATAGACTCAACATCACAGTCACACAATACAACATGAAAATCAACGCCAAAAAAAACAGAAGTCACGAATATCGCAAAAGATAAACATACCATTAACATAACGATAGACGGCAGACAACTAAAACTAGTTAAAAAAAGCTATCTTTACGACACATAGTACCATTGCTGGTGTATGTCGGGGGGCAATGATAGAACCAGAGGGATAAAGGCCGCTTGGTCAAGCAGTCGCCACGACGTGTGAGACTCAGGATGTTTATTTCACCCGCGATAGAAAAAATCCTTTCTGTCTACCGCGGGCTTCGAACACCGTACGTCAGTTTTTTAGCCAGCGGAACAGTGGTTTTAGCCCCAAGGCCACTCGCACATCAAACTAGTAGAGGAATTAAAATACCTATGACGTTTAGTGAGAAACGACAGTTCACAAACAGCAGAAATAAACTCAAGATGCAACAAAGCTTGTCAAATCATTGGACAGCTATCACTACCGTTGTCCAACAAGGAAACAACTCAAGGTTTAACAAGCACTTTACAATACAATCTTCATTCCAACGTTGTGTTACCAATGCCAATCATGGATCCTAGATGCAAGAACAATAAGCAAAATAACCACCACCCAGATGAAATGTGTTAGATCAGAAATGAAGAACTGACCACAAACAATGGCCAGGAATAATCCCGCTATAGAATATATAAAGAAACAACAGATAAAATGGTTTGGCCACGTGATAAGGCAGAAAGATCAAAACACAACACAATGAGCCCTCAACAAATGTTGCGAGAAAACCAGACCAAAGGGCCAACCATGAAAAAAGAAGGATTAACGACATATTAAAAACACTAGGAAACATAACAGCAGTAGAGGCGAACATAAGATCAAAAGACGTACATTATATCTCCCCTCGACGCTGAAAGGCAAATGAGGAAGTAAATACAATGATGAGGATTGTCCCTGTATTTGGGGTCTGCCGAATGGACTTCTTGAAAAAGGAGAATAATGGTCGGTTGTCAAGTGTAGTCGCTGCAAAGTGATTTGGTCTGAGTTTTAATTTCACCCACCCAAGATTTAAAAAAAAAAAAAAACTTGCGAACCTTCATGATTACGATTCAGCGTTCTCCTGCTTTGGAGTTCGACAAGTTATAGATTCGAACAGCTGTTCTTCTCATAAACAGAACAAAATAGTAGAAGAGAGAACATTTGCTCAGGAGGCATCGGCTTTATAAACAACCAGCTCAAAGATGAATAGTTGACTTCAGATCAAGTAAGAGAACATTAGAGCCACTACAAAACACGAAGTCTATGATAAAGTGTCTGCTTTGTCAAAACTTGAAATATTACTAACAAATTTGATTACACAATGAGACAAACAATCACCGTAACAAACAGAAAAAGCGTAATTAGAACATTAGACAAACAACCACCGTATTAAACAGAAAAAGCGTAATTAGAACATTAGACAAACAACCACCGTATTAAACAGGATAAGCGTAATTAAAACATTAGACAAACAACCACCGTATTAAACAGAAAAAGCGTAATTAGAACATTAGACAAACAACCACCGTATTAAACAGGATAAGCGTAATTAAAACATTAGACAAACAACCACCGTATTAAACAGGATAAGCGTAATTAAAACATTAGACAAACAACCACCGTATTAAACAGGATAAGCGTAATTAGAACATTAGACAAACAACTACCGTATTAAACAGGATAAGCGTAATTAGAACATTAGACAAACAACCACCGTATTAAACAGGATAAGCGTAATTAAAACATTAGACAAACAACTACCGTATTAAACAGGATAAGCGTAATTAAAACATTAGACAACTACCGTATTAAACAGGATAAGCGTAATTAGAACATTAGACAAACAACTACCGTATTAAACAGGATAAGCGTAATTAAAACATTAGACAAACAACTACTGTATTAAACAGGATAAGCGTAATTAAAACATTAGACAAACAACTACCGTATTAAACAGAACAAGCATAATTAGATCATTAGACAAACAACTACCGTATTAAACAGGATAAGCGTAGTTAGAAAATGAGACAAATCATTACCGTAATAAGGAAGAAAGTAGCGACGTCATATCCAAGTTCAGACTGTATGATAGCACTATTAGTTGAATATTTTAATGAGATCTTTCTTTATTGTTTATTTACATCCGTCGACGTCACTGAGAAAACAAGACCTCCCCTTGTGTGGGCAAGAGCGTGTTGTGCAGAAAATATGGCGGTAGTCTACACCTTGTAATAAAGACAAAACATTTTGGGGTAACACAACCAGCACTACACCAGGCCGTCTCTCTCGGAAACAGGTTATTGTACTCACTGTAGTTAATTCAGTCGAATGTGACAAAAACACAACTCATAGTTTTAAGGCAGAAAGTTGAAGAAATGAAATCACGAATGATAGAAATGAGAGGCAGAAATAAATAAAAGAGGAAGATTGACAATACACGTTTTAACAACATGGAGTATATACTCACATAAAAGCAAATAACAACAAGACTAAAAGAGAGAAAAACAAAATGCTCTATGTACTAAACACTCATGTACGTTGCAGAAACATGGATATAAAATACGAAAACTGGGGGACCGAAAATTTATAGAAAAATGTGAAGAATTGGGTAGGCAACCGTAAGGAAAACAAATAAACGCCGGTAGAATAACAAATAATAATTTGTTTTTTTATGTGACAGATGAAGAAAGAATATTTCAATTTGAACAAGGCAAGTGAAAGATTTCGGGTACATAAAGCGACACAACAACATAATGACAGCCATCTTGGCATGGGAAACACAGAATAAAGGAGGTTGTGGCAGCCCATCGCCATCTGTAGAACTAGGCCTCAGGGCTGAAAGGGAAATACCAACACACCTCAACTAGCGTGACGTTTCCAGTAATAGAAGTTATTTACGGCTGACATCATTCTACCAGAAGAAGTTGTGGCAGCCCATCGCCATCTATAGAAGTAAGCCTCAGGGCTGAAAGGGAAATCCCAACACACCCCAACTAGCATTTCGTTTTCAGTTACAGATATTATATACGGCTGACGTCATACTACCCACCACTGACCCTGCACAAAAGCTGGAAACGTCGCTGTAGCTGAGGAGAAAGGGGGGGGGGGTTTCCTGGGTTCACCTTTCAACCTTCACGCTTACTTTTATATGTAGCGATGGGCGGTAGACAGAGACTACAGTAAGTTAACAACAAGAGAAGGATGCGAGAATCTATGAAGTGTGTTTAATCAAACAGGAGGTTGAGGGGAATTGTTCGCTATGCCGATACGGCACATGATCATGATGATGACCATACATCCGATTGGTTGAAGGATTATTATACCCGACCACCTGTCCACTGTAGACCGACCAGTGTAGTAACCGCTGGTATACTGCAGAATCTCACCGTTCATTGGCCGCCAACCAGCCAATCAGAGCATTCATTTAATGTTGCGAAAAGTATTTAAAAAAAAAGGAAACATATAATAATAAACACACTATCATGTGCCTTACCGGTTGGCGTAGGCGATCATGTCCTTCCACAATCTTGTATCCACCGTGCATATAGTACCAATTCTGTTGTTGACTGTTTTCCATGCTTTCTATTCTAGTATTTTCTCTATTTCTTTAGATCGCGATCTCTCTTTCCCCGTATTTTTCCAGTTGTAACCAAGTATACCAACTTTCTTCTTCTCATGATGTGTCGAAAAATGTTGATTGTATCTTTGTGATGTTTTTAAAAGCTCCCTTTTTGTGTTGGTCTATTTGAGAATGTCCTCATTGGTCTTTTAGCTGCCCAGAGAACTTTCAACATTCATCTGAGAAATCCCATCTCTGTAGCTTCTAATCGTCTTTTCATTTATTTGTTTACTGTCCATGATTCGCTTCCATAGGTCAGAACTGGCTCTATATAGCACGGACAAACTGTCTTGTATCACTTCTATTGACTTAGATTTGTGCATAAGACCTTTTTTTTAATTTTTTTTTTCATGAAAGAAAGCATTGGCAAATTACCTTCTTATATTGGCAAGTAAAATTATGTCCGAATAAGAAACAACAAAACAAATTTAGGTTCCAGTTGCTTGAAATATTCGGTGATAATAAGTTCCATTATTTCATTAAAATGCTAATTTTTGTTTCATTTCTGCAAACATATTGAAAAAATCACTTAGCAAAAAAAAAAAAAAAAAAATTGCAGCTGAATTTAACGTAAAGTCCAGGAGAAATTGATTTCTTGAAAAATAATCTCATATATATTTTCAATAAGGTAGTAATATATTAATCCCGTGTGTTACCGGGGCCTCATTATGAGGGAGATAAAGAATAGTGACACTGTGACCTTCCAGGCATGTCGTAAGAGGCGACTAAGGAGGTTGATCGATGGCTTGACAAGCTGTCATTGTAAAAAGTATTGTTATGGAAACAGCACCATATATTTTAGAGCAGTGATCTCTGCAATATGTGCCACCAGGCACGCAAGGTTCCTGTTTTTGAGATTGTGGTTCTGCCCTATGTGCCGCCTTCGGCTCGAAAGGACAATAGATAGATAGATGGTAATATATAAATGTAAAACGCCCGTGCGCTGCCGGGGCCCGAAAGGGGAGTAAAGAATAGCGGCGCTGTACCCTACCAGGCATGTTCGTAAGAGGCGAGAAAGGAGGGTTGGGCATGGGACTGGCTATCCCATACTGTAAAAAAATAAGCCGAAAAAACTTCACAAACATGGACAAGTCAAAGAGAGGAAAAAGTAAATCCGCCATCCAGGAAAGAGAAGGGCTTTCTGTCTAAGAGACATGACGCAAGCCGGAGAAAGCCGTAAGAAGTCCGGGTTGCCGTCTTGGAGAAGACAGAAGCAGAGATGGAGATGATGGGGAAGACATGGAATAATCTTAATAGAATGGCAAGAAACAGAACGACTTGGAAAATGTTTGTTGAAGACCTATGTTCCACTGGGAGCTAAAAGGGCAGAAGAGGAAGAAGATATAAATGTAAAATGAATTAATATTGCCAGAATTTGATCAGAAAAGACAATAGAATATTTAGCGACATGCGGGCCTCAATGTCGTAGCTGTTGTTTGTACCACACATCGTTTCACAAGCGTTCAAGTCTTGTGCTCATGCGAATTGGACTCTTTGCCCTGTTTCATGATGGACGGGTAAGAACAGCATAAAAAATCAATGGAGGAGCTGGTCGCATGCTCAGTATTTGTATGTGCGTCTTAATTTGTTTCCCCTAAACCAGAGTGGCCAACCACGCGGACCAAATTTACTTCAGTCCTGTATTACTACATTTAC
Source organism: Megaustenia siamemsis (assembly GCA_032433765.1). Classification (NCBI taxonomy): domain Eukaryota; kingdom Metazoa; phylum Mollusca; class Gastropoda; order Stylommatophora; family Ariophantidae; genus Megaustenia; species Megaustenia siamemsis. Next base: position 15,647,123 of record JAVIAB010000156.1, on the reverse strand, counting down.
AATATTTACTTTTTTAAAACAAAGGTAAAGTACCCATGTCACGCCAAGTGGCGTATAGGGAATATGATGCTAGTGACCATAAATTTTACAGACCTTCGGCACATGATTTTTGGGGTAATTTGGTCGGTATCACGCCCGTGCCGCTTTACTTTCCCAGAAAAAAATCCTGTACCCGTTAAAGGCTGGGTGAACCGGAAGCCGTTGGTTGGGATCGAACCCTACCTCTTGTCATTTGTAGTCCAGTTCACTAACCACTGAGCTATCGCGGCTCCCATAATTACTATATTTACCTTATTTACCCTTTATTTATCCCGATGGTAATTCATAGTTTTCATAAACAAATCTATATGTAACCATAATTAATGAGAGTAGTACAAACTGGAAGACAATTATAGATGTGACCTAACTGATTTTATGGCCAATGTTGGAATGCTACCATTTTCATCCATCGATCAGTCTGACGCAGTTTTATGAAACTGTAATGTTATCGTTGAATCTGATGCAGTTTGCAAGTAAGTTATGGTTACTTATTGTTAGTCGAAGGCCCCGGTATAACTGGAAACGAATTAAAATCCATAACTGCTCAACCGCCCGTGCCAGTGGAATCATCCGAATTAAAACTCGTATCATTGAAGGATCCAATAAAAGAAAGGCAGCTGCAGCCCCCATCATAGCAGATACAGCACACAGCAAAAGACATAATGCCAAGGGTCACCGAAAGTGAACGCAGCTGAACTGTCCGTCATACGATATCATCATTCATCGCAAGCATTCGTAATATCCAAACATGATCCGGATGAAAAACACAACTCGTGGTGTGCAGAGAGCATCAAACTCAGTAGCTCCAGCAGTAAGCCCGTCTTGAAATATGAGGAAACTGCAACAAGGAACACCTTTCAGACTGAGCCTCAAGGGTTCCTGTCACATATGTACCATATTGACCAGAAGTCCTAAACGTTTACATATTCAAACCTACCCATTATTTTATGTTCTCTTCCCGTCCTTTTTTCTCGGACTGTCTCTGTCTTACAGTCTTACATTTGATTGCTCATTGAAGCCATTACATCACAAGGTCTGTCAACCACGAACACAAATTATACACTGGCAAAGGTAGTTTTATAGCATATGTAAAGTTTCATAAACAACAGAAAGCCTAGAGATCAATAAATAGCCCGAACCAGAATTTGAACCATCGCTTATTGACTTTGCGTCCCGCCATTAAAGAGGCACGAAATATATCTACCTCGCTGTTTTACCTCTCTTCATTTTCTTCATCTACTACCCACATCTTCCTTTTGTTGTTCTTATTATCTTTCTTTATCTTCTTCTTCGACTTTTTTATCTTCTTCCTCTTCCCTATCTTCTTCCTCTTCTTTTCTTCCTCTCATCATCTTCAATCTCTTCTTTTCTTTTTTCTCCTTTTCTTTATCTTCCTTCTATTCTTCTTCCTATTCTTCTTTCACTTTCTTTGCTGCTCCTCTTTCTTCATATTATTATTCTCCTCCTCGATAACTACTCGATTAGCCACTGGATAGTTTCGATACCTATTCACTTAGCCACTTAGTATTGATCCCTATTCACTTAGCCACTGGTTAGTCTCGATCGCTTTTCGCTTAGCCACTGACTAGTATCGACTTTTATTCACTAAGCCACTTAGTATCTATCCCCATTCACTTAGCCACTGATTAGTATCGACTTTTATTCACTAAGCCACTTAGTATCTATCTCCATTCACTTAGCCACTGACTAGTATCGACTTTTATTCACTAAGCCACTTAGTATCTATCCCCATTCACTTAGCCACTGACTAGTATCGACTTTTATTCACTAAGCCACTTAGTATCTATCCCCATTCACTTAGCCACTGATTAGTATCGACTTTTATTCACTAAGCCACTTAGTATCTATCCCCATTCACTTAGCCACTGATTAGTATCGACTTTTATTCACTAAGCCACTTAGTATCTATCTCCATTCACTTAGCCACAGACTAGTATCGACTTTTATTCACTAAGCCACTTAGTATCTATCCCCATTCACTTAGCCACTGACTAGTATCGACTTTTATTCACTAAGCCACTTAGTATCTATCCCCATTCACTTAGCCACTGACTAGTATCGACTTTTATTCACTTAGCCACTTAGTATCTATCCCCATTCACTTAGCCACTGACTAGTATCGACTTCTATTCACTAAGCCACTTAGTATCTATCCCCATTCACTTAGCCTCTGATGAGTATCGATCCCTAGTCATTTAGAATAGTATCGTTCCCTTTTTACCCTGCCAATGGTTAGTGTCGTCCCTAGTCACTTAGCCATTGGTTAGCTTTTTCCAGGGACAATACTGGAAGATAGAATTCGATCTTTATAAGCAGCCGCGCTCGACTTGCTGACGCAGTCAGCTTTAAGTCACTGACCATTTTCAGCTCAGATGCTATTGACGTCAGTATTCATTCATTTATACTAAAAGAAAATAAAGAGCACCCCGTGGTGGAACGAAGTAACAGAGAAGCAATTACAGAAAAGAAGAAACTGCTCACAGATTTGAGGAGAATAAGAATCAAGAAGATTATGAAAAATAGTCCTTAGTTCGGAAAAAAAGTTAAAATTTGGATCAAAGAAGCAAAGCAAAACAGATGGACAGAATTCGGACAAAATATGAGCAAGGACTTCAAGACAGCTACAAGACATTTCTACAAAGGAGTAAAAGCAACACGAGCGAGAAAAGAAAATCAAGGTCCTGTGGAGCTCAGAAATGACAAAGTCAGACAGTCAATATCACATAACCAACATAAACAAAAGAGATGGAAAGAATATTTTGAACACTTAATAAACATGACACCAACTACTAATAATACAACACAACAAAAATCGCGCTAGAATGCACAAAGACTGAACCCAACATCATGAAAGAGGAAATAGAAGAGGTAATCAAATATTCACCAAGAAATAAAAAACAGGGGATAGATAACATATCAGTAAAAATTATAGCATCAGCAGGAGGGGAAACAGGAGTTACATGGCTGCACAGAATATATATTGCAGCATAACACAAACAATAAGCCACAAAAGACTGGCAACAGGCAATCATCGTACCACTATGGAAAAAAGAAAGGTAGCAAAATAGACTGCAATCAATATAGATGTATATCTCTTCTAAGTCATGTAGGAAAATTATACGCCAAAATTGTGGGGGAAAAAAGGCTGAAGCAAATAATAGAACTACAGTTAAGCGATTCTTAAATGCGGTTCCGAAATAAAACAGAGGATGTACAGATTCACCTTAAAACAGCGCGCAGAAAAGGCGACAGAACAAAGTCAAAATGTGTACATAGCTTTAATTGACCAGGAAAAACCATTCGACCGAGTAAACATAGAACAACAGGGGGAGATACTAACAACAAACGGAGTAGGCCAACATCTAACAAACCTAATTAAAAGTCTCTACATTAACAGCAGCCGCTCAGTCAGAACAGAAAACAGGACAGACCACTACGAAGTTAGATCAGATGTAAGACAAGGGTGCGTACTATCCCCGCTACTGTTTATTACATACATGGACTACATATACAAGGTACTGACCCCACGAGGTATGAATGTATCACACTCATACACATAGTTTCCTTTTGGTTGCTCCTTGCCTTTTGCATAGCCTTATCCACTCTCAGACATCTCACTGTTACCGCCTTTTGAGCACCTGTTAGTCTACTGTTCTATTCTTTCTCCTTTGTGTTTGCACACTGACCCTTGTGTGAACTCCTCTGGTTCTGTGTGCATTTGCGCACATTTCTGCACGTTTCTGTACGTTCACGACAGCCGCACTTGGTTGCTATTTCCTTTTCGTTTTGACCTCAGTTTACACACAGGATAGATAATTTTGTTTTCTTTAACACATTTCGATTGTTTTTGTTTTGGTTGTTTCGTTATTAGTTTTGTGTGTGTGTGTTTTTTTTTGTTCCTGATGAAGGCCTATTAGGCCGAAACGTCGTTTAGTCTGTGTCGTCCATTTATCACGTAAAGCTTCTTACATACCATTTTTTTCTATTTTATAATTTTTCCTCACATTCAGCTTTACTGCAGCTTCACATTTTTATGCCTTAACCCTTTACATATACAAGGTAGCCAACCCATCAGAGACAGAGTACGTCAATGGACTTCTATTTGCAAATAATCAAGCACTAATACATGGAAAATTGAAGACTTACAAGAACACTTAAATAGACTTAACAGCACAGGCACAAAATACAACATGAAAATCAACATCAACAAAACATAAGTCATGAATATTGCATAATAGAAAAAAAATGACATCGACAATTGTAACAGACAATTAAAACAAGTAGATGGATTTAAATACATAGGAAGTCTAGTGACAAACGACAATTCACAAACAGTAGAAACAGACTCATGATGCATCAAAGCTTGTTAATTCATTGGACAGCTATCACCACTATTGTCCAACAAGGAAATAACTCTAGAGGCAAAACGAGCACTATACAATACAATCTTCATCCCAACGTTGTGCTACCAATGCCAGTCCTGGAAACTAGATGCAAGTACAATAAGAAAAATATCCTCTACTGAGGTGAAATGTGTTAGACGAATGACAGGAAACAGTCTGAGAGACAATATCAGAAATGAAGAACTGAGAAAAAAGCAAGGAATAGCCCCAGCTATAGAATATATAAGGAAACAGAAGATAAAATTATTTGGCCACGTGACAAGACAGAAAAATCACAACACAACAAGCCGTCAATAAACGTTGCAAAAACACCAGACCCAAGGGCCTATCACAAAAAGATGAATTGACAGATTGTTAGAAGCACTAGGATACAAAACAGCAGCATGGGCGAACAGAAGAGCAAAAGATCGCAAATTACATCTCCCGTCGACGCTGAAAGGCAAATGAGGAAAGAAAGGAGAAGGGTTTATTCATTAATTTTCCTGTCGGGCGGAAGACGGTGTGGCGGAAGTCTTAGTTCTCCATAATGGACGATTTGCTGCTAGTTCCTGTAGTTCTTGGTTGTTTCTTATTCTCATGGTTGAGTCTTGCCGATTAATTGTTCTGCTTAGCGATTCTCCTGGTCTACCTTGTTTTCTTTTACCTGACGGTTTCCACATAAATACCTGGCAAGGAAGTCTTAATCATCATCATCGTGTGCCTTCTCCGCAACGAAGGTTGGCTACCATGGATCGCCATTCTACTCTGTTTCTTGCTTTGATGGTGCAGGCTGTCATAGATTGACTTAGCAAAGTAAAGTATCCCCGTCACGCCAAGTGGTGTATAGGGAATATGGTGTTAGTGACCATAAATTTTACAGACTTTCAGCACAGGATTTTTGGGGTAATCTGGTCGGTATTACGCCCGTGCCGCTTTACTTCCCCAGAAAAAAATCCGGTACCCATTAAAGGCTGGGTGAACCGAAAGCCTTCGGTTTGAGATCGAACCCTACCTCTTGTCCTTTGTCGTCCAGTTCACTAACCCCTGAGCTATCGCGGCTCAATCAGTCTATATACGGTTTGACAAATGCTGGGACGTCGGTGGAGCGGATATGGGAATGCCACAACTGCGATGAAACTGATTCCATGAATATAATAAAAAAAATAATAGAACAGAATGGACAGGTGAACCTATGACAACAGTTAGCCGAGTGGCAGTGTTCCCTAGCGTTGGGCTTTTCGTGGCAAGGCGCTGTGCCACTGAGTACGGGTTCGATTCTGCTTCGGTCCATATATTGTTCTTTGTTTTTTTTTTCTGTTGTTGATTATTTGTCATTTTTTTCCGAGTGCTGTAAACATATCTCTTCCCCTGAATTGATTCGCTGATTATCGCCTTGGAAGTTTCCCTCTAGAATAAAATTCATTTATTATGATTTGTCTCCTGAACCTATGACAACGTGCAGTATCAAGACAAAAGACAGAGCATAATGGCGCTCTATGGTAGCCACCCTTAGATGTAGAGACGGCATTCAATGATGATGATGATTATGATGCGTTATCTGCTTTAGCAACATTCAGCATTATCGTCATTTTCATCTCATTCCGCTGGGGACTGGCTGGTCTCGAGGCAAGACGCAGGCTTCGAGACAGAGAGGTTGTGGGTTCAAATCTCGACTGCACCAGTTAGGGTGTTTATTTCTGATTCCGCGGCAGCCACCCCTGGTCTCAGCAGTGAGGCCCAGCTTGAAACGTCAATTACTCATGGATAGAAAAAAAAATATGAGCACCCCCGAAGACGGAGTTATCTGCGTGTGCGGCGAAGGACCCCTTGTGCTGCCAGAGAAAAACGGATTAATACTAAAAATCCTATTCCTAATCTCTAGGGACCTCGCCAGAGGTAAAAGCTGGCGAAATAAAACAAAAAAATTAATCTCGAGAGACGAGTGCGTAAAGAAGACTTTAACAGGATAAATCCAGAAACAACATCACCAACTCTGAGTGTCTAATAATAGTTCTTCATCATGGCTCATTTCTCTTCAGACAGATTAGTATTGTAATCATGTTTCCAGATACAAGTACTGCTTTCTCCGGAAATAATATTACTCGTAAACCCTTTTCAGATAAGGACCGCCTGTTTTTATTATGAAAACTAATAGTGGGGCTGTATCGCTCTATTGTCCTTTCAAGCCGTTCTTAGACAGCACATAGAACAGAAATCGATCTTTGCTGTTTAGTGTCAAATTTCAAACAGGACTCCCGTTGTGTCGCGCCACACGTTCTTGTTCTGGGAGAGTCTCTATACATCGACTAGGTAGCTAGTGATATATGTCTGCTGTTGTTGACTATCTGCTTAGTGTTCTTTGTAGTGTTTCTCTAGGTCAGCCTCTTTTCTTTTACGCTCTGGCTGAGATTCTCTTGTTGTCTCTTCTCATGACATGGCCAACATTTGTCCACCATTCTCTTGTTGTCTCTTCTCATGGCATGGCCAACATTTGTCCACCATTCTCTTGTTGTTTCTTCTCATGACATGGCCAACATTTGTCCACCATTCTCTTGTTGTCTCTTCTCATGACATGACCAACATATGTACACCATTCTCTTGTTGTCACTTCTCATGACATGACCAACATTTGTCCACCATTCTCTTGTTATCTCTTCTCATGGCATGACCAACATTTGTCCACCATTCTCTTGTTGTCTCTTCTCTTGGCATGACCAACATTTGTCCACCACTTTCTTGTTGTCTCTTCTCATGACATGACCAACATGTGTCCACCATTCTCTTGTTGTCTCTTCTCATGACATGACCAACATTTGTCCACCATTCTCTTGTTGTCTCTTCTCATGACATGACCAACATTTGTCCACCATTCTCTTGTTGTCTCTTCTCATGACATGACCAACATTTGTCCACCATTCTCTTGTTGTCTCTTCTCATGACATGACCAACATATGTCCACCATTCACTCCTGATGACAGACGCTCTTGTTGGACTTTGTGTCAGTTCTATTATTTGTTATTTATATTTTTGTTATTTCTTATTTATATTTCTATTATTTGTTATATTTCTATTATTATTATTGTTTACTTCTTCTCCTTCTACCTTTTTAGCTCCCTGTGGAGCATAGGTCTTCAACAAACACTTTCCAAGTCGTTCTGTTTTTTTGCCATTCTTTTAAGATCATCCCATGTCTTCCCCACCATCTTCATCTCTGCCTCCATCTGTTCTCTCCAAGAATTCCTTGGTCTTCCTCTTCGTCTTTTCCCCCGGGGATTCCAAAAACGGGCCTGTTCTGAAATACTCTCTGTTGGCTTCCGTAGTGTGTGTCCTATCCTGCGCCATCGTCTTCTCTACATCTCTTTATCCACCGGCATTTGACCGGCACATTTCCATAATTCTATGTTAGTGATTTTGTCCTGCCATTTCCATCCTTTTATTCTGCGTAAGCATCCATTAATGAAAGTCTGTATCTTCGTGACCGTCAACTCCGTTGTTCTCCATGCTTCACAGCCATACAACAGGACCGACTCAACATTTGAGCCGACAATTTTTATTTGTGTATTCTAACCTCATCTCTCTGGATTTCCACATGTTTCCCATCGCAACGAAAGCTCCTCTTGCCCCTGATATCCATACCATGATATCACTTTCTGTTCCTCCCTCTTTATCCACACCACTGCCCAGACATATGTAAGACCGCACGTCTAGTAGAGGCATTTCTCCTAGCCCCATTTGGCCATCGCCAACTGCATTAATTCTCACAATGATGGTCCCATCTCCACCACTCTTCAGTCCTAGCTGTTGTGATCTCCCATCAAGCATGCCCATTCCATCCCGCATCCGTCGATGGTCGTGTGACAGGAGAGCCATGTCATCAGCAAAGTCCAAATCATCAAGTCGTTTGGCCAGCGACCACTGGACCCCATCTCCGTTGTCTTGAGCCATTTTCACAATCCAATCCATGGCCAGTAGAAAGAGAAATGGAGATAGAAGGCATCCCTGCCTTACTCCTGCTCCCACCTCAAATGCCTCTGTAAGCTGCCCCCCATGCACCACACTCACCTAAAAAAATTGTTTACTCTCATTTCTATTATTTGTTATTTCTATTTCTATTATTTGTTATTTCTATTTCTATGATTTAAAAGACATTATAGTGAAGGAAAGCAAAAATAAAGGACTCAGCCGTAATAGCAAAAACACAGAAGTAATGGTAGCAACATAGAACAAGACATCACCGCAATGCACAATAAAGACAGAGTGGGACAATATTAAAACAAGTAAATGAATTTAAATATTTGGGTACAATGTTAACCTCAGATGGGAGATGTACAACAGAGATGAGATGCAGAATTGCTCAAGCAAAAGCAGCTTTAACAAAAATTAGGAAGATTGCCTCTAGGGACTTCGTCAGAGGAAAAAGCTGGCGAACACAACAAAACAAATAAAATATTATATATATATTATATTTTAGTAGTTAATACTCGCAACAAAAAAACTATAACTCAATGGTTAGTGAACTGGCCTACAAATGGACAAGCGGTAGGGTTCGATCCCAACCGACGGCTTTCGGGTTCACCCAGCCTTAAATGAGTACCGGGTCTTTTCAGGGAAATTTAAAGTAGTACGGGCGTAATACCGTCCCCATTACCCCAAAAATCATGTGCTGAAGGTCTGTAAAATGTATGGTCACTGGGTGTCCGGTTAGCGCAATCGATAGGCGGTTGGCTTACCACGGCAACAGCCGGGGTTCGTATCCTGGCGAGGACACCTGGGTTTTACTAATTCCCTAAAAATTAGTACCTCTGAAGTCGGAGTAAATCTGCCTGCATGGCGAGGGGCATCCTGTAATGGGATAAAACAGACTTTACACGCAAAATTCAGTCCTACAAAATTGAGTGGGTGGGACTTCGTCAGAGGTCAGAGCTGACGAAAGCGAACGAACGAACGTATGGTCACTAACACCATATTCCCTATACGCCACTTGGCGTGACGGGGGCTCTTGTAGTTTTTTTTACTCGCAACAAAACTATGAAAGACTGTGAAATCTAAGACTTTCAGGGGATGCAAAACAAAGGTTTCTACGTTTTAAGAGAATTCTTCTAATCACTCAAATTGTTTAATGGAAGGAGCATCGGTAATTTAATTTTATGGAAAGACAAACATGAGCAAATGAATTAAAGTATGGATAGCAAAGTTGTTTATAAAAGTCTGTTGTCAGTTTCTTACCAAACCACTCTCTCTTAATGTCTTACCAAACCACTCTCTTTTAATGTCTTGTATCGTTTTGTTTTCTGTTTCCATCCTTAACTTCTTTCTTCACTTTATTCCAGATCTTGCAGTACATTCCATCTATCCCAGCACATTCCATTTATCCCAGTATATTCCAGTTCTCTCAGCACATTCCAGCTATCCCAGCACATTCCATCTATCCCAGTATATTCCAGTTCTCTCAGCACATTCCATCTATCCAAGTATATTCCAGTTCTCTTAGCACATTCTATCTATCCCAGTATATTCCACTTATACCAGCATATTCAAGTTATCCCAGTATTATATCGCAGTGTCAAGTTGTCACAGTTCATTCCATCTATCCTAGTATATCCAGCTCAATCACAACATTCCATCTATCCCAGTTTATTCCAGTTCTCTCAGTTCATTCAATCTATCCCAGTATATTCCAGCTCAATCAGAACATTCCATCTATCCAAGCACATTCCATCTATCCAAGCACATTCCATCTATCCCAGCACATTCCATCTATCCCAGTATATTCCACTTCTCCCAGCACATTCCATCTATCCCAGTATATTCCACTTCTCCCAGCCATATTCCAGCCACCCCAGTATTGTCAAGTTGGCCCAGTTCATTCCACTTCTTCCAGCACATTCCATCTATCCCAGTATATTCCACTTCTCCCAGCACATTCCATCTATCCCAGTATATTCCACTTCTCCCAGCATATTCCAGCAGTTCACGTGTTATCGTTTATCCAAACAACGATGCTAGTCTCATATAGACATATAAAATACGCACGGACGACCTCGTCAACAGAATTCACAGAAGAAATTAGGAAATTGCCGTGACAAGTAGTGGAACGAATATGTGGAACTCCTGTCTACAATGAAACTGGTTCACTGGATATAATAGATTTATACATTCTTCTGTAATACCACATACACGTGGTCTCAGACATTATCTTTTTTGTTAACGATTGTCCATGATTCACTTCCATAATCTCCATAACACTGAAGAACTCGTTTTCATATTCCCATATAATAAGATGGTTTGGATATTATTTTAAAATAAGAGAAGAAGAGGGGTAAACTATGCGAGGAAAAAAGAGCGAGGAAAGAGTAAATAGAAAAGAAGAAGAGGAAGTCAAATGTAAAGAAGGAGATACAAGATTATTGAGAAGAAGAAGTAGAAGAAAAATTAGTAGAAGAAGAAGTAGAGGAAAGAATAGAAGATGGAGAAGTAGAGAAATTAGGAAAGAAGACAAATGAAAGCGAGTAAAATGTAGATTAGAAGAATGTTAGGATGATGATGTGAAGATGACCAGCGAGAACTAAAATGGAAAAAAATGACATAGAAGAAAGAGACGAAGATCTTTAAAAGGAAGAGAAAGATAACTAGAACGAAAGTGACAAAGAAGAAAAAAAGGACAAGAAAGAAGAAAGCGAGGAAAGAAAGAAATGCTCAAAGTCTGATTAGAATCATGACCTCGAACTAGAATGAAAGTAAGAAGATTGTAAACAACGAAGTTTTGTGGAAAAAAAAAGAGAATGAAAGTAAGGAAGGAAGGAAATAAATAAATATTGAAGGAAAGAAAGAGAGAAGGAAGGAAGGAATGAAAAAGGAAGGACATAAAGGAAGGCTTGAAGGACACAAAGGAAGGAAGGACGGAAGGAATAAAATAAAGAAAGGAAAGAGGAAAATAAGGAAGGAGGAACGAATGACAGAATGAAGGAAGGAAGAAACAAGGAAGGGACAACGGAAGGACGGAAGGAAATGGAAGTAAGAAATACGGCGAAGAAGTAAAGAAAAGAGAAAACATGACAAAGACTATGACAAAGATGAAACACACTCAACAACCCACTCCAGTGAATCATTTTCCACTTACACTTTCAAATAAACCCAGCCGCTCTCACTACATCTCAGAAAGGAGATACACGTGTACGTAGCACCGTTGCTGATCGATAAGTTCACCTCAAACCCGTACCGCTAAATACACTCCAGTGTAGGCATCTGTATCGATCCATTTGTGTGTGATAGAGCTTATTCCTTACAAATAAAGTAGAACGCCCGGCTCTTCTAGTCGGATTGACTTTAACATATGCTGTCTAAGCACGCGAGAGTAACATATTTAATTAATTTTACTCTTTGCCGTTGTGTTAAACCACTACCACCGTCTACCAGAAACCATCATCAACATCATCATCATCATGAAGTACCGTGCCTACCTGCGCAGGTAGTTCAGTCTCTCCACAACAGGATATCGCTAGAATCTTCAAACTTATCAGCGTTTACTGATTTAAGTCTCCGTGGATGCGTTCTATTGAATGGCGGGAAAAGAAAACAAATGATGACGTTTTACATTTAAAATGTAAAAAGAAACTTACCAGACACAATTCAAACAAGACACATGTGTTTTTGGGGCCTGTTAAAAGACACAGCAGCCTACTATCCCTCCCTCCCTCTCTCCCACCCTCCCTTCCTTCCTTCCTCCCTTCCTTCCTTCCGTCCTTCCTTCCTTGTTCCTTCCTTCCTTTATGACCTTCCAGCCTTCCTTTATGCCCTTCTGTCATCTTTCTTTCTTTCTTTCTTTTCTTTCTTTCTTTCACTATTTACTTATTTCCTTCCTTCTCTTCTCTTCTTTCTTTCTTTCTTTCTTTTTTTCCCCACAAAAATTAATCTTGGAAGGGAAAATAAAAGGTAAAAGTCAGCCTATGACAGCATGCACTTTCAAAACAAGAGAGATCTCGGAATGGCTCTCCATGGTAGCCAACCTTCGATGCGGAGACGACACTCAACGATGACAATTGATGCGCTATAATATAAAGTCGGGATATCGTATCTGAAGTTTTTGGCATTGTTATTTTTGCTTAGCAATGGTTGCCCAGGCAACGAACAATTTGCGCTACTGTTTTCGACTTTTAAATACAAGGCGTGAGAATACAAACATCAAATGCTGTCACATACCAGCTTTCATCATTGCTAAGACATCTAAACATTTCTATGCCAGCTAAACAACAAATGATAAATAGCATTTTCATACCAACTTTGTGCTATGAAAGTCAAACATGGACCCTTTCTAAATCACATTTAAGAAAGATCAATACATGTGAGATGCGATGCTTGAGAAAAGCAACAAATAACACAAGAAGAGATAGAATACCAAATGAAACCATAAGAAAAATAGTAGGAACAAAACCCTGCCAAGAATATATAGAACAACAGCAACTTAAATGGTTGGGCCACCTGCTCAGAATGAACCCTTACCAATCACCATCAAGGGCGTTCTTCTCGAGAATGCATGGAAAAAGACCAAGAGGAAGACCCAGAAGAAGATGGATAGATGCAGTGACAGAGACATGTAACAACAAAGGAAAATCACTAATTCAGACAGTTTGAGCAGCTCCAGAACGACAAATGATATAAACCACGACACCTTTTAGGTATCAGTGAAAAGAGAAAAGAAGATGGATAGATGCAGTGACATAGATATGTAACAACAAAGGAAAATCACTAATTCAGACAGTTCAAGCAGCTCCAGAACGACAAATGATATAAACCACGACACCTTTTAGGTATCAGTGAAAAGAGAAAAGAAGAGGGAAGAGGTAGAAGAACTACCAGGCGTTCTTTAACGTTAGCAAGTGCACACCTGACCTCATAGAACTGGAGTCGTCAGTCGCTGGACACTGCGGGATATGCTGATAAGGAAATTTGAACACCTATGGACATGTTCGGAGTGCAATGATGATGACCCGCTAATAACTCAATAACCTGACCTCCTGTTTTTCGACGCTATTCAGGAGATTTAGACATGAGATTTAGACATGAGATTTAGACATGAGATTTAGACATGAGATTTAGACATGAGATTTAGACACGAGATCTCACTAGGCAGAGACCAGGGGATGGTAAAACCACGAAGAACGCACGGATTGGAAGTTGAACACTTTCACTGCCTGTGGTGGGATTCAAACTCGCGAACTCTCTGCCCAGAGGCCGACGTCCTCGCTCTAGACCACCCATTTCCCCTCACTATTTTAGGTTATATAATATATTTCTTATATGCTACGTAGAGCCAGGCTTAACATATGGATGTGAATCATGGACAATATGACATCAGACAAGAAAATCACTGGAGGCTGTAGAAATGTGGTTTTACAGAAGAATGTTGAGAATACCATGAGCAGTTAAAAAGAGTAATGAAAACATTCTGAAAAAGGCCAAGGCAAAAAACAAATTTCCAATATTAGGATGAAACAATCATCGTTTTTTGGCCATGCAATAAGAAGGGAACAGCTGAAATATATTGTAACAACTGGGAAAGTTGAGGGACGAAGAGACATAGTGAAGCAAAGAGAAAAGATACAAGACAGATTTAAATAATGGCTTGGCAAAAGGTCAACAACAGAAATGATAAATAACTGTCGAGATCGAAAGTTGTGGAGAGACATGCTCCCCTACGCCAGCAGGCCTGGTACTGGATGATGATGATTGTAGATGCTTTATTCTGGTTGTTAACTCCCTATCAAATCTTTGTCTTCAATTGGGGAGCCAGTAGTGGGGTGTGATAAACACTCCAAGGTATGGTGGCAGCTTTACAAGGAAGGAACACAACACAATACTGATGGTTCCGCCTATGGCCTTCTTCAGAATACAGGGACAACGACAACAAACGGTGAAGTAAATTATCTATAACTACATGTCTTATGATAAAGTTAAGAGAGAGGTGGACAGAGAGAGGAAAAGTAAAATGTTGAGATAAAGAGAGAGAGAGAGAGAGAGAGGTGCTACATGAAGTGAGGTAGGATGAGTGTATAGATATATCATCATCATCATGTGCCATACCGGTTGGCGTGGGCGATCGTGTCCTTCCACAATCTTCTATCTACAGTGCATCGTATCAGTTCTGTTGATGACTGTTTTCCATTCCATGACACCAAGCTATCCAGTATTTTCTCTTTTTATCGTCCGCGATCTCTCTTTCCTTTTATTTTGTCAGTTATAACCAGGCATTCCAGCTTTCCTCTTATCATGATGTTCCCGAAAAATGTTCATTGTTTCTTTCTGATGGTTTTTAGGAGCTGCCTTTTTGTGTATAGATATATAAGATTAGAAAATGAGGAACTCGAGACTAAACAGCGAAACGTAAATAGTAAAAAGTGAATAATGTATCATTGCAGTCTCTCCCATCTTCAAGTGGGGGCTGGGTAGTCTAGAGGTAGGATGTTGGCCTCTGGGCAAGAGGGCTCGAGGTTCGATTGCCCCATAGACGGTGGACAATACAGAAAACAAAACAGCGAATCCGTGGTTTCTTCTTGGCGTACCCTCCCCTTGTATCTGGCTAGTGCGATCCAGTGCCTAGCTCTATCGAATAAAGGCAAAAAAAAAGCAAGGTGTTCCACGCGCACGTTAAAGAACCCCGTGCAGTTTACAGAAACAAAACAAAACAAAACGACGTTTTCGGCCATAAAGCTTTCAGCAGGAACAACAAACAACAACAACAAAATATATAAGGACATGTTGCTGTATATTTTGGCTGAAACCTAGTTCTAGTTTTGTTTTTCATCGACCCAAAGCTGTTACCATACCACTTTTCACTTTCTAAAAAATGTCATTATTATCATTAGCTTTACAGCAGCTCTCCACCTTTAAGCATCTTGATGCCTTTACCCATTGGCTAAAAATTGGCAACAACCTGCGCAATGTTGATAGGAGACTTTTTAAAATTTATTTTAACTCCCGACGATCGGAAACAATTAGAGCAACTCTGGAGTTGAAGACCATCTGCATATAAGGCGGGGGACACCTGAGCACACTCTGACTATGTGTGAAAAAAAATAGGAAAAATTATATTCACACAAAACTGAGTCCATGGGGACTTAGTTAAAGAAAAGTAAAGTACCCCAGCCACGCCAAGTGGTGTATAGGGAATATGGTGTTAGTGACCATACATTTTACAGACCTTCGGCACATGATTTTTGGGGTAATGCGGTCGGTATTACGTCCGTGCCGCTTTACTTTCCCAGAAAAAAATCCTGTACCCATTAAAGGCGGGGTGAACCGGAAGCCTTCGGTTGGGATTGAACCCTTCCTCTTGTCCTTTGTGGTCCAGTTCACTAACCACTGAGTTATCGCGACTCCTCGTGGGGGTCGTAGATAGAGCTATAAAGCTGTGGAACGCTAGTAAGCAAACTATTTGTAAAAAAAAACACATCTTGTATCATTTCTGTCAGTTTTCCTGTGTTGCAATAAACAAGGAAGGTGAATCACAGCTGATAGTTTGCGCCAGGATCGATGACCCAGAACTGTCCAGAACCTACACCACCTCATCGTGGTGCTTCTAGTACCAGTCTGAGTAATTTAATCTGGCCTAGCGAATAGAGATCAAGAAGGAAGGCAATCCGGTACTCAAAAAATGCCATGCTGAAGTCGGATATACTGGGCCAAAATGAACGAATACTATACAGTTCTACTGCAAACCAGAACACATTCCATCTACAGCCACTCATCATCCTTTAAAGGGCGATTGATGAAGAGGACTATCTAGTCATCGGATCATCGCAAGAGAAAGAAAGTGTGACTGAGAGAGAGAGAGAGAGAGAGAGAGAGAGAGAGAGAGAGAGAGAGAAAGAAAGAGAGAGTGATAATAAACAAGTATTTCATTTATTCCAGTCTCATTACATGGCCAAATATTAACGATTTTTTGTAATGTTCTTATGACCGCCAACGCTAAACTGGAACTAAGACCATTAGTATCTCACAATCTGATAGCACAGGAAGATGCCATTACTCCACAGCACACTCGAGGCTCGCTATGGTAATTTCAGAACAAAGGTTAAACTTCCACTATGTGTATAGACAGTAGAAGAAATTTACTTCATTTTCATAAAAAAAAATAATCTAGGCACTGGCATACAGCCGCGATAGCTCTGTCCTTAGTGAACCGGACTACAAAGGATAAGAGGTCGGGTTCGATCCTGATCGACGGCTTCCAGGTTCCCCCAGCCTTAAATGGGTACCGGATTTTTATGGAAAAGTAAAGCGGCACGGGCGTAATACCGACCACATTACCCCAAAAAATAATGTGCCAATGGTCTATACAAATTATGGTCATTAACACCATAATATTCCCGATGCGCCACTTCACTTGGCGTAACGGTGGACTTCACTTTACTTTTTTACTGGCATAAAATCGATTGGTTTATATTTTTAACTGACACATGTTCTTCTGCATACGCAGATTTAAATGTGTATCTTTTTGACCCTACATATCCGATTTCAGCACATTTTAGGGTATCAGGTTTACTTTCCTTCTTTCTTGCTTAGTCCTAACTGGAAAACTATTTATTATTAACATCTTTAAAGGAGGAGTAGAATAATAAGTTTTGATTCATCAATACTGACATAAACATTCACTTTATCATTCGATCATCAATACTGACGTAAACATTCACTTTATCATTCGATCATCAATACTGACGTAAACATTCACTTTATCATTCGATCATCAATAGTGACGTAAACATTCACTTTATCATTCGATCATCAATACTGACGTAAACATTCACTTTATCATTCGATCATCAATAGTGACGTAAACATTCAGTTCATCATTCGTTCATCAACTTCGGCCTATGATGACATTTTCGTTGTCTTAAGTTCTTATATTTAGTTAAAAAGTAGTTCATGGCATTTAATGAGAAGATCGGACAGGTTGGCTAGCTGTGCTGTCGTTGAAGACGGTCAACCAATGGATCGGACGGACATCATCAATGCTCTCCGAGATGTGGGAACGACACAGGACTTCGACAACCATGAGTCCACGTCACTCCTTCGGATGAAAGAGATGGGAGTTAAGATGGGCACAGCCAGAAACGAGAAACTTAGTGGCCGTGTAAGAAGACTTATCAAACCAAAACAGAATTGGAGTCATCAGTCGCTGGACACTGCGGTACTTGGTGAGGAGGGGATCTGAGCCTCTATGGACATGTTAAGAGTGGAATGATGATCACCCTCAAATGACTCAATAACTCAATTTTAAGACACGTAGAAGGAAAACAAAACAACACACTGGTCACTGTTTTCCTAATTTAAAATATTCGTTTAAAGCTCAAAAGTACCAGCTCGAATCCAACGAGGAGTTTTATTCTCTCTTTTGACTCTTCATCTTAGGGTATGTGAAACTGAATGCCTGGTCCTTTTGGAGACGGACGAAACGATAGTCTTGTGTTCAAGTTGGATCCGTTAAATAACAATGGCTTCTGGATAATTTATTAAAAATTATAACAATAAAATAATAACAATAACAATAATAATTAAATAAAAACAACAATAATCTGCGTGGCTCTCTTCAGGCAAACAATTCAAGAGCAAACAATGAACAAAGAAAGATGAACATGAATGAAGGTAAGGAGAAAGAACAAGGAAGAGAAAAATTGGAAGAGAAATGAGCACGTTGAGAAAGACAGCTCGAAGGATATTTTTGATGCATTTGGAGAAGATAAAGGAGAAGAAGGAAGAAAAGGAAAGAGAAGAGGAAGAATAATAAGAAGTAGAGACTTGAGTAAAAAATATAAAAAAGATTGACGATGAATATGAATACGATAATCACGAAGACGATGGGAAAGACGAGATACAGAAAGAAGAGAAGGAAAAACAGAAGTAATCAAAGCTTTTGTTGTAGACAGAAAGACAAGTTGATGAGCATAAATAAAATCGTTGAAAATGAGAAAGAAGAGCATGGAAGAAAGATAGGAAATCAAAGGAAAAAAAATGAACTAATAATAGTTCAACAGTGGAAGAAGATAACGAAGATGATGGTGATAGATATAAAAACTAAGAAGATCAGGAAGAAGCTTAAGAAGAAAGTGAAAAATATTATGTCTTTTCTAATGTTTAAATTGTTCTCTCTCTCTCAGATGCAACGTCACATCTTACAGGCTGAAACCTTGAGTACAAATTGACCTTTTGATCACGTGTGCAACAAAGTTCAACAGGAAGGAGTTGAGAAATAAACACTATCATTATGAGATTGATAGTGCTGGTAGCAGACTGGATAATGAGGTATCCCCAGCCTTTACCAACCGTCCAATGATAGAGTGACACGTATACTATTGTCTGCCCCTCCTGTCTGGGCTAGAAGACAGCTGTGTCAAGATCGTGGAAAACCCTGGAATTTTGTGACAGTTAAGTATCGGGAAGAGCACAGCCAGACTTGTAGAGAACAAGAACACTCATGAATTTTACGAGAAGAACTCGTCCTATCCTCGGTGGGACTTCACAATTGCCTTGAAGGGCCATGTTGAGCATTTTTGAGCAAAGAGGAGAAATGCTGGAGCTAAAACTTGAGTTATTTTATTAGCTCGATAAAAATTATTGTTGGGTAACTGGTGAACATAAACTATAATACATCACCATCATCAAGTAACGGGCCTGCTGCTGTAGGTGATCAAGTCTCTCCACAACTTTCGATCTCGACAGCTATTTATCATTTCTGTTGTTAACCTTCTGCCAAGCCATTCTCTTAAGTTGTCTGGTATTTTTTCTCTTTGCTTCTCTCTATCTCTTCGTCTCTCAATTTCCCCAGCTGCCACAATATATTCCAGTTGTTCTCTTCTCATTACATGGCCAAAAAATGATGACTGTTTCTTCCTAATATTGGAAATTAGCTCTCTTTTTGCTCTGGCATCTTTCAGAACGTTTTCATTACTCTTCTTATATGTCCATGGTATCCTCAACATTCTTCTGTAAAATCACATTTTTACAGCCTCCAGTGATGTTCTTGTCTGTTGTCCTATTGTCCATGATTCACATCCATATGTTAAGGCTGGCTCTACATAACATGTAAGAACTCTTTTTCTTGTTTACATTGTCAAAAACGGATTGAACGGTATCTTCCTCATTTTATGCAAAGTTGTTTCATATATATTTTCAATTGAATTAAATTAACATTCCGTACAAAATTCATAGAAGTGAGAAGGACAGTTCATCGGTGCTATACTGGGCTAATTCTAACATATGCAAGTGAATCGTGAGAAGTAAACAAACAAACAAAAGAAAAGATTGGATTACTCAGAAAAACGTCGAAAGTTACTTCAACAGCTAAAAGAACCAACACGGAGATTCTCAGAGGTCAACACAAAAAGATAGTTCCTAATAAAGGTAAGAAAAAAACAATTAACATTTTCTGTGCACATAATGAGAAGAGGACAGTTGAAATACTTGATCCTTCTTTTTTATCTACCTTCCACCTCCCTGTCGAGCATAGGTCTCCAACAAACACATTCCAATCCGTTCTTTTTCCTTGCCATTCTTTTAAGAATATCCCATGTCTTCCTCATCAGCTTTCATCTCTGCTTCCATCTGTCTTTTCCAAAAAATATTTTGGTCTTCTTCTTTGTCTCGCCCCCTGGGGATTCTAAAAAAGCATCTGTTTTGTAACACTCTCAGTTGGCTTCTGCAATGCGTGTCCTATTTAGAGCTGTCATATTCGTTTTATCTTTTTTCTCCACTTGTATTTGACTGGTACATTTCTAAAAAAAATTGAATTATACATTAATGATTTTGTCTGCCAGCTAAATCATTTTACTCTACGCAAACATCCATTAATGAAGGTCTGTATCTTCGTTATTGTCTTTTTCTATTGTTCTCCGTGTTCCACTGCTATATAATTGGAATGACTTAACATTGTAGTCCATCATTTAATTTTTTTGTATTTAACCAAATTGCTTTGGATTTCCATGTTTCCAAGAAGGAGTACTTGATGATTACAACTGGCAAAATACAAGGAAACAGATCGCAGGGGACACAAAAATAAGATACCAGATAATTTATGTATATATTGCTCTTTTCGGCGTGTCAGACGGTTAGTAAAGGCTATTGTGTATTTTTTTTTTGAGGTTTTGATTTTGTCGAACAGCTTCTCTCGTGGCTAATTCTAGCAATGTTTGACAAACAAACGAGGTCACAGAATGAACAAGTCAGGTCCACTGGTCCACAGGGTTTTCCATCCTTTTTCGTGAGTCTTTTCTCTTCTAAGTTTTGCCTTAGCACAGTCTCAAATGATGTTATACCGTTCCGTATACATGCTCTCCATGATGTGCGATCACTTGCCAGATGTTCTCAATCATATTCACAGATGGAGAAGTCATTCAGAGATGATTTACAGATATCTCTATATCGTAGTTTAGGTCTGCCGATTTGTCTTTTTCCGCGTGTTAGTTCACCATATAGTATTTGTCTGGGGATGCGCTTTTCTTCCATTCCCTGTACATGCCCCAGCCATCTTAGTCTTCGACATCTGAGCATCGACATGATTGTTGGGGGTCTTAGCACGTTGCAGGACAGTTAAGTTGGTTATATACGACAGACTACTTGGTGTCGTGATAAAGTAAACAGTAAACAATAAAAACTGATACGAAGCACTGAAGGCAGATAATACTGGAAGGGCATATCCGCCTTTGCCAGCCTGTGAGGCAGATGGTGATGATGAAGAAATAAATGACTTTTCTTCCTATATTTTCCTCTTCATTTCTGTCGTTCTTGTTTCCAAACGTTAACATTGTTTACGCTTATGAAGACAGCAGTCAACTCAAGCATTGGTAGGTGTGGTCAATCATAGCAAGTAAGGAACAATGGTGACAATCGCTTCCGGATAAGTCAGAACAGCCATTGCTGTAAAGTTTAGGTTAAATGACGAAGAGTTGACGAACAGGGAGATTATATTTCTCACTCACCAGAAAATTGAGATTATTCATTTACCGCAAAAATGAGATTACTCACCAGAGAACTGAGATTACTTACAACACAAAATGAGAATACTTACCACAACATAAATGAGATTACTCACTCACCACATAAATGAGATTAGTCGCTCACCACATAAATAAGATTACTCACTCACCACAAAAATAAGATTACTAGTTCGCCATATAAATGAGATTACTCGCTCACCACATAAATGAGATTACTCGCTCACCACATAAATGAAATTTCTCACTCACCACATAAATGAGATTACTCACTCACCACAAAAATGAGATTACTAGTTCGTCACATAAATGAGATTACTCGCTCACCACATAAATGAGATTACTCGCTCACCACATAAATGAAATTTCTCACTCACCACATAAATGAGATTAGTCACTCACCACATAAATGAGATTACTCGCTCACCACAAAAATGAGATTACTCGCTCACCACATAAGTGAGATTACTCGCTCACCACATAAATGAGATTACTCACTCACCACATAAATGAAATTACTCGCTCACCACATAAATGAGATTACTCACTCACCACATAAATGAAATTACTTGCTCTCCACATCAATGAAATTACTCGCTCTCCACATAAATGAAATTAGTAAACTCACCACATAAATGAGATTACTCACTCACCACATAAATGAGATTACTCGCTCACCACATAAATGAGATTACTCACTCACCACATAAATGAAATTACTTGCTCTCCACATAAATGAAATTACTCGCTCTCCACATAAATGAAATTAGTAAACTCACCACATAAATGAAATTACTAACTCACCACATAAATGAAATTACAAACTCACCACATAAATGAGATTACTCACTCACCACATACATGAAATTACTCGCTCACCATATAAATGAGATTACTAACTCACCACATAAATGAGATTACTCGCTCGCCACACAAATGAGATTACTCACTCACCACATAAATGAGATTACTCACTCACTACATAAATGAAATTACTCGCTCACCATATAAATGAGATTACTCACTCACCACATAAATGAAATTACTCGCTCACCATATAAATGAGATTACTCACTCACCACATAAATGAGATTACTCGCTCGCCACATAAATGAGATTAGTCACTCACCACATAAATTAGATTACTCATTCACCACATAAATTAGATTACTCACTCACCACATAATTAGATTACTCACTCACCACATAAATTAGATTACTCACTCACCACATAAATTAGATTACTCACTCACCACATAAATTAGATTACTCACTCACCACATAAATTAGATTACTCACTCACTACATAAATGAGATTACTCACTCACCACATAAATGAAATTACTAACTCAACACATAAATGAAATTACGAACTCACCACATACATGAGATTACTCGCTCACCACATAAATGAAATTACTAACTCACCACATAAATGAGATTACTCACTCACCACATAAATGAGATTACTCACGCACCACATAAATGAAATTACTCACTCACCACATACATGAAATTACTCACGCACCACGTAAATGAAATTACTCACTCACCACATAAATGAAATTACTCACTTATCACATAAATGAAATTACTCACTCATCACATACATGAAATTACTCACCACATAAATAAGATTACTCGCTCACTACATAAATGAAATTACTCACTCACCACATAAATAAGATTACTCGCTCACCACATAAATAAGATTACTCGCTCACCACATAATGAAATTTCTAACTCACCACATCAATGTAATTACTCCCCACCACAGAAATCAAATTAGTAAACTCTCCACACACATGAAATTACTAGCTCACCACAGAAATGAGAGTATTAACTCACAAGAAATATGAGATAACTCACTCACCATATAAATGAGATAACTCACTCACCACATAAATGAGATCACTCACACACCACGTAAAATAGAGAAGACACGAAGTTTGACTATGATAACAAATCGAGGATATAAACGACGGGAACAATTTGGAACCTAACATGGAGTTGAACTTGACCTTACCGCTGGGAGAAATAGGTACTACTCTGGGAGGGTGAGGAATGTCGCCTCGCATCGTGAATTTCAATGCTTGAAGCGACACTATCCAGAAGTCTCCGAACACATATGGGTGAATACATGCGATTATCATTACCGATTCAAGTCACGTACTTTACTTTGACCGTTATGGAATTGGAGTAGCACCACTACCACCCCAATCACTACCACCTCAATCACTACTACCCCAATCACTACCACCACAATCACTACCACCCCAATCACAAGTATTGTCCATAAATAATAAATGACGAAAGATCTTAGTTTCTATGTTTCAGATGTTTTCAATTACTACTGAGACATCTATTTGAATACTTGAATCACTTAAAGTAGGTAACGAAGCCAGGGAACAATGGGACCGTGTGTGCTAAAGGAGAAGATGTGCTTGATTCAGGCCTGTGTATGAAACATGATTAAGTGTTCCTTTTTTCTGAATTTAGTTAGAAATATTAACACCAATGAGGCTGCCTCAGGTGTAAATGTTGGAGTCTAGGTAGCGTTGTTAAACAAGTTAATATAAGTTCACACCACATGAATGACAATGATTTAAAACTTGGTAAAGGATGTAGCGGTGAAAAAACACAATTTGGCTACTTACCTATTTACCTACCTACCCACCCATCCATGTACCCTATCTGACCGTCAGTTAGTCAGTCAGTTAGTCATCCAGTCAGTCAGTCAGTCAGCTAACCATTCAGCCAGTCAGTCAGTCAGTCAATCAGCTAGCCATTCAGCCAATCAGTCAGCCATTCAGTCAATCAGTCAGCCATTCAGTCAGTCAGCCAGTCACTCAGTCAGCCATTCAGCCAGTCAGTCAGTCACCCAGTCAGTCAGTCAGCCAGCCAGCCAGTCAGCCAGTCCGTCTGACAATTCATCCATCCATCCATATATCCATCCATCCATCCATCTATCTATATATCTGGGTTTATTTTGTGTGGGTTTTTTGCGCGGGATTTATTTGTAAAAGGGTTATTTTTCTGCGGGGCTTATTTTGTGTGAGGATTATTTGTGTGGGGTTTATTTTGTGCGTGGTTTAATTTGTGTAGGGTTTATTTTGTAGATGGTTTATTTTGTGCAGGGATTATAGAATAATGAGTTATCAAATGCTAGCATGTTAACCACTTCTCATGCTCACCCAGCAGCTGAGCTGAGTGTGGTCAATGATCTACAGTCAACTGCATGCGTCACGATCAGAGTCCTACAGAGCTGATCAAACCCTCTTCCATCTCCCAGGGGTGTTCCTGGTAACAGACTATCTAGTCTGACCAATCAATCAGGAATCGAAGAGGAACGCAACATCCGGTACTAAAAATTACGTTGTGAAATCGGAAATCTTTGCCGAAAGGCCCAAACACTACATCCTTCTTTCTACAAAGCGCAAAACAACGCATTTACGCCCACTTAACGTGATTTTAAAGGATATTGATGAAGAGTAAAAATTAAAGGACTCAGCCTCAATAGCAAAAAGAAAACAGAAGTAATGGTAGCAACAAAGAAAAATACATCATCACAATGCACTATAGAGACAAGTGGAACACTTAAAACAGGTAAATGAAATTTAAATATATGTGAACAATGTTAACCTCAGATAGTAGATGTACAACATACGATAGGATAGGGTAGGATAGTAGAGGATACGATAGTTTAGGATAAGACATGATAATATAGGATATATATAGGATAATATAAGATACTATAGAGTACGATCTTAGGATAGAAGAGGATAGCAAAGGAAAGGATTGGATAGTCTTTTAGCTGTCATCAGACGAAGGATAGAGAGAAAGAAAGGAAAGAAGTTAAAGCATCGAACCATGTGGGTGGTGGTGATCGTGTGGTGGTGGTGATCGTGCGGTGGTGATGATCGCATGGTAGTGATCGCGTGGTGGTGATCGTGTGGTAGTGGTGATCGTGCGGTGGTGATCGTGTGGTAGTGGTGATCGTGCGGTAGTGGTGATCGTGCGGTGGTGATAGTGTGGTAGTGGTGATCGTGCGGTGGTGATCGTGTGGTAGTGATCGTGTGGTGGTGATCGCGAGGTGGTGATCGTGTGGTGGTGATGACCGCATGGTAGTGATCGCGTGGTGGTGATCGTGTGGTAGTGGTGATCGCATGATGGTGATCGTGTGGTGGTGGTGAAGCGTGGTGGTGGTGATCGCGTGGTGGAGATCGTATGCTGGTGATCGTTTGGTGGTGACCGTTTGGTGGTGATCGTATGGTGGTGATCGTTTGGTGGTGATCGTATGGTGGTGATCGTATGGTGTTAGGTTAATCTTATAATCTCGAAGGCGCTGAAGATGAATTAACGTGACCGGACAAACACAAGTTTGTGCCCATTATAATTTCGACAAATTATCAAACAGCCTCCCATACTTTCATCTCAACTCCTCTAAAAAAAAACACCAGATTAACAAATAATGTAATTTTTATACACTTTAAACCATGTTTAACAGGCTTTCTTTTTGTAATGCTAGCGCAGTTCTTGTGTCTCCGTGAGACGAGGCTAAGACTGATTAATGGCTTGTAAATTGTGTCTTCTTAGCACAGTTCTTCTCTTGAGTTTTATAATCTTTTCTGGCGCCGTTCTTAAGAATTTTTTTTATGTTTTTAGATGTATTCTTTTGTGTTGTGTAATAATGGATAATGGCTCTTTTTTTAAAAAATAATATGTCCGTTTGGGGAAATGAAAAATTATGATTTGAAGTTAGGAGTGTTATTGTCATAAAAGTGTCATTGTCATATTGTTATTGTCATGTTGAATCAACATCAACGAAACAGAAGTCACGAATATCGCAAAAAAAAAAGACAAACAGAAAATTAACCTAATTATAGCAGGGAACTAAAACAAATAGATGAACTTAATAGCCAAGGATGTCTTGTGATAAATGACAATTTACAACCTGCAGAAATAGACTCAAGATGCAACAAAGCTTGTCAAATCATTGAACAGCTGTCACCACTATTGTCCAACAAGGAAATAACACTAGAGGCAAAACGGGCACTCTACAATACAACCTTCATCCCAACGTTGTGCTACCAATGCCAGTCCAGGACCCTAGATGCAAGAAAAATAAGAAAAATTAATTAGCTGTACTGAGATTAAATCTGTCAGACGAATGACAGGAAACAGCCTGAAAGGTAAGATCAGATATGAAGACCTGACTAAAAAATCTAGGAATAACCCCCGCCGTAGAATATATAAATAAACGATTGATAAAATGGTTTGGCCACGTGATAAGGCAGAAAGATTAAAACACAACACAAACGTGCCTTCAATAAACATTGCGAGGACACCAGATCCAAGGGTCGACCACGAAAAAATATGGGACGGGTGCATTATTAGAAATACTAGAAAACATCACAGCAGCAGAGGCGAACAGAAGAGCAAATGTCCACACATTATATCTTTATTATTATTGATATAAGGCAAATAAGGAAGGATAGAAGGAAAATTGTATAAACGTCATCACCTGTTTTTAAATTGTCTTTAAAATGTTTTTAAATCTTGAACCACTGTCTTAAATTTGCGCATTAAAAGTATGTTTTTAACCTGTGTTTTTAATCGATATCTTACAACCCAACCGTAAGCATGTTTTTTTTTTTTTTTTTTTTTTCAAAAATTTGACTTTATAAGTCGTTCTATATCGCTTTCATTAACTTCTGTCTGAAATTCACTTTAAACCCGTCTTATTCTTCTATTTTATAAAACTGTCTTATTCTTCTATTTTATAAAACTGTCTTATTCTTCTATTTTATAAAACTGTCTTATTCTTCTATTTTATAAAACTGTCTTATTCTTCTATTTTATAAAACTGTCTTATTCTTTTAGTTTATAAAACTGTCTTATTCTTCTGTTTTATAAAAATGTCATATTCTTCTATTTTATAAAACTGTCTTATTCTTCTATTTTATAAAACTGTCTTATTCTTCTATTTTATAAAACTGTCTTATTCTTCTATTTTATAAAACTGTCTTATTCTTTTAGTTTATAAAACTGTCTTATTCTTCTGTTTTATAAAACTGTCTTATTCTTCTGTTTTATAAAACTGTCATATTCTTCTATTTTATAAAACTGTCTTATTCTTCTATTTTATAAAACGGTCTTATTCTTCTATTTTATAAAACGGTCTTATTCTTCTATTTTATAAAACTGTCTTATTCTTCCATTTTATAAAACTGTCTTATTCTTCTATTTTATAAAATTGTCTTATTCTTCTATTTTATAAAACTGTCTTATTCTTCTATTTTATAAAACTGTCTTATTCTATTTTATAAAAATATCTTATTCTTCAATTTTATAAAACCGTCTTATTCTTCTATTTTATAAAAATGTCTTATTCTTCTATTTTTAAAAACTGTCTTATTCTTCTATTTTATAAAACTGTCTTATTCTTCTATTTTATGAAACTGTCTTATTCTTCTATTTTATGAAACTGTCTTATTCTTCTATTTTATGAAACTGTCTTATTCTTCTATTTTATAAAATCCTTAATCTTCTATTTTATAAAACTGTCTTATTCTTCTATTTTATAAAACTGTCTTATTCTTCTATTTTATAAAACTCATATTCTTCTATATTATAAAACTCTTATTCTTCTATTTTATAAAACTGTCTTATTCTTCTATTTGATAAAGCTGTCTTTTTCTTCTATTTGATAAAGCTGTCTTATTCTTCTATTTTATAAAGCTGTCTTATTCTTCTATTTTATAAAACTGTCTTATTCTTCTATTTTATAAAACTGTCTTATTCTTCTATTTTATAAAACTGTCTTATTCTTCTATTTTATAAAACTGTCTTATTCTTCTATTTCATAAAACCGTCTTATACTTCTATTTTATAAAACTGTCTTATTATTCTATTTTATAAAACTGTCTTATTCTTCTATTTTATAAAACTGTCTTATTCTTCTATTTTATAAAACCGTCTTATTCTTCTATTTTATAAAACCGTCTTATTCTTCTATTTTATAAAACTGTCTTATTCTTCTATTTTATAAAACTGTCTTATTCTTCTTTTTTATAAAGCTGTCTTATTCTTCTATTTTATAAAACTGTCTTATTCTTCTATTTTATAAAACTGTCTTATTCTTCTATTTTATAAAACTGTCTTATTCTTCTATTTTATAACGCTGTCTTATTCTTCTATTTTATAAAACTGTCTTATTCTTCTATTTTATAAAACTGTCTTATTATTCTAGTTTATAAAACATCTTATTCTTCTATTTTATAAAACTGTCTTATTCTTCTATTTTATAAAACTGTCTTATTCTTCTATTTTATAAAACTGTCCTATTCTTCTATTTTATAAAACTGTCTTATTCTTCTATTTTATAAAACTGTCTTATTCTTCTATTTTATAAAACTGTCTTATTCTTCTATTTTATAAAACTGTCTTATTCTTCTATTTTATAAAACTGTCTTCTTCTATTTTTTAAAACTGTCTTATTATTCCAGTTTATAAAACTCTTATTCTTCTATTTTATAAAACCGTCTTCTTCTTCTATTTTATAAAACTGTCTTATTCTTCTATTTTATAAAACTGTCTTATTCTTCTATTTTATAAAACTGTCTTATTCTTCTATTTTATAAAACTGTCTTATTCTTCTATTTTATAAAACTGTCTTATTCTTCTATTTTATAAAACTGTCTTATTCTTCTATTTTATAAAACTGTCTTATTCTTCTATTTTATAAAACTGTCTTATTCTTCTATTTTATAAAACTGTCTTATTCTTCTATTTTATAAAACTGTCTTATTCTTCTATTTTATAAAACTGTCTTATTCTTTTAGTTTATAAAACTGTCTTATTCTTCTGTTTTATAAAACTGTCATATTCTTCTATTTTATAAAACTGTCTTATTCTTCTATTTTA
The DNA here is from genome assembly GCA_032433765.1 of Megaustenia siamemsis. Taxonomy (NCBI): domain Eukaryota; kingdom Metazoa; phylum Mollusca; class Gastropoda; order Stylommatophora; family Ariophantidae; genus Megaustenia; species Megaustenia siamemsis. Next base: position 15,617,770 of record JAVIAB010000156.1, on the reverse strand, counting down.
TAAAACGGTCTTATTCTATTTTATAAAAATATCTTATTCTTCAATATTATAAAACCGTCTTATTCTTCTATTTTATAAAAATGTCTTATTCTTCTATTTTAAAAAACTGTCTTATTCTTCTATTTTATAAAACTGTCTTATTCTTCTATTTTATGAAACTGTCTTATTCTTCTATTTTATGAAACTGTCTTATTCTTCTATTTTATGAAACTGTCTTATTCTTCTATTTTATAAAATCCTTAATCTTCTATTTTATAAAACTGTCTTATTCTTCTATTTTATAAAACTGTCTTATTCTTCTATTTTATAAAACTCTTATTCTTCTATATTATAAAACTCTTATTCTTCTATTTTATAAAACTGTCTTATTCTTCTATTTGATAAAGCTGTCTTTTTCTTCTATTTGATAAAGCTGTCTTATTCTTCTATTTTATAAAGCTGTCTTATTCTTCTATTTTATAAAACTGTCTTATTCTTCTATTTTATAAAACTGTCTTATTCTTCTATTTTATAAAACTGTCTTATTCTTCTATTTTATAAAACTGTCTTATTCTTCTATTTCATAAAACCGTCTTATACTTCTATTTTATAAAACTGTCTTATTATTCTATTTTATAAAACTGTCTTATTCTTCTATTTTATAAAACTGTCTTATTCTTCTATTTTATAAAACCGTCTTATTCTTCTATTTTATAAAACCGTCTTATTCTTCTATTTTATAAAACTGTCTTATTCTTCTATTTTATAAAACTGTCTTATTCTTCTTTTTTATAAAGCTGTCTTATTCTTCTATTTTATAAAACTGTCTTATTCTTCTATTTTATAAAACTGTCTTATTCTTCTATTTTATAAAACTGTCTTATTCTTCTATTTTATAACGCTGTCTTATTCTTCTATTTTATAAAACTGTCTTATTCTTCTATTTTATAAAACTGTCTTATTATTCTAGTTTATAAAACATCTTATTCTTCTATTTTATAAAACTGTCTTATTCTTCTATTTTATAAAACTGTCTTATTCTTCTATTTTATAAAACTGTCCTATTCTTCTATTTTATAAAACTGTCTTATTCTTCTATTTTATAAAACTGTCTTATTCTTCTATTTTATAAAACTGTCTTATTCTTCTATTTTATAAAACTGTCTTATTCTTCTATTTTATAAAACTGTCTTCTTCTATTTTTTAAAACTGTCTTATTATTCCAGTTTATAAAACTCTTATTCTTCTATTTTATAAAACCGTCTTATTCTTCTATTTTATAAAACTGTCTTATTCTTCTATTTTATAAAACTGTCTTATTCTTCTATTTTATAAAACTGTCTTATTCTTCTATTTTATAAAACTGTCTTATTCTTCTATTTTATAAAACTGTCTTATTCTTCTATTTTATAAAACTGTCTTATTCTTCTATTTTATAAAACTGTCTTATTCTTCTATTTTATAAAACTGTCTTATTCTTCTATTTTATAAAACTGTCTTATTATTCTATTTTATAAAACTGTCTTATTATTCTATTTTATAAAACTGTCTTATTCTTCTATTTTATAAAACTGTCTTATTCTTCTATTTTATAAAACTGTCTTATTCTTTTAGTTTATAAAACTGTCTTATTCTTCTGTTTTATAAAACTGTCTTATTCTTCTATTTTATAAAACTGTCTTATTCTTCTATTTTATAAAATTGTCTTATTCTTCTATTTTATAAAACTGTCTTATTCTTCTATTTTATAAAACTGTCTTATTCTATTTTATAAAAATGTCTTATTCTTCAATTTTATAAAACCGTCTTATTCTTCTATTTTATAAAAATGTCTTATTCTTCTATTTTAAAAAACTGTCTTATTCTTCTATTTTATAAAACTGTCTTATTCTTCTATTTTATGAAACTGTCTTATTCTTCTATTTTATGAAACTGTCTTATTCTTCTATTTTATGAAACTGTCTTATTCTTCTATTTTATAAAATCCTTAATCTTCTATTTTATAAAACTGTCTTATTCTTCTATTTTATAAAACTGTCTTATTCTTCTATTTTATAAAACTGTCTTATTCTTCTATTTTATAAAACTGTCCTATTCTTCTATTTTATAAAACTGTATTATTCTTCTATTTTATAAAACTGTCTTATTCTTCTATTTTATAAAACTGTCTTATTCTTCTATTTTATAAAACTGTCTTATTCTTCTATTTTATAAAACTGTCTTCTTCTATTTTATAAAACTGTCTTATTATTCCAGTTTATAAAACTCTTATTCTTCTATTTTATAAAACCGTCTTATTCTTCTATTTTATAAAACTGTCTGATTCCTCTATTTTATAAAACTGTCTTATTCTTCTACTTTATAAAACTGTCTTATTCTTCTATTTTATAAAACTGTCTTATTCTTCTATTTTATAAAACTGTTTTATTCTTCTATTTTATAAAACTGTCTTATTCTTCTATTTTATAAAACTGTCTTATTATTCTATTTTATAAAACTGTCTTATTATTCTATTTTATAAAACTGTCTTATTCTTCTATTTCATAAAACTGTCTTATTCTTCTATTTCATAAAACTGTCTTATTCTTTCTTTTTATAAAACTGTCTTATTCTTCTATTTTATAAAACTGTCTTATTCTACTATTTTATAAAACTCTTATTCTACTATTTTATATAACTGTCTTATTCTTCTATTTTATATAACTGTCTTATTCTTCTATTTTATATAACTGTCTTATTCTTCTATTTTATAAAACTGTCTTATTCTTCTATTTTATAAAACTGTCTTATTCTTCTATTTTATGAAACTGTCTTATTCTTCTATTTTATGAAACTGTCTTATTCTTCTATTTTATGAAACTGTCTTATTCTTCTATTTTATGAAACTGTCTTATTCTTCTATTTTATAAAACTGTCTTATTCTTCTATTTTATAAAACTGTCTTATTCTTCTATTTTATAAAACTCTTATTCTTCTATTTTATAAAACTCTTATTCTTCTATTTTATAAAACTGTCTTATTCTTCTATTTTATAAAATTGTCTTATTCTTCTATTTTATGAAACTGTCGTTTTCTTCTATTTTATAAAACTGTCTTATTCTTCTATTTTATAAAACTCTTATTCTTCTATTTTATAAAACTCTTATTCTTCAATTTTATAAAACTCTTTTTCTTCTATTTTATAAAACTCTTATTCTTCTATTTTATAAAACTCTTATTCTTCTATTTTATAAAACTGTCATTCTTCTATTTTATAAAACTCTTATTCTTCTATTTTATAAAACTCTTATTCTTCTATTTTATAAAACTCTTATTCTTCTATTTTATAAAACTCTTATTCTTCTTTTTTTTTATAAAACTCTTATTCTTCTATTTTATAAAACTCTTATTCTTCTATTTGATAAAACTGTCTTATTCTTCTATTTTATAAAACTCTTATTCTTCTATTTTATAAAACTCTTATTCTTTTATTTTATAAAACTCTTATTCTTCTATTTTATAAGACTGTCGTATTCTTCTATTTTATAAAACTCTTATTCTTCTATTTTATAAAACTCTTATTCTTCTATTTTATAAAACTGTCGTATTCTTCTATTTTATAAAACTCTTATTCTTCTATTTTATAAATCTCTTATTCTTCAATTTTATAAAACTCTTATTCTTCTATTTTATAAAACTGTTATTCTTCTATTTTATAAAACTGTCTTATTCTTCCATTTTATAAAACTGTCTTATTCTTTTAGTTTATAAAACCGTCTTAAATATATATTTTAAACATGAACTTAAACCTGTCTTAAACTTTGTTTCATAAATCTATATTAAATTAGTGTTAAAACTATGTTCTAAACTACTTTAGTTGTTTTCATAAATCTGTCTTAAAAGATTGTTATACCTCTGTTATTACACCTCTGTTTCATAAATCTATCTTAAATTATTGCTAAACCTCTGTTGCATAAATCTATCTTAAATGATTGTTAAACCTCTTTTGCATAAATATATCTTAAATGCTTGTTAAACCTCTGTTGCATAAATATATCTTAAATGATTGTTAAACCTCTGTTGCATAAATCTATCTTAAATGATTGTCAAACCTCTGTTGCATAAATCTATCTTAAATGATTGTTGAACCTCTGTTGCATAAATCTATCTTAAATTGTTGTTAAACCTCTGTTGCATAAATCTATCTTAAATTGTTGTTAAACCTCTGTTGCATAAATCTATCTTAATTTATTGTTAAACCTCTGTTGCATAAATCTATTTTAAATTATTGTTAAACCTCTGTTGCATAAATCTATCTTAAATGATTGTTAAACCTCTGTTGCATAAATCTATCTTAAATGATTGTTAAACCTCTGTTGCATAAATCTATCTTAAATGATTGTTAAATCTCTGTTGCATAAATCTATCTTAAATGATTGTTAAACCTATGTTGCATAAATCTATCTTAAATTATTGTTAAACCTCTGTTGCATAAATCTATCTTAAATGATTGTTGAACCTCTGTTGCATAATTCTATTTTAAATTATTGTTAAACCTCTGTTTCATAAATCTATCTTAAATGATTGTTAAACCTCTGTTGCATAAATCTATCTTAAATTATTGTTAAAACTCAGTCTTAAACTTCGGTATGCTAAATCTATCTTAAATTACTGTTACACCTCTGTCTAAACCTTTGTTTTATAAATCTTTCATAAATTACTGATTAAACCTCTGTTTTAAATCACCTTATTTAATCTTTAATAGAAATCCCTGTTTTAGCTGGGACTTCGTGATATAGAGATAATCCGTCGACTTCTAGAGAAGAAAGGTCACCTGCTCTACTAGACGTACAATCTTACATAAATCTGGGCAGTAATATAGATAAAGAGGGAGGAACAGAAAATGATACCAAAATAAAGATATCAAAAGCAAGAGGAGCTTTTGTTGCACTGGGAAACATATGGAAATCCAAAGAAAGTAGGTTAAAAACAAAAATACAATTGTTTAACTTCAATGTTAAGTCGGTCCAATTATATGGCTGTGAAACATGGAGAACAACAATTGATGGAAATGGCAGGACAAAATCACTAACATAGAATTATGGAAATGTACCAGTCAAATACCAGTGGATAAAGAGATACAGCGAAGACGATGGCGCTGGATTAGACACACACTGTGGAAGCCAACTGAGAGTATTACACAACAGGCCTTTTTTTGGAATCCCCAGGGGAAAAGACAAAGAGGGAGACCAAGGAATTCTTGGAGAAGACAGATAGAAGCAGAGATGAAAGTAATGGGGAAGACATGGAATGATCTTAAAAGAATGGCAAAAAACAGAACGACTTGGAAAGTGTTTGTTGAAGACTTATGCTCCACTGGGAGCTGAAAAGTAGAAGAGGTGTGATATAGAGATAATCCGTTGACAGCTGGAAGGAAAGGTCACCTGTTTGAATCCAGCCTCTAAATGTGAAAACCTTTCACTTCGAATCTGTGTTTTCTTCGTGGTTTTTGCCTTCTCTTGATCTCTCTTTACAGTTTTGTCGTTTGACGTGCACAAACCGTGTATAAGCACTTAAAACATTTATTTTTAATATCAAAAACACTTTTTTTGCACAAATGATTTCTATTTCTTTCTGTTTGCAAAACGTGTGTCTGCCCACTCAAATTATTAGCTCTAATCCTGCAAAGTTTGTATTATTTTTAGAACAGAACGTCGCCAAAAATAAACAGAACATCAACATAACTATAGAAGGCAGACAACTAAAACAAGTAGAGGAATTCAAATACCTAGGAAGTCTAATGACAAACGATAATTCTCAAACAGCAGAGATAGAATCAAGATGAACAATGCTTGTCAAATCATTGGACAGTTATCACCACTATTGTCCAACAAGGAAATAACTCTGGAGGCAAAATGAGCACTATACAATATAATCTTCATCCCAACGGTGTGCTACCAATGCCAGTCCTGGACCCTAGATACAAGAACAATAAGAAAAATAACCTCTACAGAGATGAAATGTGTTAGATGAATGACAGGAAACAGTCTGAGAGAAAAGATCAGAAATGAGGAACTGAGAAAAAAAAGCTAGGAATACCCCCCGCCATAGAATGTAAAAGAAAACAACAGATAAAATGGTTTGGCCACGTGACATGGCAGAAAGATCAAAACACAACACAACGAGCCTTCAACAAACGTTGTGAGAACACCAGACCCAGTCGACGTGGTCGACCACGAAAAAGATGGATCGATGGAACATTAGAAGCACTAGGAAACATAACAGCAGCAGCGACGAACATAAGAGCAAAAGACCGCAAATGATATCTCCCCTCGACGCTGAAAGGCAAATGAGGAAGGAAAGAAGGAGAAGAAAAAATTATTATATTTTTGTTGCGTTCGCCAGCTATCACCTTTGGCGAAATCCCTAAAGACTAGGAAGTGAATTGTGCGTGTTAATCCGTTATTTTTTCTCTGGCAGCCGTGTACACAGGGGCCCATCGCCTGACAGGCAGATTACTCCGTCTTCGGAGGCACTCATGCATTTCTTTTTTTGTCGGTGAGTAATTGACGTTTCAGACCGGGTCTCAATGCTAAGACCAGGCGTGGTTGCCGCAGAGAGAAATCATAAATACAAATCCCAACTGTTGAAACCGGGATTTGAACTCATAACCTCTCTGAGTCGAGACCGGAGTCTTGAACCTGTCCCCATGTTAGTATCTTAATTTCAGTCTTCGAAGTGTTTCTTTAGATGAAACAGCGACCTACACATGTTTTTAGTCGTTGAGTGGGCCTGGTAGCAGCGTTGTGTCACTAGTTTGCGACAAAGCTGCGATATCTGTGTCTTTCGGCCCGACACATCCGTTTTCGGCATGGGAAGTTTTTTTTTTTTTTTTGCGAATCATGGACAATAGGACAGCAGACAAGAAAATCGTTGGAGTCTGTAGAAATGTGGTTTTACAGAAGAATGTTGAGAATACCATGGACAGCTAAGAAGAGTAATGAAGATGTTCTGAGAGAGGTCAAAGCAAAAAGAGAGCTAATTTCCAATATTAGGAAGAAACAATCATCATTTTTTGGCCATGTAATGAGAAGAGAACAACTGGAATATATTGTAACAACTGGAAAAACTTGAGGGACGAAGAGATAGAGGGAAGCAAAGAGAAAAAAATAACAGACAGCTTAAGAGAATGGCTTGGCAGAAGGTCAACAACAGAAATGATAAATAGCTGCCGAGATCGATAATTGTGGAGAGACATGATCACCTACGCCAGCAGGCCCGGTACTTGATGATGATGAGTTTTGTTTACCAGTTTTCCTCCGGGAGCAGTCTTTTCAATTTTGTCACTGCCTTTCAAAGACTTCTTTGCATATATGATGATGAAGGTTTCTTTAACGTGTGCGAGTGCACACGAGACTTCTGTTTTTCATCTTTATCCGAGAGGGCTAGACATCGGATCTTACCCAGAGACCAAGGAAGGGTACAGCCACGACACGAATTCCAAGGGCGAATTTCTCTTCGCCTGTGACGGAATTTGAACCCTATACTTTCCTGTCCAGAGGCTGAAATTGTTCCCTGTAGACCACCCTATCAACTGATCTATAAATAAAATACGTCTTTTACATATTCGACAGCGAGTACACCGTTCTTGCACTCAACCTGCATAATGCTTCATTAATATATACACTTGTTTATGATTTCTGTAATAAAAGAATGACACATAGAGGCCAGAACGTCCAATAACATGTTAGTTGAAAGGGATCAGCGACCCATAGCTAACTGTTTTTGTCATGATCACAACTAAATCTGATAAAGTTACCTACTTCACATAGGTAAGGCTCTAAAAAAAAAAAAAAGTAAAATACCCCTGTCACGCCAAGTGGCGTATAGGGAATATGGTGTTAGTTAGTGACCATAAATTTTACAGACCTTCAGCACATGATTTTGGGGTAATGTGGTCGGTATTACGCCCCTGCCGCTTCACTTTCCCAGAAAAAAATCCGGTACCCATTTAAGGCTGGGTGAACCCGGAGGCCGGCTATTGGGATCGAACGCCTTGTCCTTTGTAGTCCAGTTCACTAACCACTGAGCTATCGCGGCTCCCAGGTAAGGCTCTAGCAACGAACTAACCTTTCTGGGCTATAGATTATTTTGATCTTGATCCTTGCAGCGTCGATTGACGTCGCATAGGGCTCAGTGTTTTTCGACATCCATCTCTATTCTTTGATGAACGCCTTATCAAATGAGTCTATACCTAGTAGAGTCAGGGCAAAGAAATGAACATAAATGCATCCAAATGCGAATCTGCAGGGAAGCTAATTGTGAGGAGAAATGAACACACAAAAAACACACATATATATATATATACATATATAATGGTATGGTTAAAACTTCACGTAACAAGTGAACAACATAAACTAGAACGACGTTTCGGCCCAAGTCTTCAACAGGAACAAACATACAACACAGGTATAAATATGTATGTGAAAAAAAAAATCATTATAATATTTTTTTATATTTTTAATATATATATATATTTATTATTATTTATTTTTAAAAAATTTTAAATACATTTTTGTACGTGTGTTGTATGTTTGTTACTGTTGAAGGCATATTACGCCGAAGCGTCGTTCTGGTTTGTGTTATCCACTGTTACGTGAAGCTTTAACCATACCGTTTTTTTTATTTATTTTATATTTTTCCTTCGAGTCTATGCCTACCAACTTTACTTCTCTTATAATATTCTTTTTAATGTCTCATTAGGTTTTATTCCTTTTCTGTATAACGAAGTTTCCCAAAAAAGAGCCTGTTTTGAAATGCTCATGTTGTCTTTTCTGAGCATATGTCTGACATGTGTCCATCTCCTCTTATTGTAGATGAGATCGTTGGTTGCATGGCCATTTCTCTTATCTATATTGAGTTATTAGCAGGTCATCATCATTGCACTCCGAACAGGTGCTCAGATCCCCTCCTCAGCAAGTCTCGCAGTGTCTAGCGACTGACGACTCCAGTTCTATGTTGGTTGATAAGTCTTCTTATACGGCCACTAAGTTTCTCATTTCTGGCTGTGCCCATCTTAACTCGCATCGCTTTCATCCGAAGAAGTGACGTGGACTCATGGTTGTCGAATTCCTGTGTCCTTCCCACTTCCCGGAAGACATTGATGATGTCCGCCCGATCCACTGGTTGACCGTCCTCAACAATAGCGCAGCTAGCCAACCTGTCCGCTCTTTCATTTTCCCGTACTCCTACATGTCCTGGGACATCTCTGTATTAGCTTTGAATCTATCCTATTGTACACATAATATTCCAATTTGTTTCTTCTCGAAGTGTCTCATTATCATCATCATCATCATGTGCCGTACCGGTTAGCGTTGGCGATCATGTCCTTACACAATCTTCTATCTACAGTGCATCGTATGAGTTCTGTTGTTGACTGTTTTCCATGCCATGACACCAAGCTATCCAGTATTTTCTCTTTTTGTCGTCCGCGATCTCTCTTTCCTTTTATTTTGCCTGTTGTAACCAAGTATTCCAACTTTCCTCTTCTCATGATGTGCTCGAAAAATGTTGATTGCTTCTTTCTGATGTTTTTAAGAGCTCCCTTTTTGTGCTGGCCTCTTTGAGAACTTTCTCATTGGTCTTTTTAGCTGTCCATGAAACTTTCAACATTCTTCTGAGAAATCCCATCTCTGTGGCCTCTAATCGTCTTTTCATGTGTTTGTCTATTGTCCATGATTCGCTTCCATAGGTCAGAATTGGTTCTATATAGCATCGATGAACTCTCCTACTCATTTCTATTGACATAGATTTGTTGCATAAGATATTTTTCATATTCTGAAATGCTATTTTGGCCTGAGCTATTCTGCTTTTTATTTCTGTGGTGCATCTCCCATCTAATGTTATTATTGTTCCCAAGTATTTGAAACGTTGGGAATAATAGAACAAAGGAGTATGTGTTAGCACTCGAAAAAATTAACAGATTTGTACCCAGTATTTGAAACGTTGCACTTGTTTCAGATTTGTCTCGTTTATTTTTAAGCTGCATGATGGTGGTGATTGTTTCTTCGATATAACCATTACTTCTGTTTTCTTACTATTCAGACTGAGACCTTTCTTTATGCTTTCTTTTACTATTATATCTATCATTTCTTGTAGCCCATTCTCTGTATCTGCTATTAAGACTGTGCCATCCGCATATCGTAAATTATTTATGTTGTGACCGTTGACTTCAATTCCTTTTTTGTCTACTATTGATGTCATTTCCTTTTTTGTCTACTATTGATGTCATAATATGTTCGCTGTAAAGTGAAAACAAGTCCGGTGACAGAACACAGCCTTGTCTGACTCCTTGTTTTATGTATTGGAATTGTCCTGTTTGTTTGTTAATTCGTATAGCTGCTGTGTGTTGCCAGTACATGTTTTTTTTATGATTCGCAGTTCCTTGCCATCAGTGTTTAATTTCTCCAGCATATTGATTATTTCCACATGCTTTACTTTGTCAAATGCTTTCGTGTAGTCTATAAAGCATATATATAGATCTTTCTTTACCTCTATAGATCTTTCTATCAATGTTCTTAAGATGTATATTGTATTATTGGTGCCCTTTCCTTCCACAAATCCACATTGTTCCTCACTTATTTCTGGTATTATTTTGTTCCTTACACGTCACATGATGATTCTTAGTAATATTTTAGTCATATGGCTCATGAGACTAATAGTACGATGGTCTTCACAATCAGTGGCTCCTTACTTCTTCGGTATGGCTACAAAGATAGATTTTAGTAGATCTTCGGGTATGTGTCCAGTGTTATATATTTCATTGAGTAGTTTTGTTATGACTTGTACCCCCAGTTTTCCTAATGCATTTATCTCTTCGATTGTTATATTGTCAGGACCTGGAGCTTTGCCTCTTTTCATGTGTTGAATTGCGTCATTATTGGTGGTTCTATGTCTTCATTTGAATTGTTTAATTCTGGTCTTTCATCATCATAGAGTTGACCAATATATTCTGTCCATCTTTCCATTGTCTTCTCCTGTTCCCATTATTATATTTCCTTCCTTTGATTTCACACATCCTGAAACTTTGACTTCTTTTCTTCCTGTTAATTCATTTAACTGATTGTGCATAAATTTTGAGTCTTTCTTTTGTTGTTTTTTCTTTTCTTCAAATTTCTGTTTTAACCATCATTCCTTTGATTCTTTGCATTTGTTTTGGATCTATTTGTGCAATATTTTGTATGTCTGTTCTTCTTTCTAATGTTTTCTTCTTTTGTCCATTTATTTCTAATATTTCTTCTGTCATCCATTTCTTTTTGTTGATTCTTTTAGTCACTTGTATTACTTCTTTTGATGTTTGTCTCATAATATAGTTAAATAACTCTATTATAACTCAATAACATAATATTCTTCTTAGCCATTTCTCTTCAAAATAAAAAATGGAAAGCTGGTGCAAAATGTGCGTGTCGGGCCGTACAGAAGTGTCGCTAACTCATACATTTCAAATAATATTTTCCTCTTCAGATATGCTATAATAGAGCCAATTCAGACATATGGAGGCGAATAGTGAACAATAGACAATAGACCCCAAAAAATGGAAAGACGATTAAAGGCCACTATGATGGGATTTCTCATAATAATGATGCCACTTTCCTAAACAATAAACAATATTAATTAGGACATTCTCAAAGAGAGATCTCCTTACAAAACAGGAGAAATAAACAATCGACAATTTTCGGGGACATTATGAGGAGAAGAGCCAGAGCATACTTTACGTGTTACGTAGAGCCAGTCTTAACGTATGGATGCGAATCATGGACAATAGGACAACAGACAAGAAAATCACTGGAGTCTGTAGAAATGTGGTTTTACAGAAGAATGTTGAGAGTACCATGGACAGCTAAGAAGAGTAATGAAGATGTTCTGAGAGAGGTCAAAGCAAAAAGAGAGCTAATTTCCAATATTAGGAAGAAACAATCATTTTTTTTGGCCATGTAATGAGAAGAGAACAACTGGAATATATTGTAACAACTGGAAACATTGAGGGACGAAGAGATAGAGGGAAGCAAAGAGAAAAAAATAACAGACAGCTTAAGAGAATGGCTTGGCAGAAGGTCAACAACAGAAATGATAAATAGCTGCCGAGATCGAAAGTTGTGGAGAGACATGATCACCTACGCCAGCAGGCCCAGTATTTGATGATAATAATAATGATGAGGAGAAGAAAGTTGGAATACTTGGTTACAACTGGCAAAATACAGGAAAAGAGAGTTCGTGGACGGCAAAGAAAGAAGATACTAGATAGATTGGTGTCGCGGCATAGTAAATTGTTGCCATCAGAAATATTGCGATCCGCTGAGGATATAACATTTTGGAAGGTCATGACCGTCTATGCCAACCGCTATGGCACATGATGACGATGATCATGTCGCTGTATGGTTTCAGTTTATTTATATATTTCTGCTTTGTCCATTGTTCCAGCTGAAGGTCTACTGAGCCACAACGTTGTTTTTATTTTGTTTTGCCTTTCACCCACATAAAGCTATAACCATACTCTTTTTATCTAAATATTTTTTTCCTTTTCATTATTATCTTCAACTTTACAGCAGCATTGAATTTTTACACCTTTACCGCTTGAGCAGAATGGTTCAGATATATGTCTAATGTGTTTTAGAACACAATACTGCGCATCTACGCGGATTTAACATCCTTTAAAACACGGACGATGAAGACAGAACAAGAAGTAAAGAAGTGAAAATCTGTCATCATCAACATCATGTGCCATACCGGTTGGCGTAGGCGATCATGTCCTTGCACAATCTTCTATGTACAGTGCATCGTATCAGTTCTGTTGTTGACCGTTTTCCATGCCGTGACACCCCAAGCTATCCAGTATTTTCTTTTATTTTATTTTGCCAGTTGTAACCAAGTATTACGACTTTCCTCTTCTCATGATGTTCCCGAAAAATGTTGATTGTTTCTTTCTGATGTTTTTTAGCGGTTTCCTTTTTGTGTTGGGCTCTTTGAGAATTTCCTCATTGGTCTTTTTAGCTGGAAAATCTGTCACTTGTTGATTATTTTAGTAGCGGACTTTGCCACACTGTTCAATGGAGCTTCGTTAAGGATGAAACTTGTTCCACAGCAAGATGGAAAAGACATCAACGCAAATACAAAAAATGAAGACACTAAGAAAAATACCAAATTTAAATTAGCCAGTATTATAATTTTTTTTTTTTATATGGCTTTTGAGCTTTATTGTTAATATCATCATCAAGTACCAAGCATGCTGACGTAGGTGATCATGTCTCTCCACAACTTTCGATCTCGACAGTTATTTATCATTTCTGTTGTTGACTTTCTGCTAAGCCACTCTCTTAAGCTGTTTGGTATCTTTTCTCTTTGCTTCCCTCTATCTCTTCGTCCCTCAATTTGTCCAGTTGTTACAATATATTCCAGTTGTTTTCTCATTACATGGCTAAAAAATGATGATTGTTTGTTCCTAATATTGGAATTTATCTCTCTTTTTGTTTTGTCCTCTTTCGGAACGTTTTCATTTCTCTTCTTAGTTATCCATGGTATTCTCAATATTCTTCTGTAAACAACATTTCTACAGAAGTGATTTTCTTGTCTGTTGTCATATTGTCCATGATTCACATCAATATATTAAGCCTGGCTCTATATAACATTTAGAACTCTTTTTTTTGTTTCTTTTGTCAAAAATGGATTGCACAGTATCTTACTCATTTTCTGGAAAGCTGCTTCTGACTGAGCCATTCAGCGTCTTTCCTCTTTTGTACATCTACCATCTGAGGTTAATATACAAGACTATGAAATCAACGTTTTGACATAAAAGATCCTCATCAGAGTAGAATCACAAAAAAAGACCGATTATAAATCTGAAGAAAAAAAAATCATTGAAAATAAAATTGTCAAAATGGTAGGAAGACAGAGAGGTCACGTGACAAAAGTATTTTTTTTATTTGGGTGCGGGGGGGGGGGTGTGGAGTTGAGGACGAGGAGACATAGAGTAACCTTCTGAAGTGCGAAGAGTGCTTCTAAAAATATACAGAGGAAAGAGGGACATAAAAGGAAAGAAAGTGAAGGGGTAAAGAATACACGGAATTTAAGGTCATTGAGGTGACATTCAAAGTCATAGCAAGCACCACTAGTGAAAAGAATAAAAACAATTAACTCTCACCAGGTAACAATGAAAACAACTCTCATCGGGTAACAATGAAAATAATTAACTCTCACCAGGTAACAATGACAACAAACTCTCACCAGGTAACAATAAAAACAATTAACTCTCATCAGGTAACAATGAAAAGAATTAACTCTCATCAGGTAACAATGAAAACAATTAACTCTCACCAGGTAACAATAAAAACAATTAACTCTCACCAGGTAACAATGACAACAAACTCTCACCAGGTAACAATAAAAACAATTAACTCTCATCAAGTAACAATGAAAACAATTAACTCTCATCAGGTAACAATGAAAACAATTAACTCTCACCAGGTAACAATAAAAACAATTAACTCTCATCAGGTAACAATAAAAACAATTAACTCTCACCAGGTAACAATAAAAACAATTAACTCTCATCAGGTAACAATAAAAACAATTAACTCTCACCAGGTAACAATAAAAACAATTAACTCTCATCAGGTAAAAATGAATATAATTAACAACAATTTTCCTGTGATTTAACGACCTACCGAAAATGATTAAAACTAGCTATAATTTCCTTACTAGAAGCAAAGAGAACGTCAGTGCACTAATGGCAGCCCTGCGAGTGTTTGATTTACCTCAGTAAAAATTAAAAGATCTTTCATTATGGTAGAAAAGGAACACGATGTTAGTGCCCACGTTTTATTTGGTGCATGGTTTCCGTCATACTTTCCACACTTTTAAAAGAAAACAAAATTGTTTCATTAGAATAAATATATTATATCATATATTTTATACTTGATTCGTTCCATCTATTATGAATTGTATCACTTTTGCTTTTTTAATTGCTTGCTATGCGTTTCTTTCTTGCACGAGAAGTCGGCTTTATTTCAAACGTTTCTCGTATTACGATTTTTATAGCTCAGTTTACGACAATTCTCGGATATCGTCCCATCTTTAATTATCAAGATAACGGTTTTATCTTATCATATTACATGGAATATGATACAACGTTCAATTAAGTAAAAGAAAAATGATCATTGATTGCTAAATTAAATTATCTTCTTTTTTTTTAATTGGTTGCTCAGATAATTCTTTATCCAATCGAAGTAAGCGATGCATTTTTAAAAACTTTGGCAGGTGTGAAGATGTGGGAGGATAGGGCAAGTTGATATCTGAAAAATAAAGTATTGTGGGTGTTTGTGCATTTGAATGTTGATGCTGCGAAATATACACTAACATCACAACAAATAACACCAGGGCTAAAACAAAGAATAGCAAAATGTTATATCTTATCATCAGGGAGCCGCGAAAGCTCCGTGGTTAGAGAACTGGTCTACAAAGGACAAGAGGTAGGGTTCGATCCCAACCGACGGCTCTGGTTCACCCAGCCTTAAATGGGCACCGGATTTTTTCTGGGAAAGTAAAGCGGCACGGGCGTAATACCGACCACATTACCCCAAAAATCACGTGTCGAAGGTCTATAAAATGTATGGTCACTAACACCGTATTCCTTATACGGCTCTTGGCGTGACGGGGGTACTCTACTTTTTTTTTTATTATATGGCTGTGAAACATGGAGAACAACAAAATTGACAATCACAAAGATACAGACTTTCATTAATGGATGCTTACGCAGAATACAATGATGGAAATGGCAGGACAAAATTATTAACATAGAATTATGGAAATGTACCAGTCAAACACCAGTGGATAAAGAGATACAGCGAAGACGATGGCGCTGGATAGGACACACACTACGGAAGCCAACTGAGAGTATTACAAAAGGCACTTTTTGGAATCCCCAGGGGAAAAAACAAAGAGGAAGACCAAGGAATTCTTGGAGAAGACAGATAGAAGCAGAGATGAAGATGATTGGGAAGACATGGAATGATCTTAAATGAATGGCAAAAAAAAACAGAACGACTTGGAAAGTGTTTGTTGAAGACCTATGCTCCACTGGGAGCTAAAAAGGTAGAAGAAGTGTGGGAACTGGGAATTTTGAGAGAAGAGAGAATGAGGAAAGCAAAGAGAAAAGATACCAGACAACTTGACAGAAGGGTTTAGTAGAAGGTCAGCAACAGAAGTGATAAACAGCTGTAGAGATAGAAATCTGTGGAAAGAGACTGGCGTCGTTGTCTGTGCACCGATCAGGGCTACACAGTAGGCGATCGTCTCAACAGAATTTGCCAACCCGCTTAAGCAGGAGCTATGGAATGAGTGGATCGGATATAGGAAATTCCAGACTTCACTGATACTGATTCTTCTTCTTCTGCTGCTATCATGACTCTTTTCAGAGTAGGATTCCAGACTCCCTCATGAAGGCAGCTATCTGTTTGAGCGATATGTTAGAACCTTGCACTGTGTAATCGCCATTGGCCCAGTGCATCCGATTTCTTCCAGCATTTTATTTAGGTTTGCGTTTCTTAGCCTTTGATTGTGCCCAATCCTGATTCCATAAACAGAACAGGAGAGACACGTGATCACCAACGCATGCCGTCACGGTGTACCTGATGGTGTTTCTTCTATATCACTTTTAAAGAAAATCCTTCATTATGAATGCTAATTTCGACCACCAAAGTGAAATGTGTCAGAAGAATGACAGGAAACAGCTTAAAGGACAGTGTAAGAAACACCGACCTGAGGAAGAAACTCGAAATTGAACTAGCCATCGAATACATAAAGAAACAACAGATAAATTGGTTCGGCCACATAAGACAAAAAGAACTAACAATGACTCAAAGAGCCATTAGCAAACGCTACGAAAACGCCAGATTAAGAGGAAGACCGAGAAAGAGATGGATGAAGTGAATACTAGAGTCACTAGGAGGGATAACATCAGAAGAGGCCAACAGAAGAGCAAAGAATCGCAGATTGTATCTCCCCTCGACGCCAACGGCAATGGAGGAAGGATAGAAGAAGAAGATGACGAATTACAACAGTGCTGAAAAGTCATATTGAATCCACTTTACTATATGCATCTGAAACATGGACAGTCAACAGATAAAAGATTAAGATAGGAACCTGAAGGATAATGTGGTTCTTGGAAAATATGTTGAGGCCGTCAGGACATAGAGAAATAATGAGGGAAATTTGGGAATCTCGATTGCCTAGATGGGAAAACCACCTGACTGGGCTACCGACGAACGGACAACCCGTGTTCGATTCCCGCTGGAAGCAGTGTGAGTTGTACTCGTGGTTGGAAAAAAAAATACACCCCGCGGTCGACCCAGCCTCTGGCAGAAATGGGTACGAGGGTATTACTCTGGGTAGGTTAGGAGTGCCGCCTCACATCGTGAGTTTCGATGCTTGAAGCGACACTATCCAGAAGTCTCCAAACACTTCTGGATAGGCGGCCGAGCAGATATGGGTGAAAACTCGCGAGATAATACTTCGATTCAAGTCTCGTACTTTACTTTAGAAAGAAACAAAAAGATATTATTTTTTGAAAGAATTATTAGTAAAATCTCATGGATGATTCTTTGAAAGAGCTGTTACACTTTTTGCAATTGTTAATGGATAAGAGTGGTTGGGATATTGAGTTATTTCAGGGGCAGTGGTGGGATAAGCAGGTTGAGGAAGATCAAGAGGATTTTTTTATACGATTGTCATGGCGACACAATAAACAAGAGACAGCAAACTTAATCAGACAACCTGGCTGACAGGGAGAAATTGATCAGCTTAAAATGTACGGTTTTACAACAAACGCTAGTTAATTCTTATTTATCTCCTTTCTCTTCTTTCACCCAACGACTGCTTCCTGTTAGAAGGACATTAATGTGGCGTAAATTTGTTGTTTCCGACTACAGCAATCTACGATGTCTACACTTGTCAGCCCAGTGTATCCGACTTCTGCATGCAGCGGGCACCTGGTGTCTTCCTTTTCGCTTGGTCAGTCCACTTTGTTTGTTCTGAGGTCTATCAAAGAGAGGTAGATTCGGATCTTGACATCTTCTTTTCACTGAATCTTGCACTAACGGTCAGCTATAAGTCAGTGACAATTTTGAGCAAAAAAGCTTTTGGGCACCCTGTGTCCAATTTGTGTAAATGCACAGCTGTTCGTTTTAATCTTAAAAATGATATTTTAGTTACAATTTTTATAATTTCGCACCATTTGTGGATCATGCTGTCATAAGCGGCAAATAATTCTAGAGGCAAAACGGGCACAATACAATACAATCTTCATCCCAACGTTGTGCTACCAATGCCAGAAGAACAATAAGTAAAATAACCTCTACAGAGATTAAATGTGTCAGACGAATGACAGGAAACAGTCTGAGAGATAAGATCAGAAATGAAGAACTGAGAAAAAAGCTGGGAATATCCCCCGTCATAGAATATATAAAGAAACAACAGATAAAATGGTTTGGACACGTGACAAGGCAGAAAAATCAAAACACAACACAACGAACCTTCAACAAACGTGAGAATACCAGACCTAATGGTCGACCACAAAAAAGATGGATGGATGGAATATTAGAAGCACTAGAAAACATAACAGCAGCAGAGGCGAACAGAAGAGCAAAAGATCGCAAATTATATCTCCCCTCGACGCTGAAAGGCAAACAAATGAAGAACGAAAGAAGAGGTAGCGATACATTCCTATTATTCTTAACATTGATTTGAAGGTTTCTAAGTTCGTGACCCACTACCACAAGCAAAGAGTCAAATTAACATCATCATCATCATCAAGAACTGGGCCTGCTGGCGTAGGTGATCATGTCTCTCCACAACTTCGATCTCGACAGTTATTCATCATTTCTGTTGTTGATCTTCTGCCAAGCCATTCTCTTAAGCTGTCTGTTATTTTTTCTCTTTGCTTTCCTCTATCTCTTCGTCCCTCAATTGTTCCAGTTGTTACAATATATTCCAGTTGTTCTCTTCTCATTACATGGCCAAAAAATGATGATTGTTTCTTCCTAATATTGGAAATTAGCTCTCTTTTTGTTTTGACCTCTCTCAGAACATCTTCATTACTCTTCTTAGCTGTCCATGGTACTCTCAACATTCTTCTGTAAAACCACATTTCTACAGACTCCAGTGATTTCCTTGTCTGTTGCCCTATTGTCCATGATTCGATGTTAAGACTGGCTCTACGTAACATTTAAGAACTCTTTTACTTGTTTCTATTGTCAAAAATGGATTGCATAGTTTCTTCCTCATTTTTTAGAAAGCTGCTTTTGCCTGAGCAATTCTGCATCTCACCTCTTTTGTACATCTTCCATCTGAGGTTAACAAAGTTCCCAAATATTTAAATTCATTTACCTGTTTTATTAGTGTTCCACTTGTCTTTATTGTAAAATGTACATCTGAGCTAAATGCTTAATGTAAGAATTGTTTGTTCGTTTGTTTGTTGTTATGATCAGCATCCCTGCACACCAGACGTACTCATAGGTGCTCCGATATCACCCTCGAGAATTTCGACAAAATTCGCAGGGAATCCTGGCCACATGCACGAACTCCGTAACTCGGCCTGGGATCCACTGTGTAGGTATGTTGTCGTTGATAATTATTTTGCCCTGGGCAGCGACCATATTTATGGCCTACTCTTATGGTTTTTTAACGTGCGCGAGTGCACACGGGACCTCCTGTTTACTGCCGTTATCCGAGAGGGCAAGGCACCGGATTTCACCACCTAAGAGATTAGAGGATGGTGACGCCATAAAGATAAAGAAACAAAGGATTAATGTTTCTTATTTTTAAAAAATCACCTCCGCTTCTTCTTCTACCTTTCAGCTCCATGTGGAGCATATGTCTTCAACAAACACTTTCAGCTCCTTGTGGAGCAGAGGTCTTCAACAAACACTTTCAGCTCCTTGTGGAGCAGAGGTCTTCAACAAACACTTTCAGCTCCTTGTCTAGCAGAGGTCTTCAACAAACACTTTCAGCTCCTTGTGGAGCATAGGTCTTCAACAAACACTTTCCAGGTCGTTCTGTTTCTTGTCATTCTTTTAAAATCATTCCATGTCTTCCCCATCATCTTCATCTCTGCTTCTGTCTGTCTTTTCTAAGAATTTCTTGGTCTTCCTCTTTTACTTTTCCCCTGGGGATTCTAAAAAAGGGACTGTTGCGTAATATTCTCAGTTGGCTTCCGCAGTGTGTGTTCTATCTAACGCCATCGGCGTCGCTGTATCTATTTATCCACTGGTATTTGACTAATAAAAAAAAAGTAAAGAGCCCCCGTCACGCCAAGTGGCGTATAGGGAATATGGTGTTAGTGACCATAAATTTTACAGACCTTCAGCACATGATTTTTGGAGTAATGCGGTCTGTCTTACGCCCGTGCCGCTTTACTTTCCCAGAAAAAATCCACGACCCATTTAATGCTGGGTGAACCCGGGAGCCGTCGGTTGAGTTCGAACCCTGCCTCTTGTCCTTTGTAGTCCATTTCACTAACCACTGAGCTATCTCTTGTCCCCTGTATTTGACTAGTAATTTTCCATAATTTTAATGTTTGTGGTTTTCTCCTGCCATTTCCATCTTGTTATTCTGCTCAAGCATACTTTAATGAAGGTCTGTAACTTCGTTATTGTCATTTTTGTTGTTCTCCATGTTTCACAGCCATATGATAAGACCGACTTAACATTGGAGTTGAAAATTTTTAATTTTGTATTTAACCTAATTTCCCTGGACTTCCATATGTTTCATAGTGCAACGAATGCTCCTCTTACTTTTGATATCCATGCCATATAATCTCTCTCTCTCTCTCTCTCTGCGATCAAGACTCAATCAGAGCAGGATTCCAGACTCTCTTATGAAGTCAGATGTCTGTTTAAGTGATTCGATTGCCCCATATAGTTTCTCTACCAGCGAGGTGGGTGTGGACTACATTGCTCTTCTCAGGTCTGTGTGATGCCATATAATAAGACCGACTTAACATTGGAGTTGAATGTTATTTCAGTATTTAACCTAATTTCTTTGAATAGTAACAGCGAGTATTGACTCAACATAGCCTTACTTTTAAGTATCCTACTTGTGTTGTTGAAACATGAAATCATAACTTGGATACTGGAATGCGTAGTTACACAGGTTTTCACCGGTTGCTTATGACTCCAAACTACATAACAGACTGCTTATTAGAGTGAGTAACTTTTAGCGTTTTGTTCAAAGTTCTTTTATTATGTTGTTAATCGTTGTCGAAATAGTTCGTGGGAATTTAATTTTACACACATTTTTTGTAGTGATTACCATTTGCCACACTTTTAGACAGTTGGCACGACTCACGGATAGATCGGCGCAGTTTGAGGAAGTAGAAACTTGAGTAAATAATTCTTCTTTGTTTCTCAACATCTACTTTTCAATTATATTGACGTTTCATTTAGTTTAATACTTCCTGTTACATGAATGGCGCAAAGAGGTGTTTTTCTCGTGTTTTTGTATTTGTTTCTTTTATTTTATTAATGATTGTTACGTGGATAGAACAAAGGTGTTTTTCTCGTGTTTTTGTATTTGTTTCTTTTATTTTATTAATGATTGTTACGTGAATAGAACAAAGAGGTGTTTTTCTCGTGTTTTTGTATTTGTTTCTTTTATTTTATTAATGATTGTTACGTGGATAGAACAAAGAGGTGTTTTTCTCGTGTGTTTGTATTTGTTTCTTTTAGTTTATTAATGATTGTTATATGGATAGAACAAAGAGGTGTTTTTCTAGTGTTTTTGTATTTGTTTCTTTTATTTTATTAATGATTGTTACATGGATAGAACAAAGAGATGTATTTTCTTGTATGTTCGTTTCTTTCATGTTATTACTGATTGTTACATAAATTGTGGAATGAGGTATTCTTCACCGCTAATTTGCTCATTTTATAAGCCTTGTTAATGTTTTGTTTCGTGGATGAAGACAAGCTCAAGATCTGCAGCGGCAATACATGTCAATGGAATGTAAGAACGACTGTCGGGCGACATCTAAATCTTATCTTCCTGGACACTCGAAAGATAATAAGAGAAGTAAAGAAGAAGTAGACAATGTAGGAAAGAGTCATAGTTGTCATTAATGTCAAAACTATTTGCTGTTTGTGAATTAACTCAGATCGTTTACAACTCTTCTTCTAAATTCTTTTTTTTACTGATTTTATCTGTATTTTATAATGGTGGTGATGATGATGATGATGATGATGGTGATGATGATGATGATGATAATGGTGATAATGGTGATGATGATGATGATGATGATGATGGTGATGATGGTGACGATGATGGTGACGATGATGGTGATGATGATGGTGATGTAAATGGTGATGATGGTGATGATGGTGGTGATGATGGTGACGATGGTGGTGACGATGGTGGTGATGATGGTGGTGATGATGGTGGTGATGATGGTGGTGATGATGGTGGTGATGATGGTGGTGATGATGGTGGTGATGATGATGGTGATGACGATGATGATTATGATAATGGTGATGATGGTGGTGATGATGGTGATGATGGTGGTGATGATGGTGGTGATGATGATGGTGATGACGATGATGATTATGATAATGGTGATGATGGTGGTGATGATGGTGGTGATGAACGATGGTGATGAACGATGGTGATGATGGTGACGATAATGATGATGATGGTAACGATGATGATGATGGTGACGATGATGATGATGATGGTGACGATGATGGTGGTGACGATGATGATGGTGACGATGATGGTGACGATGATGATGACTATGATGATGACGATGGTGATGATGATAATGGTGATGATGATGGTGACGATGATGGTGACGATGATGGTGACGATGATGGTGACGATGATGGTGACGATGATGGTGACGATGATGGTGACGATGATGATGATGGTGATAATGGTACTGATGGTGATTATGGTGATGATGATGATGATTTTAGTAGTTAATGCTTGTAACTAAAATATCAAATGCGGGTAAATTCGAGAGCATCACGAAATGGCACATTTCATCTTTATATTCCATCTTTATATTTCATCTTTAACCACAAAACTTGTCACATTTTGAGATACAACTCGGAGGAAGCATCACCACCTCCCAGCAGTTGTCAGCGACCCACAGCTGATGGCTTGCGACAGGGTCGGTGAACCAGAACCATCCAGTCCCTACTCCACCTCTCTGTGGTGCCTCCAATAACAGACTAAACTTGTCTAGTCTGGTCAAGTAAAGTAGGGATCGAAGAGGGAAGACAACCCTGTACTCAGAAATAGCATACTGAAGTCGGATGTGTTGGGCAGAAAGGCGCAAATATCACAGTTTTACGGCAAACAACACAGACACGCACACTTAACGTCCTCTTAAGGGCGGATGATGAGAATGTGTATTCCTTTAGACAATGGAAGAACACAAGCAGCAAGATAGAGCTTCTTCTAATCACTCTGAATGTAGAATAGAAGAAGTGAGTGTTTTTTTGTGTTCCCAAAAGATATAAATGATCTTCTTCTTCTATCCTTCCTCCATTGCCGTTGGCGTCGAAGGGAGATACAATCTGCGATTCTTTGCTCTTCTGTTGGCCTCTTCTGGTGTTATCCCTCCTAGTGACGCTAGTTATCCCTTTATTCATCTCTTTCTCGGTCTTCCTCTTAATCTGACATTTTCGTAGCGTTTGTTTATGGCTCGTTGAGTCATTTTTAGTTCTTTTTGTCTTGTTATGTGGCCGAACCAATTTATCTGTTGTTTCTTTATGTATTCGATGGCTGGTTCAATTTCGAGTTTCTTCCTCAGGTCGGTGTTTCTTACTCTGTCCCTTAAGCTGTTTCCTGTCATTCTTCTGGCACATTTCATTTCGGTGGTCGTTACCTTTCTTATTGTTCTAGAGTCCAGCGTCCAGTACTGGCACTGATAACACAGTATATATGATCAAATCAACGAAAGTATAAGTGATGATGATTGTCAAGTCGGGTAGTTTTACCTGCTACTGTAGGAAGTAAACCATACAACCTGTGGCTGCCCTGCTGCCTTACAGGTAAGCTCGGGAGAGTAAAAGGCTAAGGGAGGGTACCCCAAAGTAAAACAACCCCACTGCCTTGTGGTGAGACTTTTTAGTCAAAGGCTAGCGGAGCCAACCGTAAACAAACCGACGGAAGGCAACAGAAAACCACCGTCGTAATTTCTTTGTACAATCCTGAATCGCCACAACAATAGAAAAATTGAGGGACGAAGAGATAGAGGGAAGCAAAGAGAAAAAAATACCAGACAGCTTAAGAGAATGGCTTGGCAGAAGTTCAACAATAGAAATGATAAGTAACTGTCGAGATCGAAAGTTGTGGAGAGTCATGATCACCTACGCCAGCAGGCCCGGTACTTGTTGATGATCAGTGACGTACAAAGGAGCTGCCATTTCAAGAAACGGGGTGGCGTGGCTGAGCAGTGGTTAGTGAACTTGTCTCTTAAAACAAAAGATTGGGCTCGATCGCGATCGAAGTTTCGAGGTTAACACAGGAGTAAGTCAGTAGGGGGTTGTTACCCCACAAAAGAAATACAGCACTGGCGTAGTGCTGAATAATATGGGAATTGACGCCTCGAGACAGAGAGGTTGTGGGTGCAAATCCCGGCTGCACGGGATTTTTATTTATGATTTCTCTCTGCGTCAACCACCCCTGGTCAACAGCGAGCCTGGCTTGAAACGTCAATTACTCATCGACGGAAAAAGACAAAAATAAATTTAAAAAATAAGAGTACCTCCGAAGTCGGAGTTATCTGCCTGTGCGGCGACGGACCCATGTGCACACGGCTGCCAGGGAAAAATTTATTAACACGCAAAATTATGTTCCTAGTCTCTAGGAACTTCGTCAGAAGTGAAAGCTGAAGAACGCAAAAAAAACTAATAAATAAATAAATAATAGGCAAAGATCGAGGTGCACCGAGGGTTGTTTTCCTATCATAAAATACAGTCTTGCAGCTCCAGGTGAGTGATTTATATTTCAACATTATCCAAAACGTCAGGATTGCAGTAACGATATTTTAGTGATATCTTAAGTGCGTCCTTGAAGGTTTCTTCCTGTTTGTCGCATAATCTTTTGCCCTTTTGTAGTTGACCATTAAATATCCTCCCCATAGACGTTGATCCGACACAGGAACCCAGCCCTCGTCTTCAGCTCGTGATGTATATACAGCATGATAGCGTGCTCGTGAATTTGGTCTCAGTGCGATTTGTGCAGCGTTGACCTAATTCCTTCATAATAAACTAAAACCTATCTGTTACAGCATTACCCTATTTCAGGGGACTCCCGGGGATTTCACGAGGAACTTCGTTGACCTAATTCCTCATCACGGTATTTATTAGTAATTTGCATTGTTCGAGGAAGGCACGAGGTTCAAAATACATAATTTATTATTGTCACACACTGTAAATACGTGAAAGTATCCCGTTCGTTTCCCTGCTTTCTCTCTCTCTCTTTCCCTCTGTCTCTCTCTGATTCGCCTCTCCTCTCTGTCTCTCTCTCTCTGTCTCTCTTCCTCTCTCTGTTTCTCTTTATCTCTCTCTCTGTCTCTTTCTGTCTCTCTATAAGTCTCTCTCTGAAAGCCGCGATAGCTCAGTGGTTAGTGAACTGGACTGCAAAGGACAAGAGGTAGGGTTCGATACCAACCGACGGCTTTCTGGTTCACCCAGCCTTAAATAGGTACCGGTTTTTTTCTGGGAAAGTAAAGCGGCACGGGCGTAATACCGACCACATTACCCCAAAAATCTTTTGCTGAAGGTCTGTAAAATGTATGGTCACTAACACCATATTCCCTATACGCCACTTGGCGTGACGGGGGGGGGGGGGGGGGTTGGTTACTTTACTTTTTACTTATAAGTCTCTCTCACTCTCACTGTCTCGCTCTGTCTTTCTCCTCTCTCTCTGTATTTCTTTCCCTGTCTCTCTCTTTGTCTTTTTATCTGTCTCTCTCTCTCTCTCTGATTCTCTGTTTCTCTCTTTCTGTCTCTATGTCTTCGTCTCTGTCTCTCTCCCTCTCTTTCTGTGCTTCTCTCTGTGTCACCCTCTCTGTTTCTCTCTCTGTCCCTCTCCTCTCTCTCTCTGTGTATTTCTCTCTTAGTCTCTCTCTCTTAGTCTCTTTATCATTCTCTCTCTTTCTCTTTGTCTCATTATCTGTCTCCCTCCCTCTCTGTTTCTCTTTTTGTCTCTCTCTTTGTCTCTTTATCTGTCTCTCTCCCTCTCTCTGTTTCTCTCTCTGTTTCTCTCTCTGTTTCTCTCTCTGTTTCTATGTCTCTGTCTCTCTATCTATCTCTCTTCCACTCTTTCTGTGTTTCTCTTTGTTTCTCTAGCTGTCTCTATATCTATCTCTTTCCCTCTTTCTGTTTCTCTCTCTGTCTCTATGTCTCTGTCTCTATATCTATCTCTCTTCCTCTCTCTGTTTCTCTCTCTCTCTCTCTGTCTCTATGTCTCCGTCTCTCTATCTCTCTCCAACTCTTTCTGTGTTTCTCTCTCTGTTTGTATATCTATCTCTCTCCCACTCTTTCTGTGTCACTCTTTCTGTCTTTCTCTCTCTTTGTCTCTCTATCTGTCTCTATATCTACCTCTCTCCCTCTCCTTTACAAGATGACTACAAGACTATGTAAACCTCACGGCTGTTTGTTTGCTTCTCAAAGTGACATTTTAGTTCAAACCTTTGAAATTGTGCAACACTAACAAATGAAGGTGTCCTAATTTTAGTACATTCCGCTCATTCTTTAACGTGATATTTTATGGAGGTGGTTTCAATTTGTGACACTACACACAAAAAGTGAAAGAGTTTAGCTAAAGTCAATGTATATCTCTTCGTCATTCCCCCTGAAAAAGTGCGTTAAGGTGGGCGTAAATGCGCTATGTTGTTGTTTGCAATAAACCTATCATATTTGCATCTTTAGGTTAAACACATCCGACATCAGCAGGATATTTTTGAGTACCGGATTGCCGTCCTTCTCGATTCATACTCACTTGGGCAGACTAGACTAGTTCATCATCATCATCGTGTGCCTTCTCCGCAACGAAGGTTGCCTACCATGGATCGCCATTCTACTCTGTTTCTTGCTTTGATGGTGCAGGCTGTCATAGATTGACTTGTCCATCTTTTGATGTTACTCGTCCATGTTAGTCTTGGTCTGCCTCTGCCTCTTTTACCTTGTATTTTTCCTTCCAGTATTACTTTTAGTAGACTGTTGTGTCTTTTAACATGCCCCGAAAATTTCATTTGTCTTGTCTTAATTGTATTTAGTAGTTCTCTTTTTATTTTCAGTTGTTTTAAAACTTTATCGTTTATCTTTTGTTTCCATCCAATTCTACCTATTCTATAAATCCACATTTCAAAGGTTTCAATTTTCTGTTCTGTTTTCTTGTCTAATGTCCATGATTCTGCACCATACAGGAATATTGAGAAGATGTAACATTTTGCCATTCTTAGTTTCAGCCCTGCTGATATTTGTTTTGTTGTTAGTATATTTTTCATGGCATTAAAATTACTTTTTGCCATACCTATTCTTTTGTTTATTTCAGTTTTGCATTTTCCATCATTGGTTATAGTATATCCCAGGTAGTTGTAACTCTGCACTGTCTCCAGATGTATTCCCTCAACTGTGATATTAATTGTAGGTCTTGAGAATTGTCTTTGTTCATGATCCTAGTTTTAGTCTTTTTGATTAGTTAATATGTTAATTTGGAGCACAGAGATGAGATGGAGTAGATTCTGCTTGTTTGCGTTTATCCGATGACTAAAGGAATACACCTCTTTATCATCCGCCCTTAAAAGGACGTTAAGTGGGCGTGTCTGAGTTGTGTTGTGGTTTGCAGTAAAACTGATATTTGCGCCTTTCGGCCCAACACATCCGACGTCACCATGTTATTTTTTTGAGTACCGGGTTATCTTCCCTCTTCGATCCCTACTCGCTTGGTCAGACTAGGCAGGTTAGTCTGTTTTTAGAGGCACCGCGATGAGGTGGAGTATAGTTGACGTTTCTGGTTCACTGATCCTGGAACAATCCATCTGATGTGGGTCACTGATGGCTCTTAACTCTGTTGCTGTTAGGCTCCTTACCTCCGAGTAGGGTCTGTATTGTTCTGGTTTACCGATACCGGCGCAAGCCATCAGCGATGAGTCGCTGGCAGCGTCTTGTTGCTGTTACACGCCTTTGCTCACCAGTCACTCCCTTCTCCCACTCGCGCAATTTTCAATTTCTGGACCTTCTTTGACGAGCTTCCACCCGCGCTGCATAGTTTTATAGAAGCTACTTGTCCCACACCTTCCTGCAGTACTTCTATTTGCAATTTTGTCCAGTTGAAGTGTGCAGTGCCAGAGCTGAAACCTAAAATAATTCTCTTGTTTTCATCCACCATAACTGACACAATCATCACACATTATGTTGTGTATCCTGGCACATGATTTGAAGTGCATATTCAGTGATGTACTCGTAGACCTTCAAACGTAGATTTAAAGATACCTTCAAGCGTAGATTTAAAGAGACCTTCAAACGTAGATTTAAAGAGACCTTCAAACGTAGATTTAAAGAGACCTTCAAACGTAGATTTAAAGAGACCTTCAATCGTAGATTTAAAGAGACCTACAAACGTAGATTTAAAGAGACCTTGAAACGTATATTTAAAGAGGAATTAAAAGACTTAGGTCAGAAGAAAAGAAAACGAATCAGATTTATAAAACAACAATTGAAAGGAATAGAGGTTCACAATTCAAACAAGAAACATGGCATTTGTAGATAAAAAGAAGCGAAATAGCTAATAAAAAGGCAGCTTACAATAGAAAACTTGCTGGGTAATCGAAGCAGAGGTAGACAAACACTAGCGAATAAATTCAGGGGAAGTGGTATATTTACACCACTCGGAAAAAAAAAAACAAATAATCAACAACAGAAAAAACGAACAATATATGATCCGAAGCAGGATAGAACCCGTACTCATCGACAGAGCGCCCGTCTATGAGAAACAAATCCCATAGCACAGGACCAACTCAGGTACATAAATCAGTTGCTATCATTGGCGATGTCTTAGTGTTGAGGAGTACGGGTTAGATTCTACTTCGGAATGTTTATTGTTCTTTGTTTTTGTTTCCTGATGAGAATGGCTGAAACTGAGAATGGCAAAATGTTACATCTTCTCAATATTCCTGTATGGTGCAGAAACATGGACATTAGACAAGAAAACAGAACAGAAAATTTAAGCCTTTGAAATGTGGATTTATAGAAGAATAGGTAGAATTGGATGGAAACAAAAAGATAACAAACGATAAAGTTTTAAAACAACTGAAAATAAAAATAGAACTACTAAATACAATCAAGACAAGACAAATGAAATTTTTGGGGCATGTTAAAAGACACAACAGCCTACTAAAAGTAATATTGGAAGGAAAAATACAAGGTAAAAGAGGCAGAGGCAGACCAAGACTAACATGGACGAGTAACATCAAAAGATGGACAAGTCAATCTATGACATCCTGCATCATCAAAGCAAGAAACAGAGTAGAATGGTGATCCATGGTAGCCAACCTTCGTTGTGGAGAAGGCACACGATGATGATGAGCATGGGACCTGTGCGAGCGAGGACCTCCACGTTTGTCCCTTTGTCCTTCCAGGCGATACCATGAATACGACGCATACAACGCATATGGAATGCATATATTCTTCTCTTCTGCTTTACATGAGTTGTCCGTGATTCACTGCCATACAGAACTTACGCATGTAAATGGCTCATATTTCAATATACACGTCTCAAATCTCCAAGTGGAAGGAATAGAAAATGATACCAAAATAAGGATATCAAAAGCAAAGAGGAGCTTTTGTTGCACTGGGAAACATATGGAAGTCTAAAGAAATTAGGTTAAATACAAAAATTACAATTTTCAACTCCAATGTTAAGTCAGTCCTATTATGTGGCCGTGAAACAATGAGAACAACAAAATTGGCAATCACTAAGATAGAGACTATCATTAATGGATGCTTACGCAGAATAAAAGGATGGAAATGGCAGGACAAAACCACTAACATAGAATTATGGAAATGTACAAGTCAAATACAGCCTTAAATGGGTACTGGAATTTTTTTCTTGGAAAGTAAAACAGCACAGGCGTAATACCGACCACATTACCCCAAAAATCATGTGCTGATGGTCTGTAAAATATAGGGTCACTAACATCAAATTTCCCTATACGCCACTTGGCATGACGGGGTTACTTTACTTTTTTTTTTTTTACAAGTCAAATACCTGTGGATAAAGAGATACAAAGAAGACGATGGCGCTGGATAGGACACGGAAGCCAAATGAGAGTATTACACAATAGGCCCTTTTTGGAATCCCCAGGAGAAAAGACAAAGAGGAAGACCAAAAAATTCTTGGAGAAGACAGACAGAAGCAGAGATGAAGATAATGGGGAAGACATGGAATGATCTTAAAAGAATGGCAAGAAACAGAACGATTTGGAAAGAGTTTGTTGAAGACCTATGCTCCATAGGGAGCTGAACGTTTTTGTTGAAGACCTATGCTCCATAGGGAGCTGAACGTTTTTGTTGAAGGCCTATGTTCCAGAGGGAGCTGAAAGTTTTTGTTGAAGACCTATGTTCCACAGGGAACTGAAAGTTTTTGTTGAAGACCTATGTTCCACAGGGAACTGAAAGTTTTTGTTGAATACCTATGTTCCACAGGGAACTGAACGTTTTTGTTGAAGACCTATGCTCCACAGGGAACTGAAAGTTTTTGTTGAAGACCTATGTTCCACAGGGAACTGAAAGTTTTTGTTGAAGACCTATGTTCCACAGGGAGCTGAAAGTTTTTGTTGATGACCTATCTTCCACAGGGAACTAAAAGTTTTTGTTGAAGACCTATGTTCCACAGGGAGCTAAAAGTTTTTGTTGAAGACCTATGTTCCACAGGGAGCTAAACGTTTTTATTGAAGACCTATGTTCCACAGGGAGCTAAACGTTTTTGTTGAAGACCTATGTTCCACAGGGAGCTAAAAGTTTTTGTTGAAGACCTATGTTCCACAGGGAGCTAAAAGTTTTTGTTGAAAACCTCTGTTCCACAGGGAGCTAAAAGTTTTTGTTGAAGACCTATGTTCCACAGGGAGCTAAAAGTTTTTGTTGAAGACCTATGTTCCACAGGGAGCTAAAAGTTTTTGTTGAAGACCTATGTTCCACAGGGAGCTGAAAGGTAGACGAAGAGGAAGAAATCTCCAAGTGAGCCTAAACAATTAAATTAATGATTTATTATTTCCTATATTGCTAGACTGTAATGATTCAAACAAGACAAATGAGATTTTTGGGGCATGTTTAAATACACAGCAGCCTTCTAAAAGTAATCTTGGAAGGGAACATACAAGGTAAAAGAGGCAGACCAAGACTAACATGGACGAGTGACATCAAAAGATGGACAAGCCAGCGAATGACAACCTGCACCATCAAAGCAAGAGACAGAACTGAATGGCGCTCCACGATAGCCAACCTGCGATGGATTTCCGGTCAATATGGCGGATAGGCGGTATTGAACAATTGAGGCACTTTCTGAAAAGCTTCATTGTTGTAGATGTGGCTTCATTGTTGTAGTTGCGGCTTCATTGTTGTAGTTGCGGCTTCATTGTTGTAGTTGCGGCTTCATTGTTGTAGTTGCGGCTTCATTGTTGTAGTTGCGGCTTCATTGTTGTAGTTGCGGCTTCATTGTTGTAGTTGTAGCTTCATTGTTGTAGTTGTAGCTTCATTGTTGTAGTTGTAGCTTCATTGTTGTAGTTGTAGCTTCATTGTTGTAGTTGTAGCTTCATTGTTGTAGTTGTAGCTTCATTGTTGTAGTTGTAGCTTCTGTCATTGTTGTAGTTGTAGCTTCATTGTTGTAGTTGTAGCTCCATTGTTGTAGTTGTAGTTCCATTGTTGTAGTTGTAGTTCCATTGTTGTAGTTGTAGCTTCATTGTTGTAGTTGTAGCTTCATTGTTGTAGTTGTAGCTTCATTGTTGTAGTTGTAGCTTCATTGTTGTAGTTGTAGCTTCATTGTTGTAGTTGTAGCTTCATTGTTGTAGTTGTAGCTTCATTGTTGTAGTTGTAGCTTCATTGTTGTAGTTGTAGTTGTAGCTTCATTGTTGTAGCTTCATTGTTGTAGCTTCATTGTTGTAGCTTCATTGTTGTAGCTTCATTGTTGTAGCTTCATTGTTGTAGCTTCATTGTTGTAGATTCATTGTTGTAGCTTCATTGTTGTAGCTTCATTGTTGTAGCTTCATTGTTGTAGTTGTAGCTTCATTGTTGTAGCTTCATTGTTGTAGTTGTAGCTTCATTGTTGTAGCTTCATTGTTGTAGTTGTAGCTTCATTGTTGTAGTTGTAGCTTCATTGTTGTAGTTGTAGCTTCATTGTTGTAGTTGTAGCTTCATTGTCCAAGCCCGGCTTGCTGCAGGAGCTACTGAAATTAGTGTTCTGTGCACACCGTGAGCTGTGTGTTTCATCGGATGGTGCTTCTATATTCAGATTGCTTACGATGAATAATGATATCGTATGACGAAGGACAGTTCAGTTGCGTTCACTATCGGTGCTACTACGCCTTATGTCTTTGACCGGTGCTATGTCTGCTATTATGGAGATTGCCACTTCTTTTTTTTGTTTGGATATTCGATGAAATGATAATTATAATGATTCCACTGGCACGGGCGGTTGAGCAATTATGGATTTTAATTCGTTTGCAGTGATACCGGGGCCTTCGACTAACTATAACAACCTGCGATGCGGAAACTGCACTCGATGATTATGATGATGATACTGTAATGTCTAAATGATCAGCAAAACGTGATACTGTAAATATCGATAAATAATATCGTAATATGAGAATGGTTATTAGTCGTAGATTGCAGGAAATGGTGCAAGGGAGAAACGACGAGGAGAATTTGAGTGTGCGTGCTGTCTAAGATGTTTATGTGGGGGGACTTTACGTGAAGCAGAATGTTCTAGTTACGAATTTGAACGAAACGTTACATTTTCAGCTTTTAACACGTATGTGTGTGTGTGTGTGTATGTGTGTGTATGGCTGTATGTGTGCCCGCATGTGTGTACATGTTTCAGTATGATTTGACTGCGTGTGCATCTGTGAGTGTGTGTGTGTGTGTGTGTATGCGTGTTCATGTGTATGTGTGTGAGTCTGTCTGTGAGTATTTCTGTGTGTAAGCGCGTGTACGTGTCTGCGTGTGTATACCTGTGTGTGTGTATGTGTGTGAGTGAGTCTGTTTGAGTGTGTGTGTCTGTACAAATGTCTGTGTGTATGAAACCAGGTTACATGTAGACTGGCGAGGGCGATTACGCCCTTAGTGTCTTCCTGCCTTTGGCATTTCTTATAAGTTCCGAACAAACAAAGGGACAGACTTTCGGACAGACAGAGACCTGCACACTTAAACAAACAAATAGGCCAACAGACGAAAATTTGGACTGTTAGACTAAACAAGAGTGTTAATGGATAAATAGACAGACTGGACGAAGATACTAAACAGATAAAGATACAGAAAAATGACACTGAGAAACAATCAATCAAATAAATAAGTTGGCACATAATTAGAAAGACATAAATGTAACAGTGTCATTTCACAAATTCACATTGCAGAGAGATCTTACGGTCTGTTGTTTGATGTGCGACGGGGATAATCCGATGACTGTGTTTCATATGTTCGGATTTGGAGTCAAAATGATGTCCTAACATCATCAAGTGATAGACATTTAAATAAATATGACGATAGTCATTTTCGGGAGGACGTGATCTTCCGGTCAATATGGTGGATAAAAGCGGCTTGAATAATTAAAGGGTATGTCTGGAAAGTGTTCCTTGCAGTTTCCTCATATTCCAAGTCTGACCTATTGCAGGAGCTACTGAGTTAAGTGCTCTGTGCACATCGTGAGCTGTGCGTTTCATCCGTTTTAGTCGTGTTTCAATATTCCGATTGTTTACGATGAATGATGATATCGTATGACAGGGAACATACGGTTGTGTTCACTTTCTGTGCGGTTTCGCCGTATATCTTTCGGCGTGTGCTGAGACTGCTTTGATTGGGTCTACAGCAACATTTCTTTGTTTGGGAGATGAGATAGTAATTCGGATGATTCCATCGGCAAGGACGGTTAACAATTATGGCTTTTAATTCGTTTGTAGTGATACCGGGGCCTTCCATAACCATAAGAATAACAAAGCAACAGACAGAAAAAGAGACAAAGAAGAAGACAGACATACACCACAGACAAACAAGACAGGCCCAAAATAAAAGTTCAGTCATTTTTTTCTATCATCCACTAATAGTTGTAAAGTTTCTGAACTCAATTATAGATTTGCCACAGAAATAACAGCCAGTAAATACACACAGCGTCGCCTACAAACAAAACGTCTAAAATTGGAAATACCTGACGCCTACAATCAAAGCAATTGTCGCGTCTGCATTCAAGATTGGATTCAACAGACCTCCAAGATATTTTCTGTCCATCTCTCTGTTTCTCTTTGTGCTTCACTCTTTCTCTCTATGTCTTTTTTTTTGCTCCCTGTCTCTCTGTCTCTTTTTCTGTGTATCTCTTTCTTTGTATTTCTCTATGTGTCTCAATCTCTGTGTGTCTGTCTTCCTCTGTCTCTATCCCGGTGTTTCTTTCTGTCTTTCTCGCTATCTATATCTCACTTTCTCTCTCTCTCTCTCTCTCTCTCTCCTTCTTGTCTAATTACTGCACACAGTTAATCTTCATTTATTTATGCTGTGTCAGTTAATGCAGTCACCTATAAACTAAGACATCTATTCTGAGAAGTTGTTATTAGTTCATATTTTAGTTATATATTCTGAGAAGCTGTTATTAGTTCATATCTTAGTGACATATTCTGAGAAGCTGTTATTACTTCATATTTTATAGATTCATTCTGAGAAGCTGTTTTTAGTTCATATTTTAGAGATACATTCTGAGAAGCTGTTATTAGTTCATATTTTAGAGATACATTCTGAGAAGCTGTTATTAGTTCATATTTTAGAGATACATTCTGAGAAGCTGTTATTAGTTCATATTTTAGAGATAAATTCTGAGAAGCTGTTATTAGTTCATATTTTAGAGATATATTCTGAGAAGCTGTTATTAGTTCATATTTTAGAGATACATTCTGAGAAGCTGTTATTAGTTCATATTTTAGAGATTAATTCTGAGAAGCTGTTATTAGTTCATATTTTAGAGATACATTCTGAGAAGCTGTTATTAGTTCATATTTTAGAGATACATTCTGAGAAGCTGTTATTAGTTCATATTTTAAAGATACATTCTGAGAAGCTGTTATTAGTTCATATTTTAGAGATTAATTCTGAGAAGCTGTTATTAGTTCATATTTTAGAGATACATTCTGAGAAGCTGTTATTAGTTCATATTTTAGAGATTAATTCTGTGAAGCTGTTATTAGTTCATATTTTAGAGATTAATTCTGTGAAGCTGTTATTAGTTCATATTTTAGAGAGAAATTCTGAGAAGCAATATTAGTTCATATATTAGTGATATATTTCGGGAAGCTGTTATTAGTTCATATTTTAGTGATATATTTCGAGAAGCTGTTATTAGTTCATATTTTAGTGATATATTTCGAGAAGCTGTTGTTAGTTCATATTTTAGTGATATATTCTGAGAAGCTGTTATTAGTTCATATTTTAGAGATGCATTCTGAGAAGCTGTTGTTAGTTCATATTTTAGAGAGAAATTCCGAGAAGCTGTTATTAGTTCATATTTTAGAGATGCATTCTGAGAAGCTGTTATTAGTTCATATTTTAGAGATTAATTCTGTGAAGCTGTTATTAGTTCATATTTTAGAGATTAATTCTGTGAAGCTGTTATTAGTTCATATTTTAGAGAGAAATTCTGAGAAGCTGTTATTAGTTCATATTTTAGAGATTAATTCTGTGAAGCTGTTATTAGTTCATATTTTAGAGAGAAATTCTGAGAAGCTGTTATTAGTTCATATTTTAGAGATTAATTCTGTGAAGCTGTTATTAGTTCATATTTTAGAGAGAAATTCTGAGAAGCAATATTAGTTCATATTTTAGTGATATATTTCGAGAAGCTGTTATTAGTTCATATTTTAGTGATATATTATGAGAAGCTGTTATTAGTTCTTATTTTAGAGATGCATTCTGAGAACCTGTTATTAGTTCATATTTTAGAGAGAAATTCTGAGAAGCTGTTATTAGTTCATATTTTAAAGATTAATTCTGTGAAGCTGTTATTATTTCATATTTTAGAGATTAATTCTGTGAAGCTGTTATTAGTTCATATTTTAGAGAGAAATTCTGAGAAGCAATATTAGTTCATATATTAGTGATATATTTCGGGAAGCTGTTATTAGTTCATATATTAGTGATATATTTCGAGAAGCTGTTATTAGTTCATATATTAGTGATATATTTTGAGAAGCTGTTATTTGTTCATCCTTTTTCAAAACATTCAAAATATCGAAATTAAATAACAATACAACAGCCTTCATAAGAAACACTGATTGAATGTTAAGACTAGTACAGAAGTCCGAGAAATGGCAAAGCTTCTAAAAACATAAATTATGATCAAAAGAAGGTGGTATTATGTTGGTCATGTAATGGTCACGTGATGGCCTGGTGATGGTCATGTGATGAATAGAGACAACAAGAGAATCTCAAAGCAGGCCCTCAAATGGGAACCAGATGGTAAAATATAAAGAGGATGACATGGAGAACGCTAAGAAGAACAATGAGGCGAGAGACAATAATAGCAGGCATCAGATCCCCAGTCGAGATTGAGTAACTCTCCACGAATAGTTTTGTGTGGCGAGATACACTGCGAGTCCTGTGCAATGTCTAATGCTTGATAACAAATATCGTCGGACACAGAGTTTATAATCTCTACCCTATTCGTCTCGAAATGGTTATAGATAACTAGGTAGGGAGACAGACAAAAAAACAGACAGAAAATAGATGGACAAATAGAAATAGACAGACAGACAGACAGACAGACAGACAGACAGACAGACAGACAGACAGACAGACAGACAGACAGACAGACAGACAGATAGACAGATAGATAGATAGATAGATAGATAGATAGATAGATAGATAGATAGATAGATAGATAGATAGATAGATAGATAGATAGATAGATAGATAGATAGATAGATAGATAGATAGATAGATAGATAGATAGATAGATAGATAGATAGATAGATAGATAGATAGATAGATAGATAGATGGATGGATGGATGGATGGATGGATGGATGGATGGATAGATAGGCAAGTAGGCAGTAGGACGGACGGATAGATAGATAGGCAAGCAGGCAGGAGGACGGACGGACGGATAGATAGATAGGCAAGCAGGCAGGAGGACGGACGGACGGATAGATAGATAGGCAAGCAGGCAGGAGGACGGACGGACGTACCGACAGATAGGACACCTAACACATGATGTTTGATGCAGAAAGAGAAAAATGGCACGATGCACCCTTGTATTCGTTACTAAAGAGGTGCTACCCCTGTATTGTGTGACCACTGACAACAGGGCAGAAAACTAAGACCCCCCCCCCCCACTTACTGAAATGAGATGTGTTTCGATGAAAATATAACACGACGATATGGGGGTGGGTCGACTAGAGTTAAGACGTCGATCTCATAAGGTCCTGAGTTCGATTCTCTCCACAGGCAATGAGAGTTTTTTTTTTTTAACCGAATCCGTGGGTTTTTTTCGTGGCTTTACCCTCCCCTGGCATCTGGGAAGTTAGATTAGATACCTAGCCTTCTCGAATAAGGAAGAAAGAAAGCGGAGTCGTAGGTTAAATAATTATTTGTAGTTGGGAATAAAAAAGAGTAGGCCAAAAAGGCCGACATCCAGTCAAAATTGGTAGGAAAAAGTAAAATTCTCGACCATAAAAATATGAGAGTACCTCTGAATTCGGAGAATATCTGCCTGTATGGCGGCCACCTAAGTACACGGCTGCCTGTATGGAAAATTTTGGAAAAAATTCTCGCAAAATTCAGTTCCTCGGGACTACGCTCGAGATGTTAAGCTGGTGTTGAACCACGAGTGCAACTCCCACTGCTTCCATCGGGAATCGAACACAGGTTGTCCGAACATCGGTAACTAGTGGGGTAGTTTTCCTCAACTAGGCCACCAAGGCCCCTCCGCCCCAGCATGTGTAAAGTGAACCAAAGTATGCTTCCTGCATGATCAGATTTTTCTGCGGGTGAAAGACAAAACAAAAAAGTAGACAAAGAACAAGACAAGACTAAACACTCTGTTATTTGTTCTGTTCTTCATTTATAATCTCGCCGTCCACATTTTACTCAAGCAACTGTTTATACAGGACTTCCGGTCAATATGGCGGATAGGCAGCAGGAACCATTGCGGTCCAGTCTGAAAAGTGTTCCTTGTTGCAGTCTTCTCATATTCCAAGCCTGCTTTGCTGCCGGAGCTACTGCGTTTAATGCTCTGTGCACACCGTGAGCTGTGTTTTTCATCCGGATCGTGTTTTGATATTCCGATTGCTTACGATGAATGATGATATCTATGACAATGGACGTTTCATCAGCGTTTGCATTTTGTTTTATTCCCTTCTGATTGCATGGCCCAAAAAATGATGATTGTTTCTTCGTAATATTGGAAATTAGCTCTCTTTTTGCTTTGGCCCGTTTCAGACCACTTTTATTACTTTTCTTCACTGTCCATGATGTTCTTAACATTATTCTGCAAAATCCACATTTCTACAGCCTCCAGTGATTTTCTTATCTGATATCCTCTGGTTCATGATATCCATCCATATGGACTGGCTCTACACAATATTTAAATAACTTTTTGAACTATTTTTCTTGTTTCTATTATCAAATATCGATTACACAGTGTCTTCCTCGTTTATTTGGAAAGCTGCCACAGAAGTGATAAAGTAAAATAATACGTAACAAATATCTTTCACTAGATCAACTATTGCTTCATATTTTGTCTCTCTCTCTCTCTCTCTCTCTCTCTCTCTCTCTCTCTCTCTCTCTCTTTCTTTCTTTCTCTCTTTTTTCCTCTCCTTCCTTTTTTTCTTCCTTCTCATTTAAAAGTAAAAAAAAGATGAAAGAATGAGAGATGAAGTAATATGAGCTGAAAATAAGAAAAAGTCAAATAATGAGTGATGAATGTAAGAGATAACTGAAAGTAAATGTGATGAAAGTAAGGAAGATCAAATTGAAAGAAATTACATGAAAAAATACACGGAGCTCAGTTAGGAAAGTAAAAGATTCTGAAGTGAGAGAGATGAATGTGCTTGCGAGAGAGAGAGAGAGAGAGAGAGAGAGAGAGAGAGAGAGAGAGAGAGAGAGAGGGGGGGAGGGAGAGAGAGAGAAGGAATATGGAGGTAAAATGAGAGCCTAAAAATGAAAACGAAAGTTTGTGAAATTTCCTTAATTTGATAAAAGTTCAGAAACATTTTTCTATCAGGGAATACTAAATTTATAGCTATCAGAAGAGAATACAAGGATGTGAATAATTTATGTATTTTTTTAGTTTTCTAGTCACGTGATCTGACGTACCATAGCCTGCGAGTGTAGCGCTCTGTTGGAGGCGTAAACAAGATACAGAATTTGTGTGTGAACTTGGCACGGAACAGGGACAGGGCGGGTACATAATTGAAATATAGGACAGGGGTTCTCGGATTTTATATGTGGGGGCCTTTTACTTAATGTAAAGTTAAAAGTAAAGTACCCCCGTCATGCCAGGTGGCGTATAGGGAATATGGTGTTAGTGACCATAACTTCTACAGACCTTTAGCACATGATTTTTGGGGTAATGTGGTCGGTATTACGCCCGTGCCGCTTTACTTACCCAGAAAAAAAACCGGTACTCATTTAATGCTGGGTGAACCCGGATGCCGGAGGTTGGAATCGAACCCTACCCCTTGTCCTTTGTACTCCAGTTCACTAACCAATGAGCTATCGAGGCTCGCTTTTTATTTAATAGTACAGGGATATCTGGTTCATTTCATTTACAGTTGAATCTGATAAAAACATAGAGCCTCAGTGGCTGAGTTGTTAGTGTGCTCGCTACCTCACTAGAAGGGCCAGGCTTCGATCCGCAACAGCGGCGGATATTTCTTCGGACTGACAAAGCTCCGGGGTTCACCTAGACTTTAAAAATGGGTACCAGAAATTTGGGGGGGGGGAAGTAAAGTAAAGGAGTGATATCGACCACATTACTCAAAAATGGAGATGATTTTTAGTCAAAAATGGTTTATAGTCAGTGGCTATAGATTCTGTCCACATTCTCAGAAAGGTTTGCAGAATGTGGCTATAGATTCTGTCCACATCCTCAGAAAGGTTTGCAGCCAGTGGCTATAGCTTCTGTCTACACTCTCAGATTGGTTTGCAGTCAGTGGCTATAGATTCTGTCCACATTCTCATAAAGGTTTGCAGCCAGTGGCTATAGTTTCTGTCTACATTCC
This sequence comes from Megaustenia siamemsis, assembly GCA_032433765.1. NCBI lineage: Eukaryota > Metazoa > Mollusca > Gastropoda > Stylommatophora > Ariophantidae > Megaustenia > Megaustenia siamemsis. The sequence goes on along the minus strand of JAVIAB010000156.1, from coordinate 15,577,288 downwards.
CAGATAGGTTTGCATCCAGTGGTTACAGAATCTGTATATGCCCTCAGAAAGGTATGCAGCCAGTGGCTATAAAATATGTCCCCGCCCTCAGAAAGGTTTGCAACCTATGCTATAGCATCTGTCCACGCCCTCTGAAAGGTTTGCAACCTATGCTATAGCATCTATCCCCGCCCTCAGGAAGGTTTTTGCAACCTATGCTATAGCATCTGTCCCCGCCCTCTGAAAGGTTTCCAACCCATTTTATAGCATCTGTCAACGCCCTCTGAAAGGTTTGCAAACTATGCTATAGAATCGGACTACGCCTGCAGAAAAGTTTTCAGCCAGTTGCTCTCGAATCTATCTGCGCCATCAGCTGCAGCCAATGGCTATAGAACCTCTCTACCTCTGCAGAAAGGTGTACAGCAAATTCCAATATATTTGGTCCAAATTCATCATAATATTCTTCACTCTTTAGCAATGATAATTTCCTTTCCGTACGTTTCGATGCACCATGCGCCATACCGATATCGGTCATGTACGTTTAGCCGCACAGTGCGTCACTCTCAATTTGATTAGTGTAAACTGTCATCAAACCATATTCTCTTTTTTTATGTCTTGATTCGTCTTGGTATTGGTAAAATATAATTCCTTGTTTAATTATATACAATTCATGTATAATATGTTCAGTGTTAGACAAATATAAATATGTAGATTAATTTTAAAAACATTTAAAATGTTGTCTCTGATATCTCTACTGCTAACTTGATAATAACCTTGAGCATTGAAAGAGTTAAGACCAGAGCATCTGCTCTTTCATTATAACTATCTCCGCAGATTCTTCTTCTTCTTCTTTTTCTTCTTCTTCTTTTTCCTCTTGTCTCTTTTCACTGATACCTAAAATTTGTCGTGGTTTATATCATTTGTCGTTCTTGAGCTGCTCGAATTGTCTGAATTAGTGATTTTCCTTTGTTGTTACACGTCTCTGTCACTGCATCTATCCATCTTATTCTGGGTCTTCCTCTTGGTCTTTTTCCATGCATTCTCGAGAAGAACGCCCTTGATGGTGGTGTATTCTATCTCTTCTTGTGTTGTTTGTTACTCCGCAGATTACATACGGTCAATCCTAGATGGTTCATACAGAATCACAGTAACTAATACTTTACTGTAGACTGATACCGCAGCTGAGACCCCCAACAACCTTAAGCTTTCCTCAACATTAACTGTTAGAAACAAGAGTACAGCATTCAGGAAAGACAGAAAAAAGAAACAAATTAAATGTGCCGGTAGAAGTACGAAGAACTTAATAGCAATAAATAAATTATTTACTGTAATGAAAACTCTGAGGACAGTAAAACAATTGAGAAACGATACAAGTTTAATGTTCAGGAGAAGGGGAAACAAAACAAACAAAACGCTCTTGAAAGAGAGATAGAGAAAATAAATAATAGTAAAAGAAACGAATGTTGACAGGAAACTGGGGCGAGAGATAAACAAAAATGAAAGAAAAATTAAAAACTGAGAACAAACAAACAAACAAAAACGCACGCGAAAAAAGAAAAGATAAAAACAAAAGCTTACATGAAAGAGAAAAAATAGAAACTAAAACTTAAAGGGAAGAGAAAAGATTAAAATAAAAAAAGTTAAAGGAAGGAGAAAAGATAACAATTAACACTTAAAGGCAAGAGAAAAGATAAAAGCTAAAATTTACAAGATAGAGAAATGCAATAATTAAAATTTAGAGGAATGAGAAAAGGTAGCAATTACACCTTACTGGAAAGAGAAAAAATAACAACTAACACTAACAGGGAAAAAGAAAAAAAAGGAAACAACTAAAACTTAGATGAAAGAGAAAACATAACAACTAACACTAACAGGGAAAAAGAAAAAAAAGGAAACAACTAAAACTTAGATGAAAGAGAAAAAATAACAACTAACACTAACAGGGAAAAAGAAAAAAATGGAAACAACTAAAACTTAGATGAAAGAGAAAAGAGAAAAACTAAAATTCTACAGGAAAGCGAAAAGATAACTAAACCTTTGAGGAAAGAGAAATGATAAAACCCAAACTTACGGGAAAGAAAACAAAGGTAACTAAAGCTTACAGGAAATAGAAAGGGTAACAATACAAATTTACAGGAAAGAAAAAAAAATAAAACTTACAGGTAAGAGAGAAGATAAAAATTAGAACTTACAAGAAGTAAAAAAGGTAACAATTAATAATCACAGGAAAAAGAAAATATAAAAGTAAAGCTTACAGGGAAGAGAAAAGATAAAAACTAAAAGCTTACAAGAAAGGGCACAAGTAAGAACTAAAGCTTACATGAAGAGGAAAATATAACAATTTAAGCTTAATGAAAGGTTAAAGATAATAATTAAAACTTACGGGAAAGAGAAGAAAAGATAAAAACTAAAGCTTACAAGAAAGAGAAAGGATATTTTAAAAAAAAACCAAAGCTTACAGAACAGAGAAAAGAGAAAATATAAATCTTTCATGATGGAGAGAATACAAAACTAAAACCTTCATGATAGAGAAAAGATAAAAATTAAAACATATATGATAGAGAAAAGATACAAATTAAAACATATATGATAGAGAAAAGATAAAAATGAAAGCTTGCATGACAGACAACTGAAGCAAAGTGAAATGCTCAGGAATTAAAAAAAGAAATAGATAAAGTGTACAGAATAGGGAAAAGTAAAAAATATTCAGATAAAGAAACAAAACAACTGAAAGGGCAGATCTGAATCACGAGAAATAAGATCATTTGATTGTTGCCAATCTAGCAAACATGGAAGATATATGTTAATTTTGGTGTCTTTTCAAACATTTAATTCGTAAAATTACCCCCCCCCCCCAAAAAAAAAAAAAAATAAAAAATAAATAAATAAATAAATATGGTTTGGGTATAAATATTACAACAAATAAAACTATGTCGTATAAATTTTACGACTACTAAAACTATATCATATAAATATTACAACAACTAAACTATATCATATAAATATTACAACTAAAACTATATCATATAAATATTACAACAACTAAACTATATCATATAAATATTACAACTAAAACTATATCATATAAATATTACAACAACTAAAACTATATCATATAAATATTACAACAACTAAACTATATCATATAAATATTACAACTAAAACTATATCATATAAATATTACAACAACTAAAACTATATCATATAAATATTACAACAACTAAACTATATCATATAAATATTACAACTACTAAAACTATATCTTATAAATATTACAACTACTAAAACTATATCATATAAATATTACAACAACTAAGCTATATCATATAAATATTACAACAACTAAGCTATATCATATAAATATTACAACAACTAAGCTATATCATATAAATATTACAACAACTAAGCTATATCATATAAATATTACAACTACTAAAACTATATCATATAAATATTACAACAACTAAACTATATCATATAAATATTACAACAACTAAGCTATATCATATAAATATTCATCATCATCATTGAGTGCCGTCTCCGCAACGAAGGTTGGCTACCATGGAGCGCCATTCTGCTCTATCTCTTGCTTTGATGGTGCAGGTTGTCATCGGTTGATTTGTCCATCTTTTGATGTTACTCGTCCATGTTAATCTTGGTCTGCCTCTGCCTCTTTTACCTTGTATTTTCCCCTCCAGGATTACTTTCAGTAAGCTGTTGTGTCTTTTAACATGGCCCAAGAATCGCATTTGTCTTGTTCTAATTGTGTTCAGAAGTTCTCTTTTCATTTTTAGTTGTTTTAAAACTTCATCGTTTGTTTTCTTTTCCTTCCATCCAATTCTACCTATTCTTCTATAAATCCACATTTCGAAGGCTTCAATTCTCTGTTCTGTTTTCTTGTCTAATTTCCATGTTTCAGCACCATATAGGAATATTGAGAAGATGTAACATTTTGCTATTCTTAGTTTTAGCTCTGGTGTTATTTGTTTTGATGTTAGTATGTCCTTCATGACATTAAAATTACTTTTTGCCATACCTATTCTTTTGTTTATTTCAGTTGTACATTTTCCATCACTGGTTATAGTATGTCCAAGGTAGTTGTAGTTTTGAACTGTCTCAAGGTCTATTCCTTCAATTTTGATATCCACTTGTGGGTTTTGAGTATTTTCTTTGTTTATGTTTTTTTATATAAATATTACAACAACTAAAACTATATCATATAAATATTACAACAACTAAGCTATATCATATAAATATTACAACAACTAAACTATATCATATAAATATTACAACAACTAAAACTATATCATATAAATATTACAACAACTAAACTATATCATATAAATATTACAACAACTAAACTATATCATATAAATATTACAACAACTAAACTATATCATATAAATATTACAACTACTAAGCTATATCAGATAAATATTACAACAACTAAGCTATATCATATAAATCATCATCATCATCATTGAGTGCCGTCTCCGCAACGAAGGTTGGCTACCATGGAGCGCCATTTTGCTCTATCTCTTGCTTTGATGGTGCAGGTTGTCATCGGTTGATTTGTCCATCTTTTGATGTTACTCGTCCATGTTAATCTTGGTCTGCCTCTGCCTCTTTTACCTTGTATTTTCCCCTCCAGGATCACTTTCAGTAGGCTGTTGTGTCTTTTAACATGGCCTAAGAATCGCATTTGTCTTGTTCTAATTGTGTTCAGAAGTTCTCTTTTCATTTTTAGTTGTTTTAAGACTTTGTCATTTGTTTTCTTTTCCTTCCATCCAATTCTACCTATTCTTCTATATATCCACATTTCAAAGGCTTCAATTCTCTGTTCTGTTTTCTTGTCTAATGTCCATGTTTCAGCACCATATAGGAATATTGAGAAGATGTAACATTTTGCTATTCTTAGTTTTAGCTCTGGTGTTATTTGTTTTGATGTTAGTATGTCCTTCATGACATTAAAATTACTTTTTGCCATCATATAAATATTACAACTGAAATAAACAAAAGTATAGGAATTGGCAAAAAAGCGATTTTAACAGCATGAACATATATACTTGTATCAAAGCAGATAGCTACAGAATTGAAATTCATCATCATCAACATTGAGTGCCGTCTTCGCTACCATAGAGCACCATTCCACTCTGTCTCTTGCTATGACGGTGCAGGCTGTCATAGACTGGCTTGTCCATCTATTGATATTACTCGTCCATGTTAGTCTTGGTCAACCTCTGCCTCCTTTACCTTGTATTTCCCCTCCATGACTACTTTTAGTAGACTGTTGTGTGTTTTAACATGCCTCCAAAATCTCATTTATCTTGTTTGAATTGTGTTTAGTAGTTCTCTTTTCATTTTTAGTTATTTTAAGACTTCATCGTTTGTTTTCTTTTCTTTCCATCAAATTATACCTATCCTATAAATCCACATTTCAAAGGCTTCAATTCTTTGTTCTGTTTTCTTGTCTAATGTCCATGTTTCTGTACCATACAGGAATGTTAAGAAAATGTAACATTTTGCTATTCTTAGTTTTAGCCCTGGTGTTATTTAAAACTAATTAACTAATTAGAACTAAAATTGCAAATTGCATATATATATATATATATATATATATATATATATATATATATATATATATATATATATATATATATATATATATATATATGTGTATTCAACATGCTTGTAAGGCGCAAAAACATGGACCACAGAGATGGGATTTCTCAGAAGAATGTTGGAAGTTCCCTGGACAGCTAAAATGACCAATGAGGAAATTCTCAAAGAGGCCAACACTAAAATGGAGCTGCTAAAAAACATCAGAAAGAAACAATCAACATTTTTCAGGCACATCATGAGAAAAGTTGGAATACTTGGTTACAACTGGCAAAATACAGGGAAGGAAATATCGAGGACGACAATGAGAGAAAATACTGGATAGTTTAGTGTCATGGTATGGAAAAGTCAAAAGAACTGGTACAATGCATGGTAGATAGACGGTTGTGGAAGGACCTGATCGCATACGCGAACCGGTATGGCACATGATGATCATGATTTGATAAATGTTTTGCTCTTCACTGTGTGAATGTAGATCAAGATGTTTATCAGTTTTCGCAATGTTTGCAAGAGCCATATACAGCAAGCACTCTTGTCTATATCTGAAATTATCACCCTTGAAAAGGCCACAGTGAAAAACATTTTTACTAGGTATCAATTTACTGGAAAGTACATCATATATATGTATGTGTGTAAGGGTATGTGTGTAAGGGTCTGTGTGTGCGCGTGTGTTTATTTGTATGTTTGAGCTTCAAATAATTACAATAATCAGAACACAGACTTGCACATACGTTTTCGGATCGGGTTGCATCATTCATTATTTACATCGGTATCATGTTTGTGTTTTATTTATCACGAACTTTCATATTTGGGAATACTTGTTCAGCAATAACGTTGTCCCTTCAATGTTTCTAACCCCCAGTTGTCATCAATTACAGTGCACTGGCCTCCTCGCGCCCACATGTTGTGGCATTCTGCGGTAAAGTTTAACACTTCCACGCCTTTATGACGTCTTGTCACGACTTTTTGTTTTCATCTCAAAATTTGCATTTAAGTTCTTATCTTCCGAATTTTGTCAGCATATATGAATGACGACGCCATGAACCTAAACATCATCATCATCATCAAGTACCGGGCCAGCTGGCATAGGTGATCATGTCTCACCACAACTTTCGATCTCGACAGTTATTTACCATTTCTGTTGTTGACCTTCTGCCAAGCCATTCTCTTAAGCTGTCTAGTATATTTTTCTCTTTGCTTCCCTCTATCTCTTCGTCCCTCAATTTTTCCAATTGTTACAATATATTCCAGCTGTTCTCTTTTCATTACATGGCCCCAAAAAATGATGATTTTTTTCTTCCTAATATTGGAAATTAGCTCTCTTTTTGCTTTGACCTCTCTCAGAACATTTTCATTTCTCTTCTTAGCTGTCCATGGTATTCTCAACATTCTTCTGTAAAACCACATTTCTACAGACTCTAGTGATGTTCTTGTCAGTTGTCATATTGTCCATGATTCACATCCATATGTTAAGATCGGCTTTACATAACATTTAAGAACTCTTTTTCTTGAAAAAAATGGATTGCATAGTGTCTTCCTCAGTTTTTGGAAAGCTGCTTTTGCCTGAGCCATTCTTAAAGCTATTCTGAGCCTATACACTCATTCTTAAAAGTCTTGTTCTATGAATTTCCAATATGCAACGATTAAACTTGTGACACCACACACAAACCTTTGAAATAGTGATTTATAGAGGATAGGTAGAATTGGATGGAAAGAAAAGAAAACAAACGATCTTCTTCTTCTTTCCTTCCTCATTTACCTTTCAGCGTCGAGGGGAGATATATTTTGCGGTCTTTTGCTCTTCTGTTCGCCTCTGCTGCTGTTATGTTTCCTAGTGCTTCTAATATTCCATCCATCCATCTTTTTCGTGGTCGGCCATTGGGTCTGGTATTCTCACGACGTTTGTTGAAGGCTCGTTGTGTTGTGTTTTCATCTTTAGGCCTTGTCACGTGACCAAACCATTTTATCTGTTGTTTCATTATATATTCTATAGCGGGGGCTATTCCTAGCTTTTTTCTCGGTTCTTAATTTCTGATCTTATCTCTCAGACTGTTTCCTGTCATTCGTCTGCCACATCTAATCTCAAGTAGAGGTTATTTTTCTTTTTTTTCTTGCATCTAAGGTCCAGGTCTGGCATTGGTAGCACAACGTTGGGATAAAGATTCCAAAGAAAAAAACGATGAAGTCTTAACACAACTAAAAATGAAAAGAGAACTACTAAATACAGTTCAACAAGACAAATGCGATTTTTAGGTCATGTTAAAAGACACATTATCGTGCTAAAAGTAATCTTGGAGGGAAAATACAAGGTAAAAGAGGCAGACAAAGATTAACATGGACGAGTAACATTAAAAGATGGACAAGTCAGCCTATGACAACCTGCACCATCAAAGCAAGAGTCAGAACAGAAATGCGCTCCATGGTAGCCAACCTTCGATGCGGGGATGGCACTCGATGATGATGATGACACACAAACCGAGATTATTTAGCTGCTGTTAATGTTTATGTGTGAATGATATTTTAGTAACGTTTAGAATATTGTGGACAGCTAAGAAGAGTAATGAAAACGTTATGAGAGAGTCCAAAGCAAAAAAAGAGAGATAATTTCCAATATTAAGAAAAACAAGCATAATTTTTGGGCATGTAATTAGCTGGAATATATTGTGATAAGTGGGAAAATTGAAGGACAAAGATAGAGGGAAGCAAAGAGAAACGATACCAGACAGCTTAAGAGAATGGCTTGGCAAAAGGTCAACAACAGAAATGAGAAATAACTGTCGAGATCGAAGGTTGTGGAGAGACATGATCACCTACGCCGGCATGCGTGGCGGTGATGATGATGATGATGATATCTTAGTAGTTAATGTTTGCTTAGTAGTTAACGTTTGCTTAGTAGTTAACGTTTGCTTAGTAGTTAACGTTTGCTTAGTAGTTAATGTTTGCTTAGTAGTTAATGTTTGCTTAGTAGTTAACGTTTGCTTAGTAGTTAATGTTTGCTTAGTAGTTAATGTTTGCTTAGTAGTTAACGTTTGCTTAGTAGTTAATGTTTGCTTAGTAGTTAACGTTTGCTTAGTAGTTAATGTTTGCTTAGTAGTTAACGTTTGCTTAGTAGTTAATGTTTGCTTAGTAGTTAATGTTTGCTTAGTAGTTAATGTTTGCTTAGATTTTACATTTCAAGATACATCTTTTTCTGTTCAGTTGAAAAGGATGATAGAAGAAGCATGTATTTTATCTTCATGAATGACACGAATGATTGAATTAACTAATGTATCGGTGACAAACTGTTCTTCTCTGCCTTTACTCAACGGCTACCCATCTATGAAGTCCACCGACGTTAAATAGGCGTAAATGTCATGTCTTGCCATTTTAACAAAGCTGCCACTTTTGCGTCTTTCTGTCCGACACATTCGACTTTAGTTAGAAAACTGTAGGAATCGGATTGTCGTTTTTCTTCTATCCTCACTCGCTTGCCAGAATTACTAGTCTGTTTCTAATGGCACTGCGTGGAGGTGGGGTAAGACTTTGGACAGCTGTAGCTGTCGATCTTGATATCAACGATCAGTATTTGAGTCACTAACCACTTAAACTAAACCATGGCACGTGACATTCTTTACTATCTATAGCATTCTGTATCAGGCCATTAAGTCTTGCATTATGACCGATCAAGATAATAAAAATGTTTGTGTCTCTTTCATTAAAAGTATTTTCATTAAAAGTATTCTCATTAAAAGTATTTTCATTAAAACTACTAAGAGCATGTATCTTCCCAATGGTAAGTAGTGGTTGTGAATCGTGAATGCTCTCGTCAATAACAATGAGGAAAACTGGTTCATTCGAAACGAATTTCCGCAGAAAAGTCTTTAAACCCTATATTACGATACTTACAACGGGTCATGTTTTCACGATACCGTCGTAAAAAATTACTACCACTTAAATGTTACATTTGGAATTCGGAAAATAAGATTTTCTTTAAACTTTTCCTACACAGCTATGTGTTTACGTTAGCAGAGACATAGAAGGAGGATGCTGTAATCATTTCCCTGGTTACGTTAGATTTATGGCCTGAAATTCGAAAGCATGACACCTTGGCTATCGGTGGTGTTACGTTGTCTCTTCACACGGCGGCCGTCAGTCTGTCAATTAAGCCAAGTATTCGGCTCCCTCTAAAGCAGTGTTTGCTGTTTATTCCCGTGTTACAAATGTTTGTTTGACGTCTCGCCGACGACCAGTGTGATTTCACCCGTCATAAGAATGAAAAGAAAAGAAAATGAACTTCTATAAAATTGGCGAAATTTGTTCCGAAAAAAAACACCCACACTTCTATGATACTGTCGTACTGTTTCGACGCACTTGAAAAAAATCGAACATCAAATGAAAGAATTCCATCACTCAGGAGTAGCCATAATAGTAATTAGGAAAGTTTTGGGAATGGGGTATGTTTGCAAACAGCAACAATTTGCACTTTGAGGTGGTAATTTTTATGACGTTATCAAATTCTTTAAAATTACCTTGGGAAATGAAATACATCAATCAAAACATTTTAAAAGGTCTAAATATTCAAAAGAACTGGATTATAAACATCTTACAGATAATGTGCAACAAATCTATATCAATAGAAATGAGAAAGAGAGTTCATCGATGCTATATAGAACCAAATTCTGACCTATGGAAGTGGATCATGGACAATAGACAAACACATGAAAAGACGATTAGAGGCCACAGAGATGGGATTTCTCAGAAGAATGTTGAAACTTCCCAGGCCAGCTAAAAAGACCAATGAGAAAGTTCTCAAAGAGGCCAACACAAAAAGGGAGCTCTTAAAAAACACCAGAAAGAAGCAATCAACATTTTTTGGGCACATCATGAGAAGAGGAGAATTGGAATACTTGGTTACAACAAGAAAAATAAAAGGAAAGAGAGATCGCGGACGGCAAAGAGAGAAAATACTAGATAGCTTGGTGTCATGGCATGGAAAACAGTCAAAAACAGAACTCATACCATGCACTATGGATAGAAGGTTGTGGAAGGACATGATCGCCAACGCCAACCGGTATGGCACATGATGATGATGCCAAAAAATTCAACTACTGTGGCCACGTCAAAAGACACAGTGGGCTGGAAAGAACAATGGAAGGAATGGTTCCAGGAAGACCAGACAGTGGCAGACCAAGAAGATTGTGGTTTCAAGACATCAAAGAGACATTAAACATGATAACAGAAGAAGTTGAAGATTTGGCTAGAGACAGATTCTTTCAGACGGGCTGTGGTGAATGTAACGTTCTGTGAGAGATCTGAGGAGAGACAGAGATTCTTTCAGACGGGTGTGGTGTATGTAACATTCTGTGATAGATCTGGCTAGAGACAGAGATTCTTTCAGACGGGATGTGGTGAATGTAACATTATGTGAGAGATCTGGCTAGAGACAGATTCTTTTAGACGGGCTGTAGTGAATGTAACGTTCTGTGAGAGATCTAGCTAGAGACAGAGATCTGGGTAGAGACAGATTCTTTTAGACGGGCTGTAGTGAATGTAACGTTCTGTGAGAGATCTAGCTAGAGACAGAGATTCTTTCAGACGGGCTGTAATGAGTACAGCGTTCTGCAAAGGACATGCGCCCTGACATGCAGTTATGTTTGTATCTCTTCATTATTTGAAATGTGTGGCTTCATATTTAAGCAGTTGCACGTGTGATTGCACACGAGAAAGAAGGAAAAGTGCTATTTCTCGTTAACAAAAAGATTTATACAATAAAACAACAAACACAACATAACACAATCTATGAAGATTTTTCTTCATATTCCGCCTGCACATACTAAGTTCACCCAACGACCATCTCTAGTCACTGTTCGCCTTGAAAAGGGCGGTAAATGGTCGTAAGTTGCGTTGTGTTATTGTTTACATTGCGAAGTTATGAACCAAACCGTTGAGCTGTGAAGGCTCACATTATTTCCTTCTTCGACGCTAGAATGTGAACGTGGATAATGTACAACACATCATCGATTTTAAGTGCAAAAATATTTGCAGTATGTGTGCTCGAACGACGGGTTTTCATGTATACGTTTAAAGTTCGCTACACACACGAGCACGCACACACGCGCACGCACAGCACGCGTACACACACACACTGCACACACACATATATATATATATATATATATATATACTGTCTATCTCTATATATATGTGCTCCTTTGTTAAGTTAGGATAAACATCGCTGTCTTCCTTAGGTGAACATAATACATGTATGTTTTTGCACATGTTTGTTTGAAAAGTAAACACAAAATTGTATTAAGCAGCTAAAGTAATAGGGAGAGGGGATAAACTAGGACATTTCGGCAAAACTGGTTTCATCGAGTGTAAAACAAAAAAATATACAAAGATAAAAAAAAGAGTTTTAAAATGTATGTAATTCATATCTGTGCTTATGCATATATATATATAATATATATATATATATATATATATATATATATATATATATATTTATATATATATATATGCGTGTGTGAAGTGTGTGTGTCTCTCTGCAAGTGTGTATGTATTTGTGTGCATGTATGTAAAGTAAAGGTAAAGTTAAAAACGAATCAGCCACTTGGCGTGACGGGGCTCTTTACTCTTTGTTTATATTGGTAAGGTCAAGGTAATGTGCGAGACTTAAATCAGCGTCTTAGCACGCGAGTGTCCGCCCACATGTGCTTGGCCGCCTAGAATTGTTCGGAGACTTTACTCTAGTGTCGCTTCAAGCATCGAAACTATCGATGCGAGGAGGTATTCCTCACCTTCTCAGAGTACTAGCCTATGTATCCATTTATGCCAGCGGCTGGGTCGACCACGGGGGTATTTTTTTTCTCCCAACCCTGAGTACAACTCACACTGCCTCTAGCGAGAATCGAACACGGGTTGTCCGAACGTCGATAGCCCAGTCGGGTGGTTTTCCCAAATAGGCTAACAAGGGTACCTAATTTCGATATATTTTGTTGAAATGTTTTCAATTTGCGACGTCACATACAAAAAGTAAGATTTTCAGCAAATGTAATTATCGATGTATGGATTATGTTTTGGCAGCTTTTGGTAACAAACAGATCAAAGTTCAGCAAATCTGAGAGATGTCTGGGGATGGAACATTCACATTTTTTGTTTGTTTCGTTTGCCATCTTTTACTTCTGACGTAGTCCCTAGAGACGAGGAACTTAATTTTGCGTGTTAATCCATTTTTCGCTGGCAGCCGTATGCATAGGGGGCCCTCGCCGCACAGGCAGATAACTTCGGAGGAACTAATATTTTTCCGTCGATGAGTTAATTGACGTTGTAATTGCCGTAATAATTACCGTTGTAATTGACGTTCTAATTGACGTTCTAATTGACGTTGTAATTGACGTTGTAATTGCCGTTGTAATTGCCGTTGTAATTGCCGTTGTAATTGCCGTTGTAATTGACGTTGTAATTGACGTTGTAATGACGTCGTAATTGACGTCGTAATTACGTCGTAATTGCCGTCGTAATTGCCGTTGTAATTGCCGTTGTAATTGCCGTTGTAATTGACGTTGTAATTGCCGTTGTAATTGACGTTGTAATTGACGTTGTAATTGCCGTCGTAATTGACATCGTAATTGACGTCGTAATTGACGTTGTAATTGACGTTTCAAGCCGGACCTCGCTGCTGAGACCAGGGGTGGTTTTAAATACAAGTCCCAACCGGTGCAGCTGGGATTTTAACCTATAACCTCTCTGTCTCGAGGCCGGCGTTTTGCCTCGAGACCAACCAGTCCCCCGGACGGAATATTACATTTTTAACCACATTTTTTTGTAAAATGTTAGATACAACTTCTTGTACTCACTCCGAAACGAAAGTTTGTGTGTTTTATCTTCCTGGAAAGACACTAATGAGCAAATAAACTAAAGTATTTGTAACAAACTGCTTTGCTTTGGGAGGCCTTTGCTTCCTTGAACTCGTTTCGATAATCATCAAATATATAATCATGAAATATATCATCACCAATTATATAATCGTCATATATATATATATATATATATATATATATATATATATATAAATGGTAAAGTGCCCCGTCACGCCAAGTGACGTATAGAGAATATGGTGTTAGTGACCATAAATTTTACAGACCTTCAGCACATGATTTTTGGGGTAATGTGGTCGGTATTACGCCCGCGCCGCTTTGCTTTCCCAGAAAAAAAATCCGGTACCCATTTAAGGCTGGGTGAACTTTGAAGCCGTCGGATGGGATCGAACCCTACCTCTTGTCCTTTGTAGTCCAGTTCACTAACCACTGAGCTATCGCGGCTTCCTCGTCAAATATATAATCGTAAAATATATAATCATGAAATATGTAATCCTCAATTATATAATCATTAAATATATAATCATCAAATATATAATCGTCAAATATATAATCATTAAATCTTACTTTTACTATTTCGGCTACATTTTTTTTCCTTAATACTTGCGAAATAATTACCAAAAAAAGGAAGATATTTAAAAAGTAATAATCTTGATTACTTACTTATTTATTGTTAATTCAAAAAATAGATTCAATAAAAGCACACAAAAAATACCCATTTCAAGATTTAACTAATCCCGAAGATAAAATTACAATAAATATTAAATTCACACTAAAAGAGAGCTAAAACATTTATATAATCCGCCTAAAAAAAGAAAACAAAAAAAAAAAAAAAAGTAAAATTTGTGGGGAAAACAGTTTTAATTTATACGGGTCAAAAGGGGCATAATTCATTCCAACACGGCGACAAGAATGGTTGTCGTTCCGAACAGTGGTACGGCTTTTTAAAAAATGTATGAGCAAGGGAGACCATCAAACAGTTTTTATAGGAACTCGCACGAATTTTCTGCAAGAGTAATTTGATTGTAGAGTTACGTCAAAGTGCACTTGTAACAAGATGGTTCCGGTCGTGTCAGAAAGTTACAAATGTGGCTATAGTTGTCACTATCGCAGTTACAGTGGCTGAGTAGCTGTGAAAGGGAACTAGTGAACTATCACTCAATGTTCTGCCTAAAGTAATAATTGAAAAAAAACAACAAACAAAAAACAATAAATAAAAATTTACGTCAGTGGTTCTGAAACTTGAAGTACCTGGCCTTTAGAAATACGAACCCTAGACATCTGGGGGGGGGGGGGGGGGTCTTGAGTTTTAAGAAAAATGTGTGAAATGTGAAGATGGATGGTTATGGTTATTCGAAGGCCCCGGTATCACTGCAAACGAATTAAAATCTATAATTGCTCAACTGCCCATGCCAGAGGAATCATCCACATTAAAACTCATCTCATCGAGGGATCCAAACTAAGGAAGGCAGCTGTAGATCACATTATAGCAGCTACAGCACACGCCGAAAGACAAAGGCCAAGCGGCACCGAAAGTGAAATCAGCTGAAATGTCTTTCGCCATACGGTATCATCATTCATCGTAAACAATAAACAATAGGAATATCGAAACACGATCCGGATGAAAAACACAGCTCACGGTGTGCACAGAGCACTAAACTCAGTAGCTCCAGCAACAAGTCGGACTTGGAATATGAGAAAACTGTAACAAGGAACACTCTTCAGTCTGATCCTCAATGTTCCTGCCGCCTATCGGCCATTTTGACCGGAAGTCCGTGTTAGCCGAATGATATGGAACAGCCTGAGAGATAAGATCAGAAATAAAGAACTGAGAAAAAAGCTACGAACAATCCCCGCCATAGAGTACATACAGAAGCAACAGATAAAATGGTTTCGTCACGTGATAAGACAGAAACTTGTCCTTCTTTCATTCTCGTATTCATTGTAGTGTCAACGTTAATAGTGGAATCAAAAGCGATCTTATGTCTGCATTAGTCCAGTACACTAATCTCTAGTCTCATTGGGATTTGAAAGACAAGATATAAAGACAAGGTTTATCGACAAGATATAAAGACAAGGTTTATCGACAAGATATAAAGACAAGATATATAGAGAAGATAAAAAGACAAGATATATAGAGAAGATATAAAAACACGATATATAGACAAGATATCTTCTACTTCTTCTTCTTTCCTTCCTCATTTGCCTTTCAGCGTCGAGTGAAGATATAATTTGCGCTCTTTTGATCTTCTGTTCGCCTCTGCTGCTGTTATGTTTCCTAGTGCTTCTAATATTCCATCGATCCATCTTTTTCGTGGTCGACCATTGGGAATGGTGTTCTCACAACGTTTGTTGAAGGCTCGTTGTGTTGTGTTTTGATCTTTCTGCGTTGTCACGTGGCCAAACCATTTTATCTGTTGTTTCCTTATATACTCTATGCAAGACAAGATATAAATACATGATATAAAGAAAAGATATATCATCATCATAATGTACCATACCGGTTGGCGTAGGCGATCATGTCCTTCCACAATCTTCTATCTACAGTGCATCGTTTCAGTTCTGTTGCTGACTGCTTTCCATGCCATGACACCAAGCTATCCAGTATTTTCTCTCTTTGTCGTCCGCGATCTCTCTTTCCTTTTATTTTGCCAGTTGTAACAAAGTATTCCAACTTTCCTCTTCTCACGATGTGCCCGAAAAATGTTAGATTGTTTCTTTTTGATGTTTTTTAGGAGCTGCCTTTTTTTTTTTTTGTTGCCCTCTTTGAGAACTTCCTCATTGGTCTTTTTAGCTGTCCAAGGAACTTTCAACATTCTTCAGAGAAATCCCATCTCTGTGGCCTCTAATCGTCTTTTCATGTGTTTGTCTACTGTCCATGATTCGCTTCCATAGGTCAGAATTGGTTCTATATAGCATCGATGAACTCTCTTTCACATTTCTATTGACATAGATTTGTTGCATAAGATATTTTTCATTTTCTGAAATGCCATTTTGGCCTGAGCTATTCTGCTTTTTATTTCCGTGGTGCATCTTCCATTTGATATTATTCTGCCCAAGTATTTGACGCGTTGCACTTGTTTCATATTTGTCCTGTTTATTTTTATGCTGCATGATGGTGATGATTGTTTCTTCGATATAACCATTACTTCTGTTTTCTTACTATTCAGACTGAGACCTTTCTTGTTGCTTTCTTATACTATTATGTCTATCATTTCTTGTAGTTCATTCTCTGTCTCTGCTATTAAGACTGTGTCATCCGCATATCGTAAATTATTTATGCTGTAACCGTTGACTTCAATTCCTTTTTTGTCTACTATTGATCTCATAATATGTTCGTTGTAAAGTGAAAACAAATCAGGCGACAGAGCACAGCCTTGTCTGACTCCTGTTTTATAAGTTGAAATTGTCCTGTTTGGTTGTTAATTCGTATAGCTAATGTTTGTTGCCAGTACATGTTTTTTTATGATTCGCAGATCCTTGGCATCAATGTTTAATTTCTCCAGCATATTGATTATTTCCACATGCTTTACTTTGTCAAATGCTTTTGTGTAGTCTATCTATAAAGCACATATATAGATTTTTCTTTACTTCTATAGATCTTTCTATCAATGTTCTTAAGATGTATATTGCATTGTTGGTGTCCTTTCCTTCCACAAATCCACATTGTTTCTCGCTTATTTCTGGTTTTATTTTGCTTCTTACCCGTCTCATGATGATTTTTAGTAATATTTTAGTCATATGGCTCATGAGATTAATGGTGCGATGGCCTTCACAATCAGTGGCGCCTGACTTCTTCAGTATGGCTACAAAGATAAATTTTAGTAGATCTTCGGGTATGTGTCCAGTGTTATATATGTCATTGAGTAATTTTGTTATGACTTGTACTCCCAGCTCTCCTAATGCATTTATCTCTTCGATTGTTATATTGTCAGGACCTGGAGCTTTGCCTCTTTTCATGTGTTGAATTGCGTCCTCCACTTCACTCTGCATTATTGGTGGTCCTGTGTCTTCATTTCAATTGTTTAATTCTGGTCTTCATCATCATAGAGTTGACTGATATATTCTGTCCATCTTTCCATTGTCTTCTCCAGTCCCATTATTATATTTCCTTCCTTTTATTTCACACATCCTGAAACTTTGACTTCTTTTCTTCCTGTTAATTCATTTAACTGATTGTGCATAAATGTTGAGTCAGTCTTTTGTTGTTTTTCCATTTCTTCCCATTTCTGTTTTAACCATCCTTCCTTTGCTTCTCTGCACTTGTTTTGGATCTCTTTGTGCAATATTTTGTATGCTCGTTCTTCTTTCTTATGTTTTTTTCTTTCGTCCATTAGTTGTAATATTTCTTCTGTCATCCATTTCTTTTTGTTGATTCTTTTGGTCACTAGTATCACTTCTTTTGATGTTTGTTGAATCGATTGTTTGAGCATTTCCCACTGCTTCTCGATGTCCTGTATTTTCTCAATAGCATTATATCTATTTTGTACTATCGTGCTGTGCTTATCACTCATCTGTTTATCTACTCTTAGCATATCTAGTTCTAATTTTATATTTCTTGGTGATTTCTGTGCTTTACGCAGTTTTATTCTTATCTTTCCAACTACTGGTACATGGTCACTATTGCAATCTGCTCCTAGCCTTGTTTTAACCGATGTTAGCCCATTCCTGAATCTTCTCTGTACCAGTATAAAATCAATTTGATTGTGTACTTTTTTGTCTGGGCTTTGCCATGGCCATAGTCACCTAGGGTGTTGTTTGAACCAGGTGTTACCTATAATCATTTCATGTGTCTTTGCTCAACCTATCAATCTATCCCCTCTGTCATTTGTCTCTCCAAGGCCGTGCCCCCCCTCCCCCAGTCACATTTAGCACTTTAGCTGTTCCTACCTTTGCATTGAAATCCCCTAATATAATAGTTATTTCATGGGGTTTACACTGTTCCATGGTCATCTCTAGCTCATTGTAAAAAGTGTCAATGTCTTCTTCTTCGCTATTACTTGTTGGTGCATAAACTTGAATTATGTTGATATCCATTGGTCTGCCACTCAATTTTACTAGCAGAATTCTATCTGATACTGGCCAAAATCCTTTCACTGTTTTGCTTCTTTCTCTATCTAACATGATGCCTACTCCTCTTTTGTGTGTGGTTCCCCCAGAGTAAATTACATTTCCACTGTCGCGTTGTAATAATCCTGCTCCTGTCCATCTCATTTCACATAGTCCCAAGATGTTCAATTTCATTCTTTTCATTTCTTGACTTATGTTTTCTAGTTTTCCACCCTGGAATGCTGATCTAACGTTCCAAGTTCCTATTGCTAGTGTCTCTTTATTTGTGATCTTGCATACAGTTGCTTGATGACGATCGGGTGTCACCTGTAGCACATGACGCTCCCTACCGGACGAGGTGGCTGTGAAGTCCCCATTAACGTCGTTAGCTGTTGATACAAAGTTGTGATTTGTCATGATTAGTCTAGGCAATAAAAGAAGGTAGTTTGCCATTCCTTTCCTTCTTGGCAGTGACTGTACTAGTCGGAGATCGCAGCCATTATCTTTATACACGAGATCCTCTGCCTGCCATCGCGGTGTGGGGACCATAACCGGCACTACTTGTCAGCTGCTCCCACAACACCATCCACCACCTGCTCCAATGGCTTCACATAACCCTGATAGGGGGGCTAAACGGGAGCTCCACCTTGCCCAAGGGTGTCCCGAAGACTAGCGGAAGAAAGGAGACGTCTAACTTACAAGATATAAAGACAAGATATATAGACAAGATATACAGACAAGACATAAAGAAATTATATAAGGACAAGATATATAGACATAATATATAGACATGATATAAAGACAAGCTGTACAGGCAAGATATTCTTTCGCATCTCTACTCACGGCCTCACATGGTATTTAGTATGTTATATGCAGTATCATAGTGGTTAGTGAACTGGCCTATAAAGGACAAGAGGTAGGGTTCGATCCCAACCGACGGCTGCCCGGTTCAACCAGCCTTAAATGGGTACCGGATTTTTTTCTGGGAAAGTAAAGCGGCACGGGCGTAATACCGACCACATTACCCTAAAAATCATGTTCTGAAGGTCTGTAAAATTAATGGTCACTAACACCATATTCTCTATAAGCAACTTGGCGTGACAGGGGCTTTTTACTTTTCTTATGCAGTATCATATATTCTATATTTGTGCTTATCTGCATATCGTGAGACATGATAACTTCAGCAAATACCTCTAGACGGTGTCTCCCACAATAAGTGTCTGCACCAAAACATGGTGGCTAACAGAAGCTAGGATCGCCGCGCTCGCTGTAGTGGTGGCTGGTGCTGATATTGAGGACCTAGTATTGCAGTACCTCTATGCTGGACTAGTAGTTTCCCAGCATAGCCTGGGATAGACGAACTCCAACTTCTCCAGTAAGAGCCGGGGATGTCAAGAACGCCATTACGACCCACCACATCAATGAGTAAAGGGACCCTCTACCGCATCAACTCGTGGCATTACATCAACGTGGTATTACATCATCTCGTGGCATTACATCAAATCGAGACATTACATCAACGTGGTATTACATCAACTCGTGGCATTACATCAAATCGAGACACTACATCAACGTGGTATTACATCATCTCGTGGCATTACATCAAATCGAGACATTACATCAACGTGGTATTACATCAACTCGTGGTATTACACCAACTCGTGGCATTACATCAACTCGTGGCATTACATCAACTCGTGGCATTACATCAACTCTTTTAAGAAGTCTTCTCATGAAAACAAATAGAATAACAACGAAGTATTCTATATGAAAACAAATAGAATAACAACGAAGTCTTCTATATGAAAACAAATAGAATAACAAACAGATTACACAAGACATACATTAACACAGGATGTAACCTAATAGATTTATGTTTATTTATGACATGATAGCTGATGATTTAACTTTTGTTTATTATATGTTGTGAACCGAATGTTCATGTGCAGAGGACTGTTTGTTCATCTTTTTATTACATTTATTCTTAAAGACCGTTTTGGGCTATTTATTTACAGTTGCTTTTTATGATAATACAAGATGCTGTGTAGTCCATTTTTGACAATCATCATCATCATTATCGAGTGCCGTCTCCGCTTCGAAGGTTGGCTACCATGGAGCGCCATTCCACTCTGTCTCTTGCTTTGATGGTGCAGATTGTCATAGGCTGACTTGTCCATCTTTTGAAGTTACTCGTCCATGTTAGTCTTGGTCTGCCGCTGCCTCTTTTACCTTGTATTTTCCCTTCAAGATTTCTTTTAGTAGGCTGTTGTGTCTTTTAACATGCCCCAAAAATTTCATTTGTCTTGTTCTAATTGTGTTTAGTAGTTATCTTTTCATTTTTAGTTGTTTTAAAACTTCGTTTGTTTTCATTTCTGTCCATCCAATTTTACCTATTCTTCTATATATCCACAATTCAAAGGCTTCAATTTTCTGTTCTGTTTTCTGGTCTTTTTGATAATAGAATAGAAAAAGAAGAGTTCTTAAAAGTTATGTAGAACCAGACTTGACATATGGATATGAATCGTGAACTTGAAACGTCAATTACTCATGTACGGAAATAATATGAATACCTTCGAATACGGAGTTTTCTGCCTGTGTGGCGAGGGCCCCCTGTGCACACGGCTGCCAGGGAAAAACGGATTAACACGCAAAATTCAGTTCCTAGTCTCTAGGGACTTCGTCAGAAATAAAAAGCTGGCAAACGTAAAAAAAAGAAAGAACTATGGAGAATAGGACAATAACTATATCAATTACTTTCAAAAGTAATTTTAATGTAATCTTCTTCTCTCAATTACTTTCAAATGTAATTTTAATGTAATCTTCTTCTCTCAATTACTTTCAAATGTAATTTTAATATAATCTTCTTCACACAATTACTTTCAAAAGTAATTTTAATGTAATAATCTTCTCTCAATAACTTTCAAAAGTAATTTTAATGTAATCTTCTTCTCTCAATTAATTTCAAAGGTAATTTTAATTAAATCTTCTCTCCATTACTTCCATAAAGTAATTTTATTTTAATATTCATCTTTCAATTGGTTCCATATATAGGCAGTAACTTCAATTCTAATCCTCATCTTCACATTTGTTCCATAAACTAATATTTATTGTTCCAAGTTTGTTCTATAAACTAATTGTATTTGACTATTCTCACCTCTTCACTGGTTCCATCAACTTCTCCTACTCATTGACCTAATACAAATAAACAAAATACAGACTTTAATTAATGTATCTACCTTCAGACGACTCAATGGCTCGTCATCACAAAGAAAATAAACAGTGCTCCCACATTAATGGGACCACAGGGGGGCAAGGATATATAAATATTAACGCTGAATGCTGCGCTCATTATGTCTGTTACGGTGACAAAGAGAGACAAACGGAGAGAGAGATGGATGAAACTAGGTTGTTTATTTATTGATCAGCTGCCTTTGGTTACATATCCTTTGATCTATATCCCGTACCGGTATCTGCCAGTGTTTGGGATTTATTGTTTGTTTCATTGGTAAATGATAAAAGGTAAGGGCTGTCCCATAGAGCTAATGCTGTTGAGCACTTTTCGTCAAAGCATCTTTTGATGTGATTACGGAGTGCACGGCTGTGTGTTTTCAATTTAAACTGGCATTTTAATTCTAATCTTGCAAATTTAGCAACATTTATTTCTGAAGATGTCATGAGATTAGTACATTCTCCTCATTCTTGACATTGATATTTTATGGAGGCGGTTTCAATTTGTGACACCTCACAGAAAAAAGGTATAATTTTTATATCTGAAGTCAATATTTCAGAATGAATTATATTATAGTAACTAATGCTCGTTAGAACATAATGAAAGATTGGGAAATCTGAGAGATTCGGGGGTTGCAATATTCAATTTTTAACCAAAAAAGGTTTTCAATTTTAAGATACAGCTTCTTTTAATAACTTTGAATATATAATAGATGAAGTTTGTGTATTTTGTCTTTCTGGAAAGATGAAGTATGTGTATTCCTGGAAAGATGAAGTATGTGTATTCCTGGAAAGATGAAGTATGTGTATTCCTGGAAATATGAAGTATGTGTATTCCTGGAAAGATGAAGTATTTGTATTCCTGGAAAGATGAAGTATGTGAATTCCTGGAAAGATGAAGTATTTGTTTCCTGGAAAGATGAAGTATGTGTATTCCTGGAAAGATGAAGTATATGTATTCCTGGAAAGATGAAGTATGTGTATTACTGGAAAGATGAAGTATGTGTATTCCTGGAAAGATGAAGTATGTGTATTCCTGGAAAGATGAGGTATGTGTATTACTGGAAAGATTAAGTATGTGTATTCCTGGAAAGATGAAGTATGTGTATTACTGGAAAGATGAAGTATGTGTATTCCTGGAAAGATGAGGTATGTGTATTACTGGAAAGATGAAGTATGTGTATTCCTGGAAAGATGAAATATGTGTATTCCTGGAAAGATGAAGTATGTGTATTCCTGGAAAGATGAGGTATGTGTATTACTGGAAAGATGAAGTATGTGTATTCCTGGAAAGACATAAATGAGCAAATCAACTAAAGTAGCACGGACAAACAACGGTGAGAAGAGCTCCCCCCTCGGATACCTTTACTTATTCGATCAAGGGTAAGGTACCAATTTCTTTAGCTTGACATGAACAAACCTAGGACGCCCAACAGAGCGAGCGGTGAGAGTGATAAGCGACTCATAACTATTTTTTTACGTCAGGATCAACGACCAACAGCTGGTGGAGACTCTATTCTGTCCCCTCGCAGTTGGCCAGGAAACAAGACCAGCGAAACTGACCATTGCGAGTAGTGACCTACGCAGGAAGATAAATCCTTATAAAATGTCTAACAGAAGTCGGATGTACTGGGACATAAAAGCGCAGATTTTTCGGTTTCCATAAAAAAATGCACAACATTTACGCCCATTAAACATCCTTTTTAGGAAAAAAAAAACAGATCATGTGCTGATTAAATAACTACCCTATGTATAGTAGTCGAGCAAAGTTTCGAACTAAAAAGTTTAGAACTACAAAGTTTAGAACTACAAAGTTTAGAACTACAAAGTTTAGAACTACAGTCCCCACTTTATATTCTTCTTCTTCTTCTTCTATCCTTCCTCCATTGCCGTTGGCGTCGAAGGGAGATACAATCTGCGATTCTTTGCTCTTCTGTTGGCCTCTTCTGGTGTTATCCCTCCTAGTGACTCTAGTATTCCATTTATCCATCTCTTTCTCGGTCTTCCTATTAATCTGACATTTTCGTAGCGTTTGTTTATGGCTCTTTGAGTCATTGTTAGTTCTTTTTGTCTTGTTATGTGGCCGAACCAATTTGTCTGTTGTTTCTTTATGTATTCGATGGCTGGTTCAATTTCGAGTTTCTTCCTCAGGTCGGTGTTTCTTACTCTGTCCCTTAAGCTGTTTCCTGTCATTCTTCTGACACATTTCATTTCGGTGGTTGTTTTCTTTATTATTTTTCTAGAGTCCAGCGTCCAATTATGGCACTGATAGCACAGAGTTGGTAGAAAAATTGATTTGTATATTGCCCTTTTTGCTTCCGTAGTTATTGCTTTGTTTTTCAATAGTGTTGATACTTGGCCTATAACTTGGCATGCTTTGTTACACCTTATATCTATCTCTGTCTCTTGGTTATTGTCTTGTGTTAACGTGCTACCCAGATATTTAAAATTGTTTACTTGCTTCAAAGGTGTATTATCTATTATGATGTTTAGTTTTTCTTTATATTGGATTCATAGATTACTGAATGTCATTTGATAGTTTAGACAGAAGAATGCTTTGAAAGTTCCCCAATCTTTACAAAATCCCCATAAAGTTTATATATAAACAGCAATAACCTGATAAGAACAATGTAGCTGTTTAGTTACTGTTTAGCTATGTAGGATTAGTTTTATTTACTTACATATCTGTGTGTACGTGTTGTTTGTTTGTTCCTGCTGAAGGCATATTGAGCCGAAACGTCGTTCAAATCTGACTCGCCTACCAATCACGTAAAGCTTTTACCATACCATTTTTTCTATTTTCTTTTAAGTCTCCCTAAGAACAATGTATGAAGGAATGAAATGTAGTTTTTAACACGAAGGGCAGCTTACAGAAGCATTTGAAATAAAAGCAGGAGTAAGGCCGGGATGCCTTCAGTCTCCATTTCTCTTTCTACTGGCCATAGATTGGATTATGAAAATAACTCAAAACAACAAATATGGAATCCAGTGGTCACTGACCAAACAACTTGATGATTTAGACTTTGCTGATGACATAGCTCTCCTATCACACAACCATCAACAGATGCAAGATAAAATGAGCATACTTGATGAGAGATCACAGCAGTTGGGACTGAAAATAAATAGAGATATGACCAACATTATGAGAATCAATGCAGTTGGCAATAACCAAATAATAATAGGTGAAATACCTCTACTAGACGTATAATTTTACATATATCTGGGCAGTAATATAGATAACAGAGAATGATGCCAAAATAAGGTTATCAGAAGCAAGAGTTGCATTCGTTGCACTGGGAAACATATGGAAGTCCAGAGAAATTAGGTTAAATACAGAAATTAAAATTTTCAACTGCGATGTTAAGTCAATTTTATTATATGGCTGTGAAACACGACAATCATGAAGATATAGACCTTCAATAATGGATGCTTACGCAGATAAAAAAAAAAGGGTGGGGGGGGGAATGGCAGGACATATTCACTACCAGAATATGGAAGTGTACCAGTCAAACACCAGTGGATAAAGAGATACAACGAAGACGATAGCGCTGGATAGGACACACACAGCGGAAGTCAACTGAGAGTATTACACAACAGGCCCTTTTTTTGGAATCCACAAGGAAAAAAGACAAAGAGGAAGACCAAAATATTCTTGGAGAAGACGGAAAAGATGATGGGGAAGATATGGGATGATCTTAAAAGAATGGCAAGAAACATAACGGCTTGGAAAGTGTATGTTGAAGACATATGCTCCACAGAGAGCTGAAAGTGTATGTTGAAGACCTATGCTCCACAGAGAGCTGAAAGTGTATGTTGACCTATGCTCCACAGAGAGCTGAAAGTGTATGTTGCAGACCTATGCTCCACAGAGAGCTGAAAGTGTATGTTGAAGACCTATGCTCCACAGAGAGCTGAAAGTAATTGTTGAAGACCTATGCTCAACAGAGAGCAGAAAGTGTATGTTGAAGACCTATGCTTCACAGAGAGCTGAAAGTGTATGTTGAACACCTATGCTCCACAGAGAGCTGAAAGTGTATGTTGTAGACCCTATGCTTCACAGAGAGCTGAAAGTGTTTTTTTAAGTTCTCCTTCCATCTGATATTATTGTGCCTAAGTATTTGACTTCCCGTGTGTTACCGGGGCCTCATTATGAGGGAGTAAAGAATAGTGACACTGTGACCTTTCAAGCATGTCGTAAGAGGCGACAAAGGAGGTTGATCGATGGCCTGACAAGCTGTCATTGTAAAAAGTATTGTTATGAAACAGAGCCATAGATTTTAGAAACAGTGATTTCTGCAATATGTGCCTTTTTAGCACGCAAGGTTTCTGTTTTTGAGATTGTGGTTCTGCCCTATGTGCCGTCTTCGGCTCGAAAGGACAATAGATAGATAGATAGATTTGACGCTCAGTGATTGTTTCAAATTTGTCTTGTTTATTTTTATGCTGCATGCCTGGTGATGATTGTTTCTTTGATACGACCATTACTTCTGTTTTCTTACTGCTCGTACTGAGACCCTTCTTGTTGCTTTTTTAATAATATAAACAGCAATAACTAACGCGGAAAACAATACCAAATGAGCAATAACAATGACCAGCTAATACAAATTTTACAGATACTCAGGTCGAAAAGCGCTAGAAGTGTGTGTGTGTGTTTTTTGTTTTTTTTTTTTTTTTTTTTGGAGAGCTAAAAAATAAAGAAAAATAAATTAGGTCAGCGTGATGGTTTGTCATCTGTCACCACAATGTCGGCAAGCAATTAAAATAGCGAGAAATATGCAAGCATCCAGGCAGAAAGGCTGAGAGTTAACAAAAATAAACTGAGTGACAGGGAAGAGAAAAATGTTTCGAAAAAAATAGAATGAGTAAAGAGAATGAGGAATTGAAATGAAGAAGACAGGTGTATAAGCGTGTGAGTGTCAGGAAAAGTGACAGAGGAGAATACAAGTAGGACAGGCAGTTTAACTATGACAGATAAGTAACTAGGACAGACAAGTAACTAGGACAGACAAGTAACTAGGACAGACAAGTAACTAGGAGAGACAAGTAACTAGGACAGACAAGTAACTAGGACAGACAAGTAACTAGGACAGATAAGTAACTAGGACAGATAAGTAACTAGGAGAGATAAGTAACTAGGACAGATAAGTAACTAGGACAGACAAGTAACTATGACAGACAAGTAACTAGGACAGACAAGTAACTAGGACAGACAAGTAACTAGGAGAGATAAGTAACTAGGACAGACAAGTAACTAGGACAGACAAGTAACTAGGACAGACAAGTAACTAGGACAGACAAGTAACTAGGACAGACAAGTAACTAGGACAGACAAGTAACTAGGACAGACAAGTAACTAGGACAGACAAGTAACTAGGACAGACAAGTAACTAGGAGAGATAAGTAACTAGGACAGATAAGTAACTAGGACAGACAAGTAACTAGGAGAGATAAGTAACTAGGAGAGATAAGTAACTAGGAGAGATAAGTAACTAGGACAGACAAGTAACTAGGACAGACAAGTAACTAGGACAGACAAGTAACTAGGACAGACAAGTAACTAGGACAGACAAGTAACTAGGAGAGACAAGTAACTAGGACAGACAAGTAACTAGGACAGACAAGTAACTAGGACAGACAAGTAACTAGGACAGACAAGTAACTAGGAGAGATAAGTAACTAGGAGAGACAAGTAACTAGGACAGACAAGTAACTAGGAGAGACAAGTAACTAGGAGAGACAAGTAACTAGGACAGACAAGTAACTAGGACAGACAAGTAACTAGGACAGACAAGTAACTAGGACAGACAAGTAACTAGGACAGACAAGTAACTAGGACAGACAAGTAACTAGGACAGACAAGTAACTAGGACAGACAAGTAACTAGGACAGACAAGTAACTAGGAGAGACAAGTAACTAGGACAGACAAGTAACTAGGACAGACAAGTAACTAGGAGAGACAAGTAACTAGGACAGACAAGTAACTAGGACAGACAAGTAACTAGGAGAGACAAGTAACTAGGACAGACAAGTAACTAGGACAGACAAGTAACTAGGAGAGACAAGTAACTAGGACAGACAAGTAACTAGGACAGACAAGTACAAGTAACTAGGACAGACAAGTAACTAGGACAGACAAGTAACTAGGACAGACAAGTAACTAGGAGAGACAAGTAACTAGGAGAGACAAGTAACTAGGACAGACAAGTAACTAGGACAGACAAGTACCTAGGAAAGACAAGTAACTAGGACAGACAAGTAACTAGGACAGACAAGTAACTAGGACAGACAAGTAACTAGGACAGACAAGTAACTAGGAGAGACAAGTAACTAGGACAGACAAGTAACTAGGACAGACAAGTAACTAGGAGAGACAAGTAACTAGGAGAGACAAGTAACTAGGACAGACAAGTAACTAGGAGAGACAAGTAACTAGGAGAGACAAGTAACTAGGAGAGACAAGTAACTAGGAGAGACAAGTAACTAGGACAGACAAGTAACTAGGAGAGACAAGTAACTAGGAGAGACAAGTAACTAGGACAGACAAGTAACTAGGACAGAAAAGTAACTAGGAGAGACAAGTAACTAGGACAGACAAGTAACTAGGACAGACAAGTAACTAGGAGAGACAAGTAACTAGGAGAGACAAGTAACTAGGAGAGACAAGTAACTAGGAGAGACAAGTAACTAGGACAGAAAAGTAACTAGGAGAGACAAGTAACTAGGAGAGACAAGTAACTAGGAGAGACAAGTAACTAGGAGAGACAAGTAACTAGGAGAGACAAGTAACTAGGACAGTCAAGTAACTAGGACAGACAAGTACCTAGGAAAGATAAGTAACTAGGAGAGACAAGTAACTAGGACAGTCAAGTAACTAGGACAGACAAGTACCTAGGAAAGATAAGTAACTAGGACAAATAAGTAACTAGGACAGACAAGTAACTAGGACAGACAAGTAACTAGGACAGACAAGTAACTAGGAGAGACAAGTAACTAGGACAGACAAGTAACTAGGACAGACAAGTAACTAGGACAGACAGGTAACTAGGACAGTCAAATAACTAGGACAGACAAGTACCTAGGAAAGATAAGTAACTAGGACAAATAAGCAACTAGGACAGACAAGTAACTAGGACAGACAAGTAACTAGGACAGACAAGTAACTAAGATAGCCAAGTAACTAGGACAGACAAGTAACTAGGGCAGATAAGTAACTAGGGCAGATAAGTAACTAAGACAGATAAGTAACTAGAACAGATTAGTAACCAGGACAGATAAGTAACTAGGACAGACAAGTAACTAGGACAGGTAAGTAACTAGGACAGACAAGTTATTAGAAAAGACAAGTAACAAGGACAGATAAGTAACTATAACAGACAAGTAACTAGAACACAGAAGTAATTAGAACACACAAGTAATTAGAACACACAAGTAATTAGAAAAGACAAGTTATTAGAAAAGACAAGTTATTAGAAAAGACAAGTAACTAGGACAGATAAGTAGCTATAACAGACAGGTAACCAGGACAGACAGGTAACCAGGACAGATATCTAACTAAGTCAGACAAGTAACCAGGACAGATAAGTAACTAAGACAGATAAGTAACTAGGACAGATAAGTAACCAGGATAGATAAGTAACTAGGACAGACAAGTAACCAGGACAGATAAGTAACTAGGACAGATAAGTAACTAGGACAGACAAGTAACTATAAGAGACAATTAACTATAACAGACAATTAACTAGAACAGACAATTAACTAGAACAGACAATTAACTAGAACAGACAAGTTATTAGAACAGACAAGTTATTACAAAAGACAAGTAACAAGGACAGATAAGTAACTATAACAGACAAGTAACTAGAACACACAAGTAATTAGAACACACAAGTAATTAGAACACACAAGTAATTAGAACACATAAGTAATTAGAAAAGACAAGTTATTAGAAAAGACAAGTAACTAGGACAGATAAGTAGCTATAACAGACAAGTAACTATAACAGACAGGTAACCAGGACAGATACGTAACTAAGTGAGACAAGCAACTAGGGCAGACAAGCAACTAGGGCAGACAAGCAACTAGGTCAGACAAGCAACTAGGTCAGACAAGCAACTAGGACAGACAAGCAACTAGGACAGACAAGCAACTAGGTCAGACAAGCAACTAGGTCAGACAAGCAACTAGGTCAGACAAGCAACTAGGACAACCACCTTAAAGGATGTCACTAGCAATGGTTATTTTCAAGGAAGGAAAAGCAAACATAAAGCAGAGATAAAAGATAGAAAACAGGTATTTAAACACACACAAAAAACATTAATAGGCGATACAGATAGACAAACAAATGTGACGAATAAACATGTAAATAGACACACAATATTAACACTCGTGACCGGCAGACAGATATACATATTAGATATAAAATAGACAGTCATAACGATGAACTGACACAGATTTGGCAGAAAAATAGACAGACTCAATGAACAAATATTTATGATAGATTCATGGAAGCTATTTGTTTCTCTGTGTGATATCAAATCATAGGAAAGTGACATTTGTAAACGCTAAACGGATAGACAGACACACAGACAGACACGTTATGAACAAAAAATTACTACATGAAACCTAGAAGAAATAATAAACAACAACAGAAAATCAATGTCAAGCACACCTTGCATCCGACCGCCACGTGTTGGCTAAATAAACGATTGCGGTTCGTGGTCATGTGCCAATTAAAACCTACCCTGCCACTTGCAAATATTGTTATTATTCTGGAGTTTGTTCTTGACAAGAAACAGTGAACTAGTTTCATAGAGAAAGATGCTACTTGACCCAGTGTGAATGCGTGCTTTCGTGCTGATTAAATGTTAACAATTACGATGTATGGAAAATGGTTGTAGCTTTCGGATAATCTAGACATCAACAAGCTCTTTGAAAGACAGTTAAAGTGCAGAAACATGACATGATAATGTTGGCTGATTTCGGTTTTCGTAGAGGCGTCACGGAGATTTGTGGAATCTTCTAGAAATTGTCAGTTTTTCTGGATATATTTGATGATTTGTGGGGTTGAATTGATGAAGATATCTGTGCTATATAGAGTCAATTCTGACCTATGGAAGCGAATCATGGACAGTAAACAAACAAACAAAAAAAAAACGATTAGAGGCCACAGAGATAGGATTTCTCAGACCAATGTTGAAAGTTCCCTAGACAACCAAAAAGACCAATGAGAAAGTTCTCAAAGAGGCCAACACAAAAAGGGAGCTCCTAAAAAACATCAGAAAAAAAACAATAAATATTTTTCGGGCACATCATGAGAAGCGAAAAGTTGCAATATTTGGTTACAACTGGAAAAACACAGTTAAAGATAAATCACGAACGACAAAGAGAGAAAATACTAGATAACTTGGTATCACTGCACACAGAACAGTCAACAAAATTGATACGTGCTCTGTAGACAGAAGATTATGGAAGGACATGATCGCCTACGCCAACCGGTATGGCACATGATGATGATGACTTGATAGTGAGCACGGTCGATTGCTTAATTTAATTGAAAGTGACATGTTAGTTCCGGCCTACATTTAAGCGAAAGTTAATGGCGAAACTGTCCTGATACTTTTACATTCAACTCATTGTTATAACTGATGGGGCTGGGTGGTCTGGAGGTAACTCATCGGCCTCTGGAGAAGAAGTTCCCGAGTTCGAACCTACCAACAACCGGTGAGAATCTTTCTCTTCGAGTTAAAGGTTTCTTCATAGCTTTACCCTCCACCAGTCATTTGGTAGTTAGATCTGATGTCTAGCCCTATCGGAAAACGCCAAAAGACAGAACGTCTCATGTGCACTCTGCACAGGTTAAATCACATAAAGTGGTTGAAAATACACGAGAGTTACCCAAAATGGCTGCTGCTGGTGGAAGAAAAAAAGTTGTTACTCTGTCAGTGCTGAAGTTGGGATTGTGCAACCGAATGGCAAAAATATTGCGGGTTGCTGTAAAAGACAATCGAGGACATTCTCAAAGATGCCAGCACAAAAAAAAGGAGCTCCTGAATTGAATAACATCAGAAAGAAACAATAAACATTTTTGGGGCACATGGTGAGAAGAGGAAAGTTTGAGCACTTTGTTACAACTGGCAAAATACAGGGAATGAGGAATCGTGGAGATCAAAAAAAAAAAAAGAGAGAAGAAACTAGATAACTTGGTGTTATGGCATGGGAAACAGTCAAGAATAGACGCACTGTAAATAGAAAACTGTGGAAGGACATGATCGCCTACGCCAACCGGTATGGCACTTGATGATGATGATGCTGTAAAATGGCGATTCAACACACCCGCGTTCTTTTAACCAGCAAATGTGAAAAGTACAGAAGAACAAGAAAAATAAAAGGAAGAAAGA
The DNA here is from genome assembly GCA_032433765.1 of Megaustenia siamemsis. Classification (NCBI taxonomy): domain Eukaryota; kingdom Metazoa; phylum Mollusca; class Gastropoda; order Stylommatophora; family Ariophantidae; genus Megaustenia; species Megaustenia siamemsis. The sequence continues at coordinate 15,545,156 of JAVIAB010000156.1, read as the reverse complement.
AAAAGGAAAAAGAATTTTCTTCCTTTTTAAAAGAAGGAAATTTAAGTTTGTAAACAACGTACAAAATTGTATCTTTTTCCAACTAAATTGAACATTGTGTTCGTGACCTGTATCACACGAATGCATATAAGAAGAGACTTTTGTTGAGCGATGTTGGAGCTGTCTGGTGAGAAATGTTAAAAATCTCCCCGTCAAAGTAGGAAAATTAGAAGAATAAGAATTAGAAGGGAATAAGTAGAAATAGAATAGTAGAGGAAGTAGTAGTGTGAAGAGAAGTTGAACATCTAGAAAAAGAAGTAAAAGGTGGAAAAGTAGAAGCGGAAGTATGAGATGTAGAAGGAAAAGTAGAAGGAAAAGTAGAAGCGGAAGTATGAGAAGTAGATGGAAAAGTAGAAGCGGAAGTATGAGAAGTAGAAGGAAAAGTAGAAGCGGAAGTGTGAGAAGTAGAAGAAAAGTAGAAGCGGAAGTATGAGAAGTAGAAGGAAAAGTAGAAGCGGAAGAATGAGAAGTAGAAGGAAAAGTAGAAGCGGAAGTATGAGAAGTAGAAGGAAAGTCGAAGCGGAAGAATGAGAAGTAGAAGGAAAAGTAGAAGCGGAAGTATGAGATGTAGAAGGAAAAGTAGAAGCGGAAGTATGAGATGTAGAAAAAGTAGAAGCAGAAGAATGAGAAGTAGAAGGAAAAGTAGCGGAAGTATGAGAAGTAGAAGGAAAAGTAGAAGCAGAGGAATGAGAAGTAGAAGGAAAAGTAGAAGCGGAAGTATGAGATGTAGAAGGAAAAGTGTAGAAGGAAAAGTAGAAGGAAAAGTAGAAGCAGAAGAATGAGAAGTAGAAGAAAAGTAGAAGAATGAAAAGTCTGAAGAGAAGAAGTAAAAGTAGAATGAGAAAAAAATAAAAGTAGAGAAAAAGAAAAAGTCGAGAAAAGACAAAAGTAGAGAAAAAGAAAAAGTAGAGAAAAGAAAAAGTAGAGAAAAAGAAAAAGTAAGAAAAAGAAAAAAAAAGTAGAAGCGAAGACGAAAAAGTAGAAGCGAAGACGAAAAAGTAGTAGTAGAAGGAAGAAAAGTAGAAAAACAATAAGAAGAAGAGGAGGAGGAGGAGAAGTAAGAAGAGAGAAAACAATGAGTGGAGAATATGAGGGAGCGATGAGTGAAGAGAACGAAGGGGAAAGTGATGAATGAGAAGAGTGAAGGAAGAAGCGACGAGTGAAAAGAATACAAACGATGAAGGAAGTAAATATTAAGCTACCAAAGTAGAAGAGCAAACCCGAACGTTTAATGACGAAAATGTCAGATACAATTTAAGAATAAAATAATTGTCAAAAATTCAACCAGCTGAAAGGTAAACACCACTGAACGATAATCAACAAAAGGTAGGCGCACTTCCTGTCAGCCAACAGTGTGACTGTTTAGACAAGCACCTTCTTTATTGTTCTTACTTCACTATCAAGATTAATCTATCGATTGGTCTTTCGAGCCGTAGCCGGCTCATAGGGCGTAGACCAAGATACTCCATCTTAATTTTTGTTCTAGCAGTTTTCCATTCTTTTAAAGATATTTTATCAAATCTCGCAATTTGTCTCTGTTCTGTGCAAGCAACTTTATCTCATTGAGGGAGCCGATTCCTGCTGCTCTTGCCTCTCTCATCAATGTTCTTCTCAGCGTCTCTCTGGGTCTTCCTCTTTTTCTCTTACCTGTTGTTTCCCACATGTGGGCTTGCTTTGCTATTCGGTTATTATCTCTTCTCATCACATGTCCAACATATGACAATCGTCTTTTCTTTATTACTGAAGATATTCGTGGTTGATTGGCGATTTCTCTAATTTCCTCGTTTGTTTTGAATTCGTTCCACGCTATACCAAGTATTTTCCTTAGACATTTATTTTCAAATGCGCTCAACTTTGTTTCTATATCTCTTGTTGTTTTCCAGCTTTCACGCGCATACGTAAGGGTTGATAGTACATTTGATTTGAATAGTCTAAGTTTTGTGTTTGTGCTGATGAGTTTTGATTTCCACAACTTTTCAAGGCTTCTGAAAGACATTGCTGCTTTAGCCATTCTGATTCTAATTTCTTTGCTTGTATCCCCTTCTCGATCAATGGGATTTCCAAGAAAGATAAAGTGGTTGATCTCTTCCACTGGTTTGTTTTCCATGTATATTTTGTCGTCTGTTGGAATTAAGCTTTTCATGACTTTAGTCTTTTCATGATTGTTCTCAAGCCCAATTTTTCTGGCTATTGATGATAGTTCATTTGTGTTTTCCTGCATCGTTTTTATCTGACTGCTGATGAGAACTATGTCATCAGCAAAGTCGAGGTCCTCCAAACGGTCTCCTTGTATCCATTCGATGCATTTATTACCAGTGCAGCATGTCTTCATTATGAAGTCCATAACAACTCCAAATAACAAGGACGATAAAATACATCCTAGTTTAACCCCAGTTTCTGTTGGGAAATATTCGCTCAGTCCCTCTGTTCGAACTGCACATGTGTAACCATCATACATGTCTTTAATAATATTTATGATTTTTTATGGTAAGCCATATTGCTTCAGAATTTTCCACAAAGAATCTCGATGAATACTGTAAAATGCTTTTTTTAAGTCGATGAAGTTATAGTAAGTCATAGAGTGAAAATGTGGTCAAGGCAGCTTCTCCCTTTTCTAAACCCAGCCTGTTCTTCACGCATTACTTTATCTATAGAATCCTTTATTCTATTTAGGATGATTTTGCAGAATAACTTTGAGGCAACTGACAAAAGTGTCACGCCTCTCCAGTTCTTACAATCTCTAAGATTCCCCTTTTTTGGAATCTTAACAATGATTCCTTTTTTTCCATTTATGAGGCGTCTTCTCTGCTTTCCAAATGATGTTGGACATTTTCTGGAGATGTATTAAATTATGGATATCAATTGCCTTGAGGATCTCAGCTGTTAACTAATCCTCTCCAGCAGCCTTGTTATTGGTCATATTCTTTAAGGTGGTTTCTATTTCGCTCAAGGTGAAGTCATCTAAGTTTACATCTAATTCTGCTGCTGGTGTTTCAGCTTCAAAATCTATTAAACTGTGGGGTAGTGGACGGTTAAGAATTTCTTTGAAGTGTTCCGCCCAACGGGTTTTTATGTCTGCGCAAGATTAATAGTGCTGTTATTAAATAAATGTATGTTTCAAATGTGGATATTAATCAAACGAAAAAAAGAATAGCTCATTTTGAAATATTTACAACCAATGTCAGTGTAAAAAAAGTATAATAAATCTGTGAAGAAAATAGAGAAACAGCTAAAGTAACAAAAGAAATTAATATCAATAAAGGTTGTTTAATAACTTCAGTCGTTAACATTCAAATAAATTTGTTGAAAAAGAGAGACCGAGGCGGCTAACATACGAAAGCATACATCATGTGTACAAATTAGTGGTAAATGAACATGTAGATACATAGAGTAGACACGGTAATATGTACACAGGAAGGAAAGAAGATATCAAGAAAGAGCATCAAGAAAGGAGGAAAGAAATATGTAATGGAGGGAAGGAAAATATAAAGAAAGAAAGAAAGAAAAAAAAAAGAAAGAAAGAAAAAAGAAGGAAAGAAAGAAAGAAAGAAAGAAATAAAGAAATAAGAAAGAAAGAAAGAAAGAAAGATCTCCCTCGCTCAATCACTCCTTCCCTCAGAACTTCGAAAATGAGAAAGATAACTTTCATAATATCAAAAATTAACATAATTTGATATTAAAACGTATAACACGACAAAGAAATAATACACAGAGAAATATGTTCACAAGAGAATGTATGTGATTATTCAACAACTCGTTAACTGAGAAAATCGTAACAAAACAAACATGATTGAATCATAAGAAGAAGAAAAAAACGTTCTGTGAAAAAGAAGTACGGAGATAATATAACTTACTTAAACTAGAAGAATTTAGAATTATAACAAAAAAAAGAAATTTGAAAATAAAAATACAAAAAAGTTAGCATACGAAAATATACTCGCATATAGAATGTAGAAATATATTTTTAAATACAAGTAAAATACAAAATACATAATACAGAGTGTGGTCCCAGCTTACAAATAAGAAAGACAGCAAGGAATGAAGAAAGGAAGACTAGATAAAAGATAAGACAAGATCAGAAAGACAGACTGACCAGAAAGGGTAAACAGGACAGACATACAGACCAGAGAGTATGGGCATACAGACCAGACTGACATACCAGACAGACATACAGACCAGACAGACCACACAGACAGGCCAGAGAGACCACACAGACAGACCAGACAGTCATACAGACCACACAAACAGACAAGACAGAATAAGCAGACAGAAGAGTATGGGCATACAGACATACAGACTAGACAGAGCAAACAGACAAACCAGACAGACATACAGACCAGACTGACATACCAGACAGACATACATACCAGACAGACATACAGACCAGACAGACCACACAGACAGATCAGACAGATATACAGACCAGACAGACAGACAGACCAGACAGACAGACAGACCAGACAGACAGACAGACCAGACAGACAGACAGACAGACAGACAGACAGACCAGACAGACAGACAGCTACTTACGTTTGGGAAGTTTTATTCCAAAAAACGCCAATCTCTCGAGCCGAGACAAGGCTGTTGTAGTTGACACACAACGAGTATGTCGTAAACAGAAGAAACACATTCCTGGAACTACACTTTATCATTGTATCCAGGATTGAGGAACACTTTGCAAGGTCCATCATGAAGACACCGAGTCACAACTTGACAAACAAAATCACAACAAAAGTCCGAAACAATCTATAACAAACGAAGATCTTGTGAAATTAATCTAGAATTTAGTCAATTTATAATTTCATAGACAGTTTCATTGACACTTGTTCTTTCATTACGCTATCTTTAACATAAACGATAACGATAAATATGACGAGACAGTTCAATGTAATTTAAGTTGGTATTCTCTTTTAATTTAAATTCCAAAGTCCTGTTTTGTATATTTTGTGTATACTGTAATATTGTACATTAATCAACATTAAGTATATGGATAATTTCCTAGTTCTGCGTCTTTCTGCTCAGAGTAACGTCCCGTTGCACTTTATTTGGTCGTTCGATTAGAATCAGTCATTAGAAGATTCCTGTTTTAGCGTTATGAATACCCTAAACCCTACCCTAACCTTAACCCTTGTTGGAAAAATTAAATGAAATGCACAAAAACTAGAAGCAGTTGATACAAAGCATCATCAAATGCAATCGAATGAGATCACTCGATTAGGACAAAGACGCTAAACTAGGATTTGACAAACATATAATCTCCATTAGATATGAATGTTAGATTCGTGAGGCGTGCGTTCATTACAATATGATGAAGCCAATATTAGTAGGGAAACTGAAGCAAATGGACGACAGGAAATAAATAAGTGGCACAAAAGTAGAAGGAAGAATTAGATGACGAAATATTCCCGCAAAAAATAATAGGACAGCAATGATATAGTTGAGAGAGTAATATGATGGCACAGACAATAGCATTACCTTATTAGGGTGTAGTAACAATCAGATAGAATGACAGAACTAACGATTTCAACATGTAGAGATAGTTCAATAACACAATAGCAGAACTAAAGATTTCAAATTAACATGAAGAGCCCGTTCGGTAACAAAGTGGCAAAATATGTTATAATTAAATAAGATACGAAACGTGCGAAATATTTGAAAGTTACATCAAGAGACTGATAATAACTATCTATTAGAATGTACTTAACTCTTTCCGTACGGAGGCCTTTTTATCGACGCAACGGAAGAGCTTTCAGATACAACATTTTTAATAGTTTTAAGAATCAATCTACATATTTATATTTATCTAACATATAACATAGTATTTATGCATTTTTAGATAATTAAACAAGGAATTATATTTCACCAATACCAAGATGACACAAGACATATAAAAAGAATTTAATTTGATGACAGTTTACACTAATCAAATTGAGAGTGACGCACTGTGCGGCTAAACGTGCGGAAAGAGTTAGCGAACGATACAATACAACTACTTTTGGGGCGGGACATAAGCTTCAAGTGATGAACCAGACTCAGGGGAGAACTCACAATGAAAGGTGAAGAAAAATGGAGAAATTGCTATGGTGGAAGTAGTAAAGCTGGAGAGTAGTGTTTTAGTTCAGTAACAGCATTACACTTGAGAACTAAAAGATAATTTACGAGTACAGCGACAAATATAAAAGTGGTCTCCTCTTAGTTCACGGTCACAACAAACCTAATGTGCAGCCTAAATACTAATAACGATCTCTATGCTATACGATCTATGCTATACGCTCAACAATATTCAAAATGAACACATTTTATTTTATTTTTGGGTTAGCGCTTGGAGTTGAAGACTTAAGCTTTACACTCTCGTTTCTCATTTCTCTATAATTAAGGGAGATCACTTTAATTTATGTCGCCTAACTCGTAAATTACCAAGAACAATATAAAACACTGGGACATATTATAACCAATGATGGAAAATGTAAAATTGAAATAAACAAAATAATAGGTATGGCAAAAAGTAATGTTAATGCTATGACAAATATACTAACAACAAAACAAATATCAACAGGGCTGAAACTAAGAATGGCAAAATGTTACATCTTCTCAATATTACTGTATGGTGCAGAAACATGGACATTAGACAAGAAAACAGAGCAGAAAATTGAAGCCTTTGAAGTGTGGATTTATAGAAGAATAGGTAGAATTGGATGGAAACAAAAGATAAACGATAAAGTTTTAAAACAACTGAAAATAAAAAGAGAACTGCTAAATACAATTAAGACAAGACAAATGAAATTTTTGGGGCATGTTATGTTAAAAGACACAACAGCCTACTAAAAGTAATATTGGAAGGGAAAATACTAGGTAAAAGAGGCAGACCAAGACTAGCATGGACGAGTAACATCAAAAGATGGACTAGTCAATCTATGACAGCCTGCACCATCAAAGCAAGAAACAGAGTAGAATGGCGATCCATGGTAGCCAACCTTCGTTGCAGAGAAGGCACTCGATGATGATGAATATAAAACAATGTCGTTTCGACCTATGTACAGCCTTCTCCACAAAACAAAACAAAACAAATGTACACCACGACACACAGAACTCAAGAAATGTTCTAAGATCTAACTACATAAAGTAAAGATGACATCTCACAAACCAACACCGAATGAATCGTTGAACTCAATATCCAAAATGAGATATTGAAACAGCGTGCAAGGCGATCTACATGAACGGATCTACTCACAGAATTGAACGTGTCAACTCCATCAACACACCATGCTATTGATTCTTGTCCTGAGAATCGTTCACTAAATGCAAGAGTTAGTCACCACTTCCAAACAAGTTGTACATCAACTAATGTTGTTTGTAAACAAAGATGAACAAGTTCACCAACACGCATCATATACTCGTGAACTTTCAAAGTTATACCTTTAGCTCCAGATTTAAATAACTTAAGGACAGCTTTTTCATTAAAAAAATATTTTCTTCAAAATTTGACATTTTCATTTTTTTCACACCAAATGAAAGTGAAATAAATTTTGCATACAATAAATCATTTCTTGATGCAAAAAAAAAAAAAAACAATTTGAAAGTATTTTAAAATAATATTTTTTATGGTAAGGTAAAGATAATATACGAGACTTGAACCGGCGTCCTAGCACGAGAGTTTCCACCCATATGTGCTCGGCCGCCTATCCAAAAATGTTCGGAGATTTCTGTATAGTGTCGCCTCAAGCATCAAAACTCTGATGCGAAGCGACATTCCTCACCTTCCCAGGCTAATACCCTGGTACCCATTTCTGCTAACGGCTGGGTCGACCGTGGTGGTATTTGTTTTTTTTTTCCAACCTCGAGTACAATTCGCACTGCTCCCAGCGGGAATCGAACACGGGTTGTCCGAACGTCGGTGGTCCAGTTGAGTGGTTTTCCCAAAATCGGCTACCGAGGCCCCTAATAATATTTGCATGGTAAATCCATTTTTTTTACCTCATTAAATATACAAAATTTTCAAATTGTCATAACGTCTTTATTTATCAACGTATTTTAATCATTTTTTTTCACCAAATCTCTTATAATTCCATAAACGATCATTTTGCACTATGTTAACATAACATGTAAACCAAATTTTCATTGGCTAAAAACTTGAAGTCTTGCGTCCATGCTATAAATTTCAACCAATCAGAAATCGACTTACATCCAGTTAAAAAATACACAATTGTAAACATTGCTATGTTTTCCGGTAATCAGAATTAAGAATTTCGCGTGTTTTGCACATGTTATGAGCTATATAATTCTTGTTTACATAGTAAAATATACATAATTAAAGCTCATTTAGGCAGAGTTGCGTAACTTCAAATTGTAAGCTATGGAACATCTTCATAACTAGAAAACCTTGACTTTGATATAAACGTTGCTAAAAACAGTTTAAATAAAGTTATGAAGATAATTTTACAAAATGTAAGTAATGAAAACGTTCTGAAAGAGACCAAAGCAAAAAGAGAGCTAATTTCCAATATTAGGAACAAACAATGATCATTTTTGGCCATGTAATGAGAAGAGAACATCTGGAATATATTGTAACAACTGGAAAAATTGAGGGACGAAGAGATAGAGGGAAGCAAAGAGAAAAGATAGCAGACAGCTTAAGAGAATGGCTTGCAGAAGGTCAGCAACCGAAAGGATAAATAACTGTCGAGATCGAAAGTTGTGGAGAGACATGATCACTTACGCCAGCAGGCCCGGTGCTTGATGATGAATCTTACAAAACATGAACATATTTCGCATAATCATATGGTGACTGGGAGCCGCGATAGCTCAGTGGTTAGTGAACTGGAATACCACGGACAAGGGGTAGGGTTCGATCCCAACCGACGGCTTCCGGGTTCACCCAGACTTAAATGGGTACCGGATTTTTTCTGGGAAAGTAAAGCAGCACGGGCGTAATACTGACCACATTACCCCAAAAATCATGTGCTGAAGGTCTGTAAAATATAGGGTCACTAACACCATATTTCCCTATACGCCACTTGGCGTGACGGGGGTACTTTACTTTACTTTACATATGGTGACTCAAAATCACACATTTGAACTGCCAGAACCGTGGGTTCAATGTTAACGAAACGTCACAGGTTGGATTATGGGAGTTGACGAACCAGGTTATACTTCTGGCTTATTAAGACCTTCTCAAACTTCACGAGCAAGGAAATTACAAAAGTATTTAAATGTTTTGTTTACAAATGAGTACAATAGCTTTGAGAGTATCTGAAAATTCACGAGACCACGAGAGTTGGCGCCAGAAGCTAGCACACCTTTTTCAAATGAGGCTGAAGATTTATGCAATGATTGATTCATGGGCTAGGCATGTTTCAGTGGTGTGCAATCATGGATATGGGCATTGGCAGTTCAAGGGTTTAATCATTGGTATAGGTAGATTGCGGAAGCCAACTGAGAGTATTACACAACATGCCCTTTAATGGAATCCCCAAACAGCAGACAAAGAGGAAGATCAAGGTATTCTTGGAGAAGACAGACAGAAGCAAAGATGAAGATGATGGGGAAGTCATGGAATGATCTTAATAGAATGGCAAGAAACAGAACGACTTGGAAAGTGTTTGTTGAAGACCTATTATCCACAGGTAGAAGAGGAATAAGATGAAGATAGGTAGATACGATTCGATTATTTTATCATTAGCGTAGGGTGAGAGGATTCGTGAATTTAAGATTTAATAATGGACATAAATGTTGATGATTCAAAGATTTAATAATGGACATAAATGTTGATGATTCAAAGATTTAATAATGGACATAAATGTTGAGGATACAAAGATTTAATAATGAACATAAATGTTGAGGATTCAAATATTTAATAATGGACATAAATGTTGATGATTCAAAGATTTAATAATGGACATAAATGTTGATGATTTAGAGATTTAAAAATGGACATAAATGTTGATGATTCAAAGATGTAATAATGGGCGTAAATATAGAGGATTCAAAGATTTAATAATGGGTGTAAGTATATCTGGACTCGAGACAGAGAGGTTGTTCAGCTGGACTCTAGACAGAGAGGTTGTTCAGCTGGACTCTAGACAGAGAGGTTGTTCAGCTGGACTCTAGACAGAGAGGTTGTTCAGCTGGACTCTAGACAGAGAGGTTGTTCAGCTGGACTAGAGACAGAGAGGTTGTTCAGCTGGACTAGAGACAGAGAGGTTGTTCAGCTGGACTAGACAGAGAGGTTTTCAGCTGGGCTCTAGACAGAGAGGTTGTTCAGCTGGACTCTAGACAGAGAGGTTGTTCAGCTGGACTCGAGACAGAGAGGTTGATCAGCAGGACTAGAGACAGAGGTTGTTTAGCTGGACTCTAGACAGAGAGGTTGTTCAGCTGGACTCTAGACAGAGAGGTTGTTCTTCTGGACTCGAGACAGAGAGGTTGTTCAGCTGGACTCTAGACAGAGAGGTTGTTCAGCTGGACTCTAGACAGAGAGGTTGTTCAGCTGGACTAGAGACAGAGAGGTTGATCAGCTGGACTCTAGACAGAGAGGTTGTTCAGCTGGACTAGAGACAGAGAGGTTGTTCAGCTGGACTCTAGACAGAGAGGTTGATCAGCTGGACTCTAGACAGAGAGGTTGATCAGCTGGACTCTAGACAGAGAGGTTGATCAGCTGGACTCTAGACAGAGAGGTTTTTCAGCTGGGCTCTAGAAAGAGAGGTTGTTCAGCTGAGTCTAGACAGAGAGGTTGTTCAGCTGGACTCTAGACAGAAGGTTGTTCAGCTGGACTCTAGACAGAGAGGTTGATAAGCTGGACTCTAGACAGAGAGGTTGTTCAGCTGGACTCTAGACAGATAAGTTGATAAGCTGTACTCTAGACAGAGAGGTTGTTCAGCTGGACTCTAGACAGAGAGGTTGATCAGCTGGACTCTAGACAGAGAGGTTTTTCAGCTGGGCTCTAGAAAGAGAGGCTGTTCAGCTGGAGTCTAGACAGAGAGGTTGTTCAGCTGGACTCTAGACAGAGAGGTTGTTCAGCTGGACTCTAGACAGAGAGGTTGTTCAGCTGGACTCTAGACAGAGAGGTTGTTCAGCTGGACTCTAGACAGAGAGGTTGTTCAGCTGGACTCTAGACAGAGAGGTTGTTCTGCTGGACTCTAGACAGAGAGGTTGTTCTGCTGGACTCTAGACAGAGAGGTTGTTCTGCTGGACTCTAGACAGAGAGGTTGTTCAGCTGGACTCTAGACAGAGAGGTTGTTCAGCTGGACTCTAGACAGAGAGGTTGTTCTGCTGGACTCTAGACAGAGAGGTTGTTCAGCTGGACTCTAGACAGAGAGGTTGTTCAGCTGGACTCTAGACAGAGAGGTTGTTCAGCTGGACTCTAGACAGAGAGGTTGTTCAGCTGGACTCTAGACAGAGAGGCTGTTCAGCTGGACTCTAGACAGAGAGGTTGTTCAGCTGGACTCTAGACAGAGAGGTTGATCAGCTGGACTAGAGACAGAGAGGTTGTTAAGCTGGACTCTAGACAGAGAGGTTGATCAGCTGGACTAGAGATAGAGAGGTTGTTCAACTGGACTCTATACAGAGAGGTTGTTCTGCTGGACTCTAGACAGAGAGTTGTTTAGCTGGACTAGAGACAGAGAGGTTGTTCAGCTGGACTCTAGACAGAGAGGTTGTTCAGCTGGACTCTAGACAGAGAGGTTGTTCAGCTGGACTCTAGACAGAGAGGTTGTTCAGCTGGAGTCTAGACAGAGAGGTTGTTAAGCTGGACTCTAGACAGAGAGGTTGTTCAGCTGGACTAGAGACAGAGAGGTTGTTCAGCTGGACTCTAGACAGAGAGGTTGTTCAGCTGGACTTGACAGAGAGGTTGTTCAGCTGGACTCTAGACAGAGAGGTTGTTCAGCTGGACTCTAGACAGAGAGGTTGTTCAGCTGACTCTAGACAGAGAGGTTGATCAGCTGGACTAGAAACAGAGAGGTTGTTCAGCTGGACTCTATACAGAGAGGTTGTTCTGCTGGACTAGAGACAGAGAGGTTGTTTAGCTGGACTAGAGACAGAGAGGTTGTTCAGCTGGACTCTAGACAGAGAGGTTGTTCTGCTGGACTAGAGACAGAGAGGTTGTTTAGCTGGACTCTAGACAGAGAGGTTGTTCAGCTGGACTCTAGACAGAGAGGTTGTTCAGCTGGAGTCTAGACAGAGAGGTTGTTCAGCTGGACTCTAGACAGAGAGGTTGTTAAGCTGGACTCTAAACAGAGAGGTTGTTCAGCTGGACTCTAGACAGAGAGGTTGTTCAGCTGTACTCTAGACAGAGAGGTTGTTCAGCTGGACTCTAGACAGAGAGGTTGATCAGCTGGACTCTAGACAGAGAGGTTGTTCAGCTGGCTCTAGACAGAGAGGCTGTTCAGCTGGAGTCTAGACAGAGAGGTTGTTCAGCTGGACTCTAGACAGAGAGGTTGTTCAGCTGGACTCTAGACAGAGAGGTTGATAAGCTGGACTCTAGACAGAGAGGTTGTTCAGCTGGACTCTAGACAGAGAGGTTGTTCAGCTGGACTCTAGTCAGAGAGGTTGTTCAGCTGGACTCTAGACAGAGAGGTTGTTCAGCTGGACTATAGACAGAGAGGTTGTTCAGCTGGACTCTAGACAGAGAGGTTGTTCAGCTGGACTCTAGACAGAGAGGTTGTTCAGCTGGACTAGAAACAGAGAGGTTGTTCAGCTGGACTCTATACAGAGAGGTTGTTCTGCTGGACTAGAGACAGAGAGGTTGTTCTGCTGGACTAGAGACAGAGAGGTTGTTTAGCTGCACTCTAGACAGAGAGGTTGTTAAGCTGGACTCTAGACAGAGAGGTTGTTCAGCTGGACTCTAGACAGAGAGGTTGTTCAGCTGGACTCTAGACAGAGAGGTTGTTCAGCTGGACTCTAGACAGAGAGGTTGATCAGCTGGACTAGAAACAGAGAGGTTGTTCAGCTGGACTCTATACAGAGAGGTTGTTCAGCTGGACTCTAGACAGAGAGGTTGTTGCTGGACTAGAGACAGAGAGGTTGTTTAGCTGCACTCTAGACAGAGAGGTTGTTAAGCTGGACTCTAGACAGAGAGGTTGTTCAGCTGGACTCTAGACAGAGAGGTTGATAAGCTGGACTCTAGACAGAGAGGTTGTTCGGCTGGACTCTAGACAGAGAAGTTGATAAGCTGTACTCTAGACAGAGAGGTTGTTCAGCTGGACTCTAGACAGAGAGGTTGATAAGCTGGACTCTAGACAGAGAGGTTTTTCAGCTGGCTCTAGAAAGAGAGGCTGTTCAGCTGGAGTCTAGACAGAGAGGTTGTTCTGCTGGACTCTAGACAGAGAGGTTGATCAGCTGGACTCTAGACAGAGAGGTTGTTCAGCTGGACTCTAGACAGAGAGGTTGATAAGCTGGACTCTAGACAGAGAGGTTGTTCAGCTGGACTCTAGACAGAGAGGTTTTTTCAGCTGGACTCTAGACAGAGAGGTTGATAAGCTGGACTCTAGACAGAGAGGTTGTTCAGCTGGACTCTAGACAGAGAGGTTGTTCAGCTGGACTCTAGACAGAGAGGTTGTTCAGCTGGACTCTAGACAGAGAGGTTGTTCAGCTCGACTCGAGACAGAGAGGTTGTTCAGCTGGACTCTAGACAGAGAGGTTGTTCAGCTGGACTCTAGACAGAGAGGCTGTTCAGCTGGACTCTAGACAGAGAGGTTGTTCAGCTGGACTCTAGACAGAGAGGTTGTTCAGCTGAACTCTAGACAGAGAGGTTGTTCTGCTGGACTAGAGACAGAGAGGTTGTTCAGCTGGACTAGAGATAGAGAGGTTGTTCAGCTGGACTTGAGCCAGAGAGGTTGTTCAGCTGGATTCTAGACAGAGAGGTTGTTCAGCTGGACTTGACAGAGAGGTTGTTCAGCTGGACTTGAGCCAGAGAGGTTGTTCAGCTGGATTCTAGACAGAAAGGTTGTTCAGCTTGACTCTAGACAGAGAGGTTGATCAGCTGGACTAGAAACAGAGAGGTTGTTCAGCTGGACTCTATACAGAGAGGTTGTTCTGCTGGACTAGAGACAGAGAGGTTGTTTAGCTGGACTCTAGACAGAGAGGTTGTTAAGCTGGACTCTAGACAGAGACGTTGTTCAGCTGGAGTCTAGACAGAGAGGTTGATAAGCTGGACTCTAGACAGAGAGGTTGATAAGCTGGACTCTAGACAGAGAGGTTGTTCAGCTGGACTCTAGACAGAGAGGTTGTTCAGCTGGACTCTAGACAGAGAGGTTGATAAGCTGGACTCTAGACAGAGAGGTTGTTCAGCTGGACTCTAGACAGAGAGGTTGATAAGCTGGACTCTAGACAGAGAGGTTGTTCAGCTGGACTCTAGACAGAGAGGTTGTTCAGCAGGACTCTAGACAGAGAGGTTGTTCAGCTGGACTCTAGACAGAGAGGTTGTTAAGCTGGACTCTAGACAGAGAGGTTGATCAGCTGGACTAGAAACAGAGAGGTTGTTCAGCTGGACTCTATACAGAGAGGTTGTTCTGCTGGACTAGAGACAGAGAGGTTGTTCAGCTGGACTAGAGACAGAGAGGTTGTTCAGCAGGACTCTATACAGAGAGGTTGTTCTGCTGGACTAGAGACAGAGAGGTTGTTCAGCTGGACTCTAGACAGAGAGGTTGTTCTGCTGGACTAGAGACAGAGAGGTTGTTTAGCTGGACTCTAGACAGAGAGGTTGTTAAGCTGGACTCTAGACAGAGAGGTTGTTCAGCTGGACTCTAGACAGAGAGGTTGATAAGCTGGACTCTAGACAGAGAGGTTGATAAGCTGGACTCTAGACAGAGAGGTTGTTCAGCTGGACTCTAGACAGAGAGGTTGATAAGCTGGACTCTAGACAGAGAGGTTGATAAGCTGGACTCTAGACAGAGAGGTTGTTCAGCTGGACTCTAGACAGAGAGGTTGTTCAGCTGGACTCTAGACAGAGAGGTTGTTCAGCTGGACTCTAGACAGAGAGGTTGTTCAGCTCGACTCGAGACAGAGAGGTTGTTCAGCTGGACTCTAGACAGAGAGGTTGTTCAGCAGGACTCTAGACAGAGAGGCTGTTCAGCTGGACTCTAGACAGAGAGGTTGTTCAGCTGGACTCTAGACAGAGAGGTTGATCAGCTGGACTAGAGACAGAGAGGTTGTTCAGCTGGACTCTAGACAGAGAGGTTGTTCTGCTGGACTAGAGACAGAGAGGTTGTTCAGCTGGACTTGAGCCAGAGAGGTTGTTCAGCTGGACTCTAGACAGAGAGGTTGTTCAGCTGGACTAGAGATAGAGAGGTTGTTCAGCTGGACTAGAGACAGAGAGGTTGTTCAGCTGGACTAGAGACAGAGAGGTTGTTCTGCTGGACTAGAGACAGAGAGGTTGTTCTGCTGGACTAGAGACAGAGAGGTTGTTCAGCTGGACTAGAGACAGAGAGTTTGTTCAGCTGGACTAGAGACTGAGAGGTTGTTCAGCTGGACTAGAGACAGAGAGGTTGTTCAGCTGGACTCTATACAGAGAGGTTGTTCTGCTGGACTAGAGACAGAGAGGTTGTTCAGCTGGACTAGAGACAGAGAGTTGTTCAGCTGGACTAGAGACTGAGAGGTTGTTCAGCTGGACTAGAGACAGAGAGGTTGTTCAGCTGGACTCTAGACAGAGAGGTTGTTCAGCTGGACTAGAGACAGAGAGGTTGTTCAGCTGGACTTGAGCCAGAGAGGTTGTTCAGCTGGACTTGAGCCAGAGAGGTTGTTCAGCTGGACTAGAGACAGAGAGGTTGTTCAGCTGGACTTGAGCCAGAGAGGTTGTTCAGCTGGACTAGAGACAGAGAGGTTGTTCAGCTGGACTCTAGACAGAGAGGTTGTTCAGCTGGACTAGAAACAGAGAGGTTGTTCAGCTGGACTCTAGACAGAGAGGTTGTTCAGCTGGACTAGAGACAGAGAGGTTGTTCAGCTGGACTAGAGACAGAGAGGTTGTTCAGCTGGACTCTAGACAGAGAGGTTGTTCAGCTGGACTAGAGACAGAGAGGTTGTTCAGCTGGACTCTAGACAGAGAGGTTGTTCTGCTGGACTAGAGACAGAGAGGTTGTTCAGCTGGACTCTAGACAGAAAGGTTGTTCAGCTTGACTCTAGACAGAGAGGTTGATCAGCTGGACTAGAAACAGAGAGGTTGTTCAGCTGGATTCTAGACAGAGAGGTTGTTCAGCTGGACTCTAGACAGAAAGGTTGTTCAGCTTGACTCTAGACAGAGAGGTTGATCAGCTGGACTAGAAACAGAGAGGTTGTTCAGCTGGACTCTAGACAGAGAGGTTGTTCAGCAGGACTCTAGACAGAGAGGTTGTTCAGCTGGACTCTAGACAGAAAGGTTGTTCAGCTTGACTCTAGACAGAGAGGTTGTTCAGCTGACTCTAGACAGAGAGGTTGTTCAGCTGGACTCTAGACAGAGAGGTTGTTCAGCTTGACTCTAGACAGAGAGGTTGTTCAGCAGGACTCTAGACAGAGAGGTTGTTCAGCTTGACTCTAGACAGAGAGGTTGTTCAGCTTGACTCTAGACAGAGAGGTTGTTCAGCAGGACTCTAGACAGAAAGGTTGTTCAGCTTGACTCTAGACAGAGAGGTTGTTCAGCAGGACTCTAGACAGAGAGGTTGTTCAGCAGGACTCTAGACAGAAGGTTGTTCAGCTTGACTCTAGACAGAGAGGTTGTTCAGCTTGACTCTAGACAGAGAGGTTGTTCAGCTGGACTCTAGACAGAAAGGTTGTTCAGCTGGATTCTAGACAGAGAGGTTGTTCAGCTGGATTCTAGACAGAAAGGTTGTTCAGCTTGACTCTAGACAGAGAGGTTGTTCAGCTGGATTCTAGACAGAAAGGTTGTTCAGCTTGACTCTAGACAGAGAGGTTGTTCAGCTGGATTCTAGACAGAAAGGTTGTTCAGCTTGACTCTAGACAGAGAGGTTGTTCAGCTTGACTCTAGACAGAGAGGTTGTTCAGCTGGATTCTAGACAGAAAGGTTGTTCAGCTTGACTCTAGACAGAGAGGTTGTTCAGCTGACTCTAGACAGAGAGGTTGTTCAGCTGGATTCTAGACAGAAAGGTTGTTCAGCTTGACTCTAGACAGAGAGGTTGTTCAGCTTGACTCTAGACAGAGAGGTTGTTCAGCTTGACTCTAGACAGAGAGGTTGTTCAGCTGGATTCTAGACAGAAAGGTTGTTCAGCTTGACTCTAGACAGAGAGGTTGTTCAGCTTGACTCTAGACAGAGAGGTTGTTCAGCAGGACTCTAGACAGAAAGGTTGTTCAGCTTGACTCTAGACAGAGAGGTTGTTCAGCTGGACTCTAGACAGAGAGGTT
The DNA here is from genome assembly GCA_032433765.1 of Megaustenia siamemsis. Classification (NCBI taxonomy): domain Eukaryota; kingdom Metazoa; phylum Mollusca; class Gastropoda; order Stylommatophora; family Ariophantidae; genus Megaustenia; species Megaustenia siamemsis. The sequence goes on along the minus strand of JAVIAB010000156.1, from coordinate 15,527,795 downwards.
GTTCAGCTTGACTCTAGACAGAGAGGTTGTTCAGCTTGACTCTAGACAGAGAGGTTGTTCAGCTGGACTCTAGACAGAGAGGTTGTTCAGCTTGACTCTAGACAGAGAGGTTGTTCAGCAGGACTCTAGACAGAAAGGTTGTTCAGCTTGACTCTAGACAGAGAGGTTGTTCAGCTTGACTCTAGACAGAGAGGTTGTTCAGCAGGACTCTAGACAGAAAGGTTGTTCAGCTTGACTCTAGACAGAGAGGTTGTTCAGCTTGACTCTAGACAGAAAGGTTGTTCAGCTTGACTCTAGACAGAGAGGTTGTTCAGCTGGATTCTAGACAGAAAGGTTGTTCAGCTTGACTCTAGACAGAGAGGTTGTTCAGCTGGATTCTAGACAGAAAGGTTGTTCAGCTTGACTCTAGACAGAGAGGTTGTTCAGCTGGATTCTAGACAGAAAGGTTGTTCAGCTTGACTCTAGACAGAGAGGTTGTTCAGCTTGACTCTAGACAGAAAGGTTGTTCAGCTTGACTCTAGACAGAGAGGTTGATCAGCTGGACTAGAAACAGAGAGGTTGATCAGCTGGACTAGAAACAGAGAGGTTGTTCAGCTGGACTCTATACAGAGAGGTTGTTCTGCTGGACTAGAGACAGAGAGGTTGTTTAGCTGGACTCTAGACAGAGAGGTTGTTAAGCTGGACTAGAAACAGAGAGGTTGTTCAGCTGGACTCTATACAGAGAGGTTGTTCTGCTGGACTAGAAACAGAGAGGTTGTTTAGCTGGACTCTAGACAGAGAGGTTGTTAAGCTGGACTAGAAACAGAGAGGTTGTTCTGCTGGACTAGAGACAGAGAGGTTGTTCAGCTGGACTAGAGACAGAGAGGTTGTTCAGCTGGACTCTATACAGAGAGGTTGTTCTGCTGGACTAGAGACAGAGAGGTTGTTTAGCTGGACTCTAGACAGAGAGGTTGTTAAGCTGGACTAGAAACAGAGAGGTTGTTCAGCTGGACTCTATACAGAGAGGTTGTTCTGCTGGACTAGAGACAGAGAGGTTGTTCAGCTGGACTCTATACAGAGAGGTTGTTCAGCTGGACTCTATACAGAGAGGTTGTTCTGCTGGACTAGAGACAGAGAGGTTGTTCAGCTGGACTCTATACAGAGAGGTTGTTCTGCTGGACTAGAGACAGAGAGGTTGTTTAGCTGGACTCTAGACAGAGAGGTTGTTCAGCTGGAGTCTAGACAGAGAGGTTGATAAGCTGGACTCTAGACAGAGAGGTTGATAAGCTGGACTCTAGACAGAGAGGTTGTTCAGCTGGACTCTAGACAGAGAGGTTGTTCAGCTGTACTCTAGACAGAGAGGTTGTTCAGCTGGACTCTAGACAGAGAGGTTGATAAGCTGGAATCTAGACAGAGAGGTTGTTCAGCTGGGCTCTAGACAGAGAGGCTGTTCAGCTGGAGTCTAGACAGAGAGGTTGTTCAGCTGGACTCTAGACAGAGAGGTTGTTCAGCTGGACTCTAGACAGAGAGGTTGATAAGCTGGACTCTAGACAGAGAGGTTGTTCAGCTGGACTCTAGACAGAGAGGTTGATAAGCTGGACTCTAGTCAGAGAGGTTGTTCAGCTGGACTCTAGACAGAGAGGTTGTTCAGCTGGACTCTAGACAGAGAGGTTGTTCAGCTGGAGTCTAGACAGAGAGGTTGATAAGCTGGACTCTAGACAGAGAGGTTGATAAACTGGACTCTAGACAGAGAGGTTGTTCAGCTGGACTCTAGACAGAGAGGTTGATAAGCTGTACTCTAGACAGAGAGGTTGTTCAGCTGGACTCTAGACAGAGAGGTTGATAAGCTGGACTAGAGACAGAGAGGTTGTTCAGCTGGGCTCTAGACAGAGAGGCTGTTCAGCTGGAGTCTAGACAGAGAGGTTGATAAGCTGTACTCTAGACAGAGAGGTTGTTCAGCTGGACTCTAGACAGAGAGGTTGTTCAGCTGGACTCTAGACAGAGAGGTTGATAAGCTGGACTCTAGACTGAGAGGTTGTTCAGCTGGACTCTAGACAGAGAGGTTGATAAGCTGGACTCTAGACAGAGAGGTTGTTCAGCTGTCTCTAGACAGAGAGGTTGTTCAGCTGGACTCGAGACAGAGTGTTGCACTAGTTGTGATTTCTCTCTGCGGCAACTACCCATGGTCTCAGCATCGATCCCAAGCTTGAAACGTCTGTGAGTCATCGGAGAATAAAAATATGAGTGCCTTCAAGGTCGGAGTTATCTGCCTGGGCGGCGAGGGACCCCTGTGCACAAGGCTGCCATGGAAAACCGGATTAACACGCAAAATTCAGCACCTAGTCTCTAGGGACTTCGCCAGAAGTGATTCTGGCGAACACTAACAAGAAGTGGATGATTCCACTGGCACGGGCGGTTGAGCAATTATGGATTTTAATTCGTTTGCAGTGATACCGGGGCCTTCCATAACCAAAGAACAAACTATAGTCCGTTTCATAAGTCGTGCCCAACTTTTAAAATCGATATCTTTTAAACCGATTTTTATAAGCTTTTCAAAATTTGCATGTAAAGTTATAATGATTAGAACCCAACAGGGAATTAATTTCATAAAAAAAACATTTGGTTATTATTGTTGCTTATTTGATTTATATAAATTTATAACGACCCATTGATGTAGTCAAAACTTAATGTTTACAGTATTTAAGTTAAAAATAGCGATTAAAAATCCATACACGGTCAAATTGACGATTTTGCACGCTTTCAACGTGGGTTTTCTGACACAATTAGACACTTGTAGAAAACACGAGGCATTGTGTGTTCCATTTCCGTTCATTCAGCGGCGAAGCCGTCCTCGAACTGAGCAGACAATAATTCTCCACGTGTTTTCTCTTATCCAATTATTTCCCCATTACGGCCACGCCTTTACCTAGTGAAAATTAATCATAGACCAGCAACTACGGTAATTTCTATTCTTTAGGGCTTCACAATTTACAATTGTGACACACATCAAAGAAATTCGCCGCTTTAAGAAAACTGCAGCTGCAAGATATTTGTTAAATATACATTTAAAGGGTCTTTTGCATTCTAATAACATTTGGACAATTTCAACAGTCTTTAACAAATGTTTTATAAGAAGAAAACAACTGTACTTTTGAAAAGTTACAGAGAAGCGAAATGATCCCTTCATGAGCTCGAGCCATGAGCTGTGTCCTGACTTCTGAATTAAACTCATCGTGATGTCCACAAATTTACTGATCCATCGTCTTCTTGGTGTTCCTTTACCACTTCTCTCGTTTCTTCAAAAAAGTGAATGCTCTTTATGTGACGGTTTCTGGTAGTTATTGTATTACATGCCGAGCCCATTCAATCTGGTGCTTCTTCAATAGATCCAGCAGTGGAATAACCCAAACCTTATATCTCCAATTCTAATTATCTCCCTTCCTGTCACGTTCGATAATCCTCTCAGGTATCTCATTTTTCTTGTGGCTTTATACTTGTCTCTTTAGCTATTAGTGTCGCTGTTTGACATTAGAAGGAGGAGCTTCAGCTGACTGGAAGGGATGCTGCTGGGAATGTCCTTCGTTAATGGACGGAATCTGTGACTGTGGATGGGAGTAAAAAGTAATCAACAGCTCAGAACGCGAAAACAGCGAACAGCGAAATGTGTGGTAAGCGAGGAAAATATTGTCGACACTATAGAAGAATAGAATGTCACTGGAACAGTGAAAGAGATAAGAGCATCACCATATTTTATTCTGGGGGGAAAAAATGATAACAACAATACGACGGAAACAAGAGATAAACATTCGAGGCTCATGTAAAGCAGAATGTTTATAAACTCGCTGTACTGTGACTTGATAAAATAAATTTTATTATTTTTATTATAATTTTAAATATTTTTAAATTACGTCACCAATTTATGAAAATTACGTCATGATAAATTGTGTCCACAAACTCGTCTGCGGCATAAAACGGGTATATTCACTGTTTCATTGCTGAAATTGGTGTTAAACATTGAAAACAGGCTATTCTTGGTTGAACGTGTCTTCTGTGAAGGTGGTAAATATACTGAAGAAGTAATTCGACAATTTGAGCTGAGGTTTCCAGACTCACAAGTCATATCTCCATCTGACTAGTACTTGTGGGGTGCGCTGAAAGGAAGAGTTGATCTAAATAATCCACAAACAGTTAACGTCCTGAAGGGAGAAATCGTCACCCAGATCGAACAAATATCACCGGTGGTCATTATCCAGAAGGTTTTTGAAAATATGAAGAGGCGAGTCAACAAATGTTTTGAGGCCCGTGGTGGACATTTTGAATACATGCTGTAAACACGACTTCAGCGTGTGAACAGTCACTCTACCAAATACCAGCCAGCCATTAGCAGTAGTGTCTAGATGAGTAATAAACATTTCCGTTACAATTTCCAGTAATTTCACAAATAATTTCACTGAACAGCGACTTTATGGGAGTCGCGATAGCTCAGTGATTAGTGAACTGGACTATAAAGGACAAGAGGTAGGATTCGATCCCAACCGACGGCTTCCGCGTTCACCCAGCCTTAAACGGGTGCCGGATTTTTTTCTGGGAAAATAATGCGGCACGGGCGTAATACCGACTACATTGCCTCAAAAATCATGTGCTGAAGGTCTGTAAAATGTATGATCACTAACACCATATTCCCTATACGCCACTTGGCGTGACGGGGGCTTTTTACTTTTTTACTTACAGCAACTTTATGAACAGCCCGTATAATTGTTTTGTAAATACGAATAGCACAACAATTTGTTGCTGATTTTTATTTGCTCTCTCCATTTGTCTTTTTGACAGGCGATTGGTAGCAGTCCATTATGATTTTTTTTTCACTAACGTGGTAAAATATGAGTGTCTTACGTTGGATTATGTTTAACCGAGCGTAGTCTCTGAATGTGAGTGGCTGAATCTGTCAATATTGGATAGACTGACCCGACCGTAGATTGAACAAGATCTATTTGTGGTATGTGACTTCATCAGCTTTCTCCTGCACCTTTTGCCATCTGATTTCGGCATTATCACTCCCTCGAATGTTGTGTCGTTTTTTTTTATATTATTGTTCTCCGTGTGCTACCATCTGATACCAGATCGTCCCAGTTTTTTTTTTCCGCTGACAGATAATTCTCACAAGGAATCCCTGCAAACATCCTTATATCTCAATACTTGTTTCTGTTATACATTATTAATTGTTAATCGTCAGATTGTCGTCACCGCACGTCATGCATTTTGTACGGAAGTGCTCAGATCTCTTCTTCGGCAAATTCCGCAGCGTGAGAAACGAGAATACCCGTTTTATTGACCATTCGTTTTATACTAGCCACGTGACTCTCTTTTCCGGCAACGCCCCCTTCGACATTCAACCCTTCTTGTAGTCTGGTCACTGAATTACATCCGCCGCCTAATCGTTTACTCGCCCCCTTTCTCTTACCCTGCTAAGAATATCATCCCGGTCCATTGCTGGACCGCACCAGGGAGTCTATACTTATGTTCATCTCCACTAACTCCCGATTGTTCGGGTTCTGTGATACATTCAAGCCGATTACAAGAAATTGTTTCTTGAATTTTAAAAGAATGTGTATTTTAAAAAGTGAATTTTGCACACCAGAGTTCTCAAATTTGGCAGCGTTTGAATTGTATTTTGCTACAAACATTGGCTATTGTTATAGTTGGGGAAGGCCCCGGTATAACTGCAAACGAATTAAAATCCATAATTACTCAACCGCCCCTGCCAGTGTAATTATCCGAATTACTATCTCATCTTCCAAACAAAGAAAGGTAGATGTAGTCCCCATCATTGCAGTCTCAGCACACGCCAAAAGACATGGCGAAACCGCACAGAAACTGAACACAGCCATCTGTTCTCTGTTATACGATATCTTCATTCATCGTAAGTAATCGGAAAATCTAAACACGATCAAAACGGATGAGACGCACAGCTCACGGTATGCACAGAGCACTTAACTCAGTAGCTCCTGCAGCATGCCGGACTCGAAATATGAGGAAACTGCAACAAGGAACACTTTTTAAATAGCCTTTAACGGTTCCTGTCGCCTATCCACCATATCGACCGAAAAGTTCACGTCCTCATGAAAATGATGATCATCACAATTTTTTTTAATGTATAGCGGCGCTTAATGATGTTAGGACATCATTTGTGACTTCAAATCCGAACATATGAAACACAGTTAGTCGTCAGATTATCCCCGTCGCACATCAAACAACACACCGTTAAGATCTCCCTGCAATGTCATGTGAAATTATGAAATAATAGCTACAAAACATTATTACTTATATCCGAACATCGTATCACAAATTAAAAAAAAGTTCGTAAAAGGATATAGGAAGCAATGAAAGTGCATGATGATTATTGACTATTGTGAAGAAAGAAAAAAAATGGGATGGTTTGGTCACGTGCCTCAATCATGTGATCTGGTAAAAACTATGATGCAGCTCCCACCACATCACAGAATGGACAAGCCACGACTTTGCAAATCCCCCAAAGAATCAATGAAGATAGAGAAAAATGGAGAAGGTTGGCGATGTCAGCTAGTGGTGCCCCAACGACTATCCAGGATTGTGTGTAGGTAGGGGGGGGAGGGAGAAGAAGAAGAGGAAAAGAAGAAGAAGATGAAGAAGCTGAAAAGAGGAAGAAGAAAAAAGAAGAAGATGAGGAAGAAAAAAAAGCTGAAAAGCAGAAGAAGAAAAAGACGAAGAAAAGAAGAAAAGAAAAGAAGAAAAATTACAAAGAAGAAGAAGAAGAATATACACACAAGAGTGTGCGTGTGTGTTTGTGTGCTGTCACAAATTAAAACCACTTCCATAGAAAACCATTTCTCAAATTGAAAAGAATGTACCAGTCTCCTGATATTGCTATCTCTACATGCTGTAAAATGTTCAATATTACAACTTGAAAGCCATTAAAAAAAAAAAACATTAAAGCAAACAGCTGTGATAGGAAAGAGATAGATATATCATGTTCCCAGTACACACAGCTGTGATAGGAAAGAGATAGATATATGATGTTCATAGTACACACAGCTGCGATAGGAAAGAGATAGATATATCATATTCCTAGTACACACAGCTGTGATAGGAAAGAGATAGATAAATCATGTTCCCAGTACACACAGCTGTGGTAGGAAAGTGATAGTTATAACATGTTCCCAGTACACACAGCTGTGCTATGAAAGTGATAGTTATATCATGTTCCCAGTACACACAGCTGTGCTAGAAAAGTGATAGGTATAACATGTTCCCAGTACAAGCAACTGTGCTATGAAAGAAATAGCTATATCATGTTCCCAGATCTCATAGTTAGTAAATGTAAATTGATAGCCAAACTTTGTTTCGCAAACCCAAATGATTGCAGCGTTGGTATGCAATATTGCGTGGGGTATGTACGTACAATTACGATCTCGTTATATTTGATGCCAAGTCTCATAATAAGTGCCAAATGACGCAATCAGGGAGAGGACAGCGAGCATTGCACGCGGCTACAATAATGTTGACATAAGATTAACACAGTTGCTGGTGGGGTGACAGATAGGATCATATTACTCTTCGTTGAGTAGACGTGAACCACCAGCTTTCACGTAAATGGTCGGCTGTTGTTATAACCTGATGTAGTTACAACGTTTGTTAGTGGCTAAATATAGTAATTGTTTGAAATTTACTTTCACAACGATAGTATTTTAAATTAATCAACTCCTGCGTGATTGAGTTCTTGAGTTATTTCGGGTCATCATCATTGCACTCCGAGCATGTCCATAAGTGCTTCGATCTCCTCAGCGGCTCCTCACAGCAGCAGAGCTGGAAGTTGTCAGCGACCCACAGCTGATGGCTTGCTCCAGGATCGGTGAACCATAACCACCCAGACACTCCTTCACCTCTCCGTGGTGCCTCCAGTAACTGACTAACCTGTCTAGTCTGGCCAAGCGAGTAGGGATCGAAGAGGGAAGACAACCCTGCACTCAAAAATGGCATCCTGAAGTCGGATGTGTTGGGTCGAAAGGAGCAAATGTCACAGTTATACTGTAAACCGAGCCACAATAGCTCAGGTTAGTGAACTGGACTACAAAGGACAAGAGGTAGGGTTCGATCCTAACCGACGGCTTCCGGTTCACCTTGCCTTTAATGGGTACCGGACTTTTTTCTGGGAAAGTAAAGAGGCACGGACTTAATACCGACCACATTACCCCAAAAATCATGTGCCGAAGGTATGTAAAATTTATGGTCACTAACACCATATTCTTTGTATGCCACTTGGCGTGACGGGGGTACTTTAATTTTTTATTGCAAACTACAGCACAACGCAGGCACGCCCACTTTATGTCTTTTTAAGGGTGGATGACGACGGTATGTACTCCTTTAGTCATCGGGTGAACGCAAGCAGCAGATCTCCTAAGCAAGTCTCGTAGTGTGCAGCGACTGACGACTCCAGTTCTGTGTTGACTAATAGTCCCGTCCAGCGACTGACGACTCCAGTTCTGTGTTGGTTAATAAGTCCCGTCCAGCGACTGACGACTCCAGTTCTGTGTTGGTTAATAAGTCCCGTCCAGCGACTGATGACTCCAGTTCTGTGTTGGTTAATAAGTCCCGTCCAGCGACTGATGACTCCAGTTCTGTGTTGGTTGATAAGTCCGTCCAGCGACTGACGACTCCAGTTCTGTGTTGGTTAATAAGTCCCGTCCAGCGACTGACGACTCCAGTTCTGTGTTGGTTAATAAGTCCCGTCCAGCGACTGATGACTCCAGTTCTGTGTTGGTTAATAAGTCCCGTCCAGCGACTGATGACTCCAGTTCTGTGTTGGTTAATAAGTCCCGTCCAGCGACTGACGACTCCAGTTCTGTGTTGGTTAATAAGTCCCGTCCAGCGACTGATGACTCCAGTTCTGTGATGGTTGATAAGTCCGTCCAGCGACTGACGACTCCAGTTCTGTGTTGGTTAATAAGTCCTTTTATTCATCCACTAAGTTTCTTGTTTCTGGCTGTGCTCATCTTAACGACGAGAGGTGGAACGAATAAGGTTATGTGGACACGACAACATCATGTGTGGTACCAGTGCTATAACATGTTGATGTGAAAGTTGAAAAACTACCCACACTGTAGATATGGAAATAAACGCTTTTGTAAAAATAAACATTTATTCTTAGCACCTCAAACATAAGCTGGTCACAGATGTTTGTTTTCATCAGAAAGTGGTATTTTAGTTATAATCTTGGACATTTCTTGCAGCATTTGTGGTATGTATTTAGCCTAGTTCATTCCGCTTATTCTTAAAATTGATATTTAGTGGGAGTGGTTCTAATTTGTAACTCTAAACACAAAAAGTAACATTTCTATCTTATTAATATTTATGAATGAACGGTATTTAAGTAGTTATCGGTCCTAACAAAAAGATTAAACAGAATTAGCAAATTTGAGAGCGTCGGGGGGTGCATTATTCAACTTTTAACCACGGCAATTTTTATTTTCAAAATACAACTTTTTCAAGTTATAGATTCATTTTTCTTCTTCTTCTTTCGTTCATCATTTGCCTTTCAGCGTCGAGGGGAGATATAATTTGTGGCTTTTTTTGCTCTTTTGTTTGCTTCTACTGCTGTTATGTTTCCTGGTGTTTCTAATATTCCATCGATCCATCTTTTTTTGTTGTCGGTCTTTGGGTATGGTGTTATCGCAACGTTTATTGAAGGCTCGTTGTGTTGTGTTTTGATCACTCTGTCTTGTCATGTAGCCAAACATTTTATCTGTTGTTTCTTTATATCTTATATGGCGGGGGTTATTCCTAGCTTTTTTTTTTCATCAATTCTTCATATCTGATCTTATCTCTCAGGTTGTTTCCTGTCATTCGTCTAACACATTTCATCTCAGTAGAGGTTATGTTTCTTATTGTTCTTGTATCTAGGGTACATGATAGGCATTGATAGCATACCGTTGGAGTGAAGATTTCAAGTCATTTTGAATGTTTAATATAAGAATGGTGTCTATTTTATCTTCCTGAAAAGATACACAAGACAAATCAACTAAAGTATTCATCACAACTGAATAGCAAAAAGACAGAAGTAATGGTAACAACAAAGAAAAAGACATCACCTCAGTGCACAATAAAGACAAGTGGAAAAATATTAAAACAGGTAAATTAATTTAAATATTTGGGAACTTTGTTAACCTCAGACGAAAGATGTACAAATGAGGTGTGATGCAGAATGGCTCAGGCACAAGCAGCTTTCCGGAAAATGAGGAAGATACTATGAAATCCTTTTTGAAAATAGAAACCAGAAAAAGAGTTCTTAAATGTTATGTAGAGTTAGTCTTAACATAAAGGTAACGGTAAAGTACGAGACTTGAACCGGCGTCTTAGCACGCGAGTTTACACTCATATGTGCTCGGCCGCCTATCCAGAAATGTTAAATTGCTGTACAGTGTCGCCTCAAGCATCGAAACTCAGATGCGAGGCAATATTCCTCACCTTCCCAGGGTAAAACCCTGGTACCCATTTCTGCCAACGGCTGGGTCGACCGTGGGGGTATTTTTTTTTCCCCCAACCACGAGTACAATTCACACTGCTCCCTGCGGGAATCGAACACGGGTTGTCCGAACGTCGGTAGTCCAGTCGGGTGGTTTATCCAACTCGGCTACCGAGGCTCCCAACTAGTCTTAGCATATGGATGGAAATCATGCACATTAGGACAACAGACAAGAAAATCACTGGAGTCTGTAGAAATGTGGTTTTACAGAAGAATGTTGAGAATACCATGGACAGCTAAGAAGAGTAATGAACACGTTCTGAAAGAGGCCAAAGCAAAGAGAGAGTTAATTTCCAAAATTAGGAAAAAAAAAACAATTATCATTTTTTGGTCATGTAATAAGGAGGGAACAGCTGGAATATATTGTGACAACTGTGAAAATTGAGGGATGAAGAGATAGAGGGAAGCAAAGAGAAAAGATACCAGACAATTTAAGAGAATGGCCTGGCAGAAGGTCAACAACAGAAATGATAAATATAACTGTCGAGATCGAAAGTTGTGGAGTGACATGATCACCGACGCCAGCAGGCATGGTACTTGATAATGATGATGAGACAAGAAAAGAAAAGACAAAAAATACGCAAACAAAAATATACAAAAAAGGCACAGACGAGACAAGACTAAGGGAAAAAAAATATGAAAGAATAGGCATACACGACAGAAAACAAGAATAACATAACGAAAATATATAGAAAATAAAAAGACAGAAAAAAGTGACATTCAAACTAAGAAAAATGACAGAAAAAACGTAGAAGAGGAAAAAGTTAAAGTAATTAAGAAGAGAACAAAAAACTGAACGAGACAAGACAATAATTTGGTAAAGAAAATTAAGAGACGACTGACGGGAGATTAGACGCGAAATAAGATCAAGAGAAGACAAGATTCAAGACAAAAATATGCAAATAAAAGAATCAACAAGACGGGAGGAAAAAAGACCAAGAATAAATAGACAAAGAAATGAAAGAAACTACCTAACGAGTTGCTGAATTCTTACACTAAACTATTTTATGAGGTTTGTTTGTTTGTCTGTTTGTTTGTTTGTTTGTTTGTCTGTTTGTTTGTCTGTTTGTTTGTTTGTCTGTTTGTTTGTTTGTTTGTCTGTTTGTTTATCTGTTTGTTTGTTTGTCTGTTTGTTTGTTTGTTTGTTTGTTTGTTTGTTTGTTTGTTTGTCTGTTTGTTTGTTTGTCTGTTTGTTTGTTTGTTTGTTTGTTTGTCTGTCTGTTTATTTGTTTGTTTGTTTGTTTGTTTGTTTGTTTGTTTGTTTGTTTGTTTGTCTGTTTGTTTGTTTGTTTGTTTGTCTGTTTGTTTGTTTGTTTGTCTGTTTGTTTGTTTGTTTGTTTGTTTGTCTGTTTGTTTGTTGTTAGGATCATCATCACTGCATACCTGACGAACCAATAGGTGCTCCGATATCAGCCTAGAGAATCTCGAAAAAAATCGAAGGAGAATCCTGGCCCACGTGCACAAACTCCGTGGCACGGCCTGTGATCTACAGTGTGGGTAGGTTTTAGCTGAAATGTTTGCCCGGGCAGCGGCACATATTTATGGCCTAATCTTTTCGATTTTAACTGCCAAGGGATCTTTAACGTGCGCGAGTGCACACGGGATCTCCTGTTTATTGATGTTATCCGAGATGGCTAGACATCAGATCTCACTAGCCAAGTGATCAAGGGAGGGAAGCGTCATAAAGTAACCATGCATTCATTTTTCCTAGTTTTGATAACTCACCACAGCTTCCGGTGGGCTTTGAACTCGATGAGAGTGTTATCCAGTGGATACCACCACACTGTTTTATACAAGGAAATGAATGCGCAGACAAACCAGCAAAGGAGAGAGGGAGATTACTACAAGAGAGCCATTTGGTCAGCTACGATGAAGCCAAATCCATCATCATTGGCCAGTATCATGAAAAATGGAAACAAGAACACCCAAAGTATAACGAGAGGGACGGATACCACCAACTATCAAGGAGGGATCAAGACATCATACTTCGCCTACGCACTGACCACAACAGAATGAGAAACCACATGTTTACCAAACTCAAAATAGGAACTACCAGCCAGTGTCACTGTACCCTGGATAAGATGGCAACAAAACATGTTCTACAGGATTGCCCCCAGTACACAGACCTGAGAAGGACAATGTGGTCCACACCCACCTCCCTGGAAGAGAAACTCTATGGGACAACCGAATCACAGAAACAGACAGCTGACCTCATAAGAGAGTCCGGAGTCCTAGTCTGAATGACATAATCGCAGAAGAAGATGAATCAAGAAAATAATGTGGGCATATGTTGGTCATGTGACGAAAAGAGAAAACAATAGATCCTCAAAGCAGGTCCTCAAACAGAGGGTAAAAGAAACATAGGCTAACGAAAACACTAAGGGAGAGTCAATTGTCAAAGCAACAGCAAAGCTGCTGTAAAGCTGATTATAAAAAGTAACCGAAATTCGAGCGATGCCACTTTTCTTTTCCGGACCTGGTCACAGCAGCTGGAAGTTGAATGCTTTCGTTCTAATTTCATATTTTATGTTTATTTTGATATCGTTAGCGATGAAGTGTTAATTTTATTTACTTATATATATATATATATATATATATATATATATATATATATATATATATATATATGTATGTGTTGCTTATTATCCCTCCTGAAGGTCTAATGAGCCGCAACGTCTTTCGATTTTGTGTTGTCGATTACTCATGTAAAGCTGCAGCCAAACGATTTGTTTCCAATTTGTATTTTTCGTTTCTCCTTGAGAATCAACGACAGAGACATCAGCATTTCTCCTTGAGAATCAGCGACAGAGACATCAGCATTTCTCCTTGAGAATCAACGACAGAGACAACAGCATTTCTCCTTGTGAATCAACGACAGAGACATCAGCATTTCTCCTTGAGAATCAGCGACAGAGACATCAGCATTTCTCCTTGAGAATCAACGACAGAGACATCAGCATTTCTCCATGTGAATCAACGACAGAGACATCAGCATTTCTCCATGTGAATCAACGACAGAGACATCAGCATTTCTCCTTGAGAATCAACGACAGAGACATCAGCATTTCTCCATGTGAATCAACGACAGAGACATCAGCATTTCTCCATGTGAATCAACGACAGAGACATCAGCATTTCTCCATGTGAATCAACGACAGAGACATCAGCATTTCTCCTTGAGAATCAACGACAGAGACATCAGCATTTCTTCTTGAGAATCAACGACAGAGACATCAGCATTTCTTCTTGAGAATCAACGACAGAGACATCAGCATTTCTCCATGTGAATCAACGACAGAGACATCAGCATTTCTCCTTGTGAATCAACGACAGAGACATCAGCATTTCTCCTTGAGAATCAACGACAGAGACATCAGCATTTCTCCATGTGAATCAACGACAGAGACATCAGCATTTCTCCTTGAGAATCAACGACAGAGACATCAGCATTTCTCCTTGAGAATCAACGACAGAGACATCAGCATTTCTCCTTGAGAATCAACGACAGAGCCATCAGCATTTCTCCTTGAGAATCAACGACAGAGACATCAGCATTTCTCCTTGAGAATCAACGACAGAGACATCAGCTCCGTTTTGCTTAGCTTGAGAAGCTCGACCTGAGCAGGCACGTGTGGCGTGACACACTGCGGGTCCTTCGCAAAGCCTGACGTTTAACAGCAAAGATAGTCTGTCATGAAGAGTAACTCCCTTTGTGTTGTCTTCGACTCGAAAGTACAATCAGACCGATTTACTGTAAAGCCGTTAAATTATCTTTTTGTATTATTTTTTGTTATTTTATTTACTCTGCATCCACAAATCAACATGTCTACGGTATTCCTTACCCTTTAATCTTGAGCATCCAATAGAGACAAAAATGGATTAAGAATTTAATCATTTTAAATTAGTTTAGAAACAAAACAGCAGACTTGAGGGTTAAAGTTCAAGGTAATGTGTCGCCTTTATTTGCTTGACTATCGTTGTGAATAGAGAAAATAGAGAAAATAGAGAAAAAACAGAAAATAGAGAAAATAGAGAAAAAAAACAGAAAATAGAGAAAAAACATAAAATAGAGAAAATAGAGAAAAAACAGAAAATAGAGAAAATAAAGAAAAAAAACAGAAAATAGAGAAAAAACAGAAAATAGAGAAAATATAGAAAATAGAGAAAAAAAAACAGAAAATGCAGAAAAAAGTAGAAAAAAACGGTATGATTAAAACTTCACGTAGAAAGTGTACAACACAAACCAGAACGACGTCATGTGGTACTACGATATCATAACGAACAAGGAAGATTTCATTCTTATTTTCTTTTCATTTCCCCTTCTAGTTCGAAATGATTATATTTTGTATTGTTTATTTATTATTTTCAATACATATTTGTACGTGTGTTGTATCTTTGTCCCTGTTGAAGGCCTATTCAAGACGCTGAAACGTCGTTATAGTTTGTGTTGTCAACTTGTTATGTGAAGCTTTACTCATGCCGTTTTTTTTATATATATATTTTGTGTTAATTTCTTCTCACTCAGCCTTGTTGCAGCTTCGCATTTTGATGCACTTATGTGCATTTCTTTGTCTTAACCCTACAAAATATAACCGGCACAAATTGTGTAGTTTCGAAATCTAGATTCCTTTTCTAACTCCATATTTATTGTGTGCTATATAGAGCTAATTCTGACATATGGAAGTGAATCATGGACACTAGTAAAGCAAAGGAAAGGACGATTACGGGACACAGAGATGGGATTTCTCAGAAGAATGTTGAGAGTTCCCTGAACAGCTAAAAAGATAAACGATGTAATTCTCAAAGATGCCAATACAAAAAGGGAGCTCATAAGAAACATCAGAAAGAAACAATCGACATTTCCGAGCACAACATGAGAAGAGCAAAGCTGAAATAAGTGTTTACAACTGGAAAGATGGAAGGAAAGAGAGATCGCGACGGCAAAGAGAGAATATAATGGATAATTTGGTATCACAGCATGGAAAACAGTCAACAACAGAATTGATACGATGCACTTGTATAGAGAATTGTGGAATGGCATGAGAGCCTACGCCAAACGACGTGTCACATGATGATGATTTATTTTGTTGGTTTATTGAAAACTGTTTAACTTGATATTGTCAAGTTCCGCAGGTCATCAAGAAATCTTGGTGTATTCATTATGTCCTTAAATTATTTTGAACTGGTCAAAATACCAATCATCATTTCGTAAAAAACGTTGTCAGCATGACAGACATCGTTTATGAGACATACTGTAACTTGTATAAGACATATTGTTACTTGGACTAAACATAATGTTAATTGTACAAGACATAGTGTAACTTGTATAAGACATACTGTTACTTGGACTAAACATAATGTTAATTGTACAAGACATAGTGTAACTTGTATAAGACATACTGTTACTTGGACTAAACATAATGCTACTTGTGCAAGACATACTGCTATTTGTAGAAGACATACTGTTACTTGGACTAAACATAATGCTACTTGTACAAGACATACTGTAACTTTTATAAGACATACTGTTACTTGGACTAAACATAATGCTACTTGTACAAGACATACTGTAACTTTTATAAGACATACTGTTACTTGGACTAAAAATAATGCTACTTGTACAAGAAATACTGTAACTTGTATAAGACATACTGTTACTTGGACTAAACATAATACTACTTGTACAAGACATACTCTAACTTGTATAAGACATACTGTTACTTGGACTAAACATAATGCTACTTGTACAAGAAATACTGTAACTTGTATAAGACATACTGTTACTTGGACTAAACATAATGCTACTTGTACAAGAAATACTGTAACTTGTATAAGACATACTGTTACTTGGACTAAACATAATGCTACTTGTACAAGACATACTGTAACTTGTATAAAACATACTGTTACTTGGACTAAACATAATGCTACTTGTACAAGAGGGAGCCGCGATAGCTCAGTGGTTAGTGAACTGGACTACCACGGACAAGGGGTAGGGTTCGATCCCAACCGACGGCTTCCGGGTTCACCCAGCCTTAAATGGGTACCGGATTTTTTTCTGGGGAAGTAAAGCAGCACGGGCGTAACACTGACCACATTACCCCAAAAATCATGTGCTGAAGGTCTGTAAAATATAGGGTCACTAACACCATATTTCCCTATACGCCACTTGGTGTGACGGGGTACTTTACTTTTTTTACTTTTACAAGACATACTGTAACTTGTATAAGACATACTGTTACTTGGACTAAACATAATGTTAATTGTACAAGACATACTGTAACTTGTATAAGACATTCTGTTACTTGGACTAAACATAATGTTAATTGTACAAGACATACTGTAACTTGTATAAGACATACTGTTACTTGGACTAAACATAATGTTAATTGTACAAGACATACTGTAACTTGTATAAGACATACTGTTACTTGGACTAAACATAATGCTACTTGTACAAGACATACTGTAACTTGTATAAGACATACTATTACTTGGACTAAACATAATGTTAATTGTACAAGACATACTGTAACTTGTATAAGACATACTGTTACTTGGACTAAACATAATGCTACTTGTACAAGACATACTGTAACGTGTATAAGACATACTGTTACTTGGACTAAACATAATACTACTTGTACAAGATAATACTGCAACTTGTATAAGACATACTGTTACTTGGACTAAACATAATTCTATTTGTACAAGACATACTGTAATTTGTATAAGACATACTGTTACTTGGACTAAACATAATGCTACTTGTACCAGACATACTGTAACTTGTATAAGACATACTGTTACTTGGACTAAACATAATGCTACTTGTACAGGACATACTGTAACTTGTATAAGACATACTGTTACTTGGACTAAACATAAAACTACTTGTACAAGACATACTGTTACTTGTATGAGACATACTGTTACTCGGACTAGACATAATGTTAATTGTACAAGACATGCTGTAACTTGTATAAGACATACTGTTACTTGGACTAAACATAATGCTACTTGTACAAGACATACTGTAACTTGTATAAGACATACTGTTACTTGGACTAAACATAATGCTACTTGTAGAAGACATACTGTAACTTTTATTAGATATACTGTTACTTGGACTAAACATAATGGGTAATTTCCTAGTTTGATCAGATATATTATTTCAGTTTGGAAGAGTGATGTCCCCTAAAATATGTCTGCCAAAATACAGTGGTTCTACCAAAACTATATGGGCCACTGCAAAAATTACAAAAGACAGTAAAATTCATACAGGAAACGACATTGCTGATATAGACAATACTTCGAGCGAACGAAAGATAGGTAGATACAGTGGTTCTACGCATTCTTGGCGTTGGGGTCATTACGCTGGCATGTGTCACTCACACTGGCGTTTGGGTCAGCGTGGCGTTCGGGTCAGCGTCTGCGTCCAAATCGAGATGTTAATTAATAATTGGCTGAACCCCTATCCTTTCTTATGCTTCTTCTTACTAATTATCCGCCTATATATATAGGCTAGTTTGTCTAATATTTAAAAACCAGCTAAGCAGTTCTGAGTTCACTTACTTGAATTTGGTACTACTGTATTTGCAAAATGACCGGGCGACCTAGAGCCCCAACTGAAGTTGTGAATGTTGGGCAGATCATGACTTTTCATGACATCATTGCAGAGGATAGATGGAATTTACTAACTCTGATTCCCGAGATTGCCACTAATAAATTGTGTATTCAGTGGTTAGCTAAGCGTAGACTAATAATAAATACGTGTCTATGCAACATTTGTCATATGCCTGCGCGTTTAGTAGCCTACAGCAGAGGAGTAGATGGCTATCAGTGGTCATGTCAGGGGTGCAGTTTTGGAAAGTCCGTTCGTGATGGATCATTTTTCACAAAGAGCCATCTATCACTAAAACAAATTTTAATTATGATCTACTGTTGGAGCAGCGATTTTCCACAGAGCTTGATCCAGCATGAGGCAGGCGTCAATAAAAATACTGTAGTGGATTGGTGTAATTTTTTACGCGAGGAATGTGAGAAATACATGGTCAGACACTTCAGTCAAATTGGTGGTATGGACATTCTAGGCCAACCAATCGTTGTGGAAATTGACGAGTCCAAATATTTTCACCGAAAATATCACAGGGGACAATGGAATGAGGGTCACTGGGTGTTCGGTGGAATAGAAAGGATTTCAGGAAAATGCTTTCTAGTAGAAGTACCAGATCGCTCCGAGGCTACTTTAACAAAAGAGATAGTTGCCCATATTTTACCTGGAAGCCACATTATTTCTGACGGCTGGTCTGCATATGCCAATATCAGTCGAATTGCAAATGGTATTTATACCCATTGTTCAGTCATCCATCAAGAGAATTTTGTCGACCCAGATGATCCCGAAATTCACACACAGAATATTGAAAACATGTGGATGCGGGCCAAAAGGAAATTGAAGAGACAGTTCGGCACTAGGCGTACATTGTTCCCATCGTTTCTACACGAGTTCGCCTTCAGAAATGAAATCAGACAAGGAAACGTCCTAGGGACGCTAATTACAGGAATTGCAGAGAGTTATCCTGTGTAAAATCATCACATCCCTGCAAACTACTGTCCTTTTCAGGACAACATAAGATTGCTCCAAACCTGCCCACTTCACAACTGTCCTTTTCAGGACAACCAAACATTCACAATTAACTATTTTAGATTGCCTAGAGTTTTCATTATGGTCCTGTTGAGGACTTTCATCACACTCGTTGTTATTCTCAAGCTCCGCACCAGATTGCTAATCGCTGACAGAATTTGAGGTAATACAGACGTTGCATTGTGTTTCGTAAAGCTATTTCTAGATATTTTTTGTACCCTTCGATCAGAAGATCATAATTAGGCCGGGTGGCGTCGTTTTTGTCACGCGTTATAATATATTTATAAATATTTAACACTAAAGCTAAACCTAACCCCTGGACCCAACGCCCAATCAACAGATACTCCGAAATGATTACATGCCAGCGTAATGACCCCAACGCCAAGAATGCGTAGAACCACTGTATTTTGGCAGACATATTTTAGGGGACATCACTCTTCCAAACTGAAATAATATATCTGATCAAACTAGGAAATTACCACATAATGCTACTTGTACAAGACATACTGTGACTTTTATAAGACATACTGTTACTTGGACTAAACATAAAACTACTTGTACAAGAAATACTGTAACTTGTATAAGACATACTGTTACTTGGACTAAACATAATGCTACTTGTACAAGAAATACTGTAACTTGTATAAGACATACTGTTACTTGGACTAAACATAATGCTACTTGTACAAGAAATACTGTAACTTGTATAAGACATACTGTTACTTGGACTAAACGTAATGTTAATTGTAGAAGACATACTGCTACTTGTAGAAGACATACCTGTTACTTGTAGAGGACATACTGTTACTTGTGTAAGACATAGCGTTACTTGTACAAGACATACTGCTACTTGTACGAGACATACTGTTACTTGTGCGAGACATACTGATACTTGTGTGAGACATAATGTTACTTCTACAACACATACTGTTACTTGTATGAGACATAATGTTACTTGTGCGAGATATAATGTTACTTGTACAAGACATACTGTTAATTGTATGAGACATACTGTTAATTGTATGAGACATACTGTTACGTGTATGAGACATAATGTTACTTGTACGAAACATACTGTTACTTGTGCGAGACATGCTGTTACTTGTATGAGACATAATTTTACTTGTATGAGACATACTGTTACTTGTATGAGACATACTGTTACTTGTGCGAGACCTACTGTTACTTGTATGAGACCTACTGTTACTTGTATGAGACATACTATTACTTGGACGAGTTAAAGAGTTAAACTCTATTAGTATACGTTTTTTCTAGTGGTCTGTACATAGTTAATCAAATCTCTCATTACAACTATTCAAAATTTAGTTAATAATTGAATAAACCTGTATTAAGTAATACAAGATTGAAGACAGCAAGTAACTCAAAAAATGACTAATAAGCAATAAATCAGGATTATAAGTGTTATAGTTAAATAAAAAAGCTAATTTTATTTAAACTATACCACATAAAGGAGGGGGGGCGGGGGGGGGGGATGGGCATAAGTAACTCAAGAAATAACCAATCAGAAATAAGTATCAGATTAAAACCTATTTGACGGCCAATCAGAATTCAGAATACAACAAATATAAACTCACTCAAAAGGGAGTTATTAATTTTATAATAAAAGATCTTTACAAGGATTGAAAACTGCTAGAATATAAATTTACTTAAGCAAAAGAGTATCTGGGCCTATGCCCTACGGCCGGCTACGGCTCGAAAGGTCAATAGATAAATAGATAGAAAAAAAAACGGCAAAATAGAAATCAATAAACGCCAAGGGAAAGTCAATGAACAACTAATAGGAGTACAACAAATTAAAATTCAATAAAGAAATAAAAAGTGTTTAGTTTGAAAAAAAAATAGCAATTATAAACATAACAATTATAAGAAACGGCCAATTATAAAAACTAAGTTAGAATGTAATCAAAATTAAGATAAAATCTAATCAAAATTAAGATAGAATTCACTTAATTAAAGAAGTAATTTAGCACTCACTTAACTTTCGAATTAAGGTTTAGAAAATTGGTAATACATTAAGCCTTAAGCCAACATCAGGTTAAAAGAGGAATCACTGCTTCAAATGTCAATACAAATTCACTTTAGATCATAACTGAATGAACACTCAGTCCATTAGCAGATTCCTGCGAACACTTCCTCGGTACAACTTCTTTTAACAAATTCCCTTGCAAAAGCAGAATTTTGAAGGAAAACGACCGACGCCATCGATGTTAACTCATGTATTGTCTTGCTACCATTCATGGAGCGGTCTTTACAACACAGGCCTGGCCTGCGCGAGAGTCATGTGGTCGACAGAGCTGACAGCCTGGTCTTTGACAGATGAGAAAGGGAGGTTACTGAATCAAAGAGAAATATACTTGATTGCTTGTCACTCTTTGTTAGAAGTCAGTTTGGCTGCAGCTATTGATGATGGCTGAGAGTTATAATTCAGTAAAATTCTGTAAATTTCAGTAAAACTGTAATAAACAAAAGAATAGGAATGAAAAAATGTAATTTTAATGTCATGAAAAATATACTATCAACAAAACAAATAACACCAGGACTAAAACTAAGAATAGCAAAATTTTTTATCTTCACAACATTCCTATATGGTGCAGAAACATGGACATTAAACCAAAAATATTTGAACAGAGAATTGAAGCATTTGAAATGTGGATTTATAGAAGGATAAGTAGAATTAGATGCAAAGAAAAGAAAACAAACGATGAAGTCTTAAAACAACTAAAAATAAAAAGAGAACTACTAAACTAAATTCAAACAAGACAAGTGCGGTTTTTGGGCCATGTTAAAAGACACAACAGCCTACTAAAAGTAATCCTGGAGGGGAAAATACAAGGTAAAAGGGGCAGAGGCAGACCAAGACTAACATGGACGAGTAATATCAAAAGATGGACAAATCAGCCTTTGACAACCTGCACCATCAAAGCAAGAGACAACAAAATGGAGCTCCATGGTAGCCAACCTTCGTTGTGGAGACGGCACTCGACGACGACGACGACGGCGATGATGATGGTGATGATGATGATGATGGTGATAGTTATAACGTCGCTGTTGTTGAATTTATTTTCACCTTTATTTCTAAATGATTTTTTTTTATTTTATGTATTTTACTTTTTCATGTTGATTTTAGTCATTTTAAAAATATTCTTCTTCATAATATCAGCATTATTGTAGTCGTCTTTTTGTTTTTCTTAATTATTATAATGATAATTCTCATTATATTAATACTATTATTAGTAATATAAGTATTATTAACATTTTTAATTTCTTCGTTACTTTATCTTAAATTATCTCCTTTTTCTTCTTTCTCTCTCTATGAAAATTGCGCACTTGTGTAAATTCTCATTACTCGGCGCCCTCAGGTAAAATCTCATTGGGACTTCCGGGGAATATGGCGCCCTGTTAGCATGCTTCTTTAGAAGACTCACAGATAAGTGCTGTTTTCCAGTGAACTTTTCTGTTTATTTGTTTGTTTTTATTGATATTTTAAGGGATAATGTGATTGTACGCGCTTTCTATTTGATGTAAATCACGTTGCTTCTTTTGATTCATTGCATTTTGTTACAATTTCCTTATTTCCTTGTTGATTGCAATATTGAACCGTCAAAAATGGCGGTTTGTTTACGCCGATCTGTTGTCAAGGACGCGTAATTCATTTAATTTGTGGAAGGCTCACAGTGTATCCGCGTGCTGCTGAGATATTTACTGGAGTTGGCCAGTTTATAACGTGGAAACGGGTTCTGGACCGTGCGACTGAGTAAGTGCACGTGAGTCTGGACCATCCAAAGCATCGACGTTCAGCGACGTTCATCTATGACGACAGTAAGTGTAAGTATTCAGATGCAGCCCAAACGACATCATCGAAGAAGGAAAACACGACGGGGCAAGCGAGGTGGCGTTAAACTGTCGAAGTGTGAGAGGCTAGGCCTAAAGTATGTGCGCGTTACTTATTGGAATTGTGGGTCCATTAATCAACGACGGCCCATTCTTGATAAGCTACTGTGCGGCGCCGATATA
Source organism: Megaustenia siamemsis (assembly GCA_032433765.1). Taxonomy (NCBI): domain Eukaryota; kingdom Metazoa; phylum Mollusca; class Gastropoda; order Stylommatophora; family Ariophantidae; genus Megaustenia; species Megaustenia siamemsis. The sequence continues at coordinate 15,504,579 of JAVIAB010000156.1, read as the reverse complement.
ATGGTTTTGCAAGAAACTCTTCTTGGTGACAGGACAGTAAGTAGTCCTGGCTTTCATTGTTTTTACAATAGACGACACCTTGGGCAGGCCATCCTTGTGCACAACAATATGGTGGCAGCTGAGGTTGATATGTCTGCGTGGGACAATGCAGAATTGCAGGTACATGCGGTTAGGGTGCAGACCACAGTTCATTTCGTGATTGTTAATGTGTATGCCTGTAATGGGCAGGTGAACACACAACAATGGCAGAATCTCTTCGAGTTCGATGAAGAGAACGTCATTTTCTGCGGAGACTTTAATGCTAGAGGAAACCAGTGGGGTAACGTCATAACCAACAAGCAGGGAGAAGACCTAGAGAACGCACTGGTATCGGCCGATTTAGTGTGCTTGAATGATGGAAGGGCAACAAGAATGACCACTCGAACAGGGGACTCTGATAGTGTCATAGACATGGCACTGGTGACTTCCACCTTCGCACCGGTTTGCAGGTGGAGTGCACTGGGGTTCCACGGAAGTGATCACTTTCCATGTGTCCTCCTAATTGAGAAAAGCAGAAATAAAAGCCAGAAAAGAAAGCTCCACACATTCAACTACGAGAAAACGGACCAGGACGTCATTAGCAAAATCAGACATAGGAAACAGAGCGCCCCTAGTAGGAGGCAGGAGAGATGGACGCAGCCACCCTGGTGGAACGTAGATGTCGAGGAAGCTAGGCGGAGCAAGAGACAAACGGTCAAGACATGGCAGAAAACCAGAAGAAATGGAAGAACACAACCTGAGCTCTTGAAGCGTCTGAAAGTAGAGGTCGACCAAAAAATGATGCACTTTAAACTATGCGCTAAGCAGGCTAAGGATATCAAATGGGGTGACTTCTGTAAAAAAAAAAGCGTGCTCAGAAAAATCGCTCGCCACATTCTGGCGTCTTCATCAGTGCGTGAATGGCACAATGCGACACAGAGGCATACCAGACTTTCAGAGCACAGGCCGGATATGGCACAAATCTGATGAGAGCAAAGGGAAGGCCCTGCTTGCCCGCTACATTGAGCAGACGGACCAAAGAAATGAGGCTGTAAGAATGAGGATACGGGGATCGCTGTCAAAATTGTGTAAGGATGTAGGGCTGGAAGAAAATCTCACAATCACAACCGATACCATTCGCACGACACTTAAAAGGTAACACAACACTGCTCCTGGTCCAGATGGTGTTCGGTACGATGATATAGGCGATTTAGCTGACGACGACTTGACAAAACTGGCCAATGAGTTTAATGCCAGTATTCGAAGTGGCCTGATCAAGGAGGAGTGGCTACACAGCTACTTACTATCGCTACCGAAGCCAAACAAGGACCATTCTCAGATCAGTGCCTACAGAATCATCACAATGCAGAACACTGCTGGCAAGCTGCTGGAGAAAATAGTTGCCCATGTCCTCACCTGTCGCTTTGAACAGAAACGCGTATTCCCACCCACACTCGGAGGTTATAGATGAAGAGACATGGCTCACCTATGACGTCTTTGAAGGCTTCCACAGACGATAGGAGACATGTGCTGCTGCTATAGATCTGGAGGATGCATACAACAGGGCACCATTTGAATATCTCATGCATATGCTCCTCAGACTGGCGGTGCACCCCTTCCTCATTAGATGGATCGTCGCGGCACTGTTTCAGAGGAAGGTGATACTCAGATGTGGAAGTTGGTCTTCCGAGCCAACATCCATTTGTCCAGGGCTGCCACAAGGCTCACCATTGTCACCAGTTCTATTTAACGTGTACACAATAACGATCACGGAACAACAACTGGATGGGAGGGGAAGAACTATGACTTTTGCTGATGATATTCTGGTATATCGACAGGGAAGAGACAGACGGGAATCGCCTCCACAATGCAAGACGAACTCGATCGCATTTCTTCCTGGTGTGGGGTTTCAGGTGCCTTGGTTAATCCTAATAAAGCATCAGTTTCATGGTTCTCCCTTTACAATCATATCGTTAATACGACCACATCGGTAGTACGAATGGGAGCTGATGAGGTGACCAAGGACAAGTTGATGACATACCTCGGAGTTAAGTTTGATCGCAGTCTGTGTTTTCGGGACCACGTCGACCATGTGATAACAAAATCCCGCAAAGGATTAGCCGCATTGAAGGTCATGGCAGCTGCCAACATCGAGCAGAGGCTACTTACTCTTCTGTTCCAGGGATTAGTCATCGCACCAATCGAGTATGCCCTGGCAATTCTTACTGTCAGTATGACTCAAATTGATAGGCTGGAGAAAATACAAAATTAAGCCATGCGTATTATCCTGGGATGTACGAGGGACACTCCCTGTGTAGCAATGAGGTATCTTCTTGACTTTCCAATCATGGATGACAGAATCAAGATCTGGAGAGCACGAGCATACCTGAAGATTAGTACAGATAAAGAGCATCCATTGCATCATGAGCTCGAAAAAGGGAAGGGTGTCAGGCTAAAAAGAGACAAATCATGGGTGGGCTGAGCAGAAGATGTCATCAAACAGGTCTGTGGGCTTACCAATATCAACGTTGGTGAGGAGTGGATACCGGTGTCCACGTCATTCAAGGGGACTTTCTCGTGTATTGTCACACTCGACAGGAAAAGTAGGGAACAGAACCCGGTCGTGGTTAATGCTGAGGTCAACGGTCTCATCTGCGATAACACCGATGGGAAAGATGCAGTCATCTATACAGACGGATCTGTAATACGACACCAAAGAAGTGCATGGGTAGTTACAGCCTGCTCGGCAGGCAGAATAGTCAAAGAAGACAGTGGTGCATACGTTATGACCACGAGTAGCATGACCATGGAGGCGATGGCAGTGACCAAGGCATTCAAATAGTTAGAGTCACAAGACAACACCCACGCATGTATACTGAGTGATTCGATGAGCATGATAAAAAAAAAGTGGAGGCGGGCTCTGTACGCATGCAATGGGTAGAGTCGTTGCAGAAATCCAAAATACGTAAGGTCACCTTTGTCTATGTCCCTGGACATGCGGGAGTACAGGGAAATGAAAGAGCGGACAGGTTGGCTAGCTGTGCTGTCGTTGAGGACGGGCAACCAATGGATCGGGCGGACATCATCAATGCCCTCCGAGATGTGGGAAGACCACAGGACTTCGACAAACACAGATCCACGTCACTTCTTCGGATGATGGAAATGGGAGTTAAGATGGGCACAGCCAGAAATGAGAAACTTAGTGGCCGTGTAAGAAGACTTATCAACCAACATAGAACTGGAGTCGTCAGTCGCTGGACACTGAGGGAATTGCTGAGGAGGGGATCTGAGCACCTATGGACATGTTCGGAGTGCAATGATGATGACCCGCAAATAGCTCAATAACCTAATAACTTATGTTTTTTGTACTGAAATCTTTATCTTCACCGTCCAATAATATTAGTACATTTATTGTGTCAATTCAAATATCCTGATATGAAATGTTAAAAACAAATGTAACGAAATTTCTGAAGCCGCATGGCGTTGTAAACTTGTTACCCAAACCAGGAAATGTAATAATTGGCTGTCCGGGTATTAATTTGTTGTTTGTGGTGATTTCGTTTGTGTGTTTACAATAGTCTTGAAGTTTTGCTCTTATTTGTGGTGTTGTTTTATTATATGTGGCATTGTTATGTTGTTATGCATTGAAGTGATCATGGATATCGTCATCATCATCATCATCATCGAGTGCCATCTCCGCAATGAAGTTGGCTACCATGGAGCGCCATTTTGCTCTGTCTCTTGCTTTGATGTTGCAGGTTGTCATAGGCTGGTTTGTCCATCTTTTTATGTTACTCGTCCATGTTAGTCTTGCTCTGCCTCTGCTTCTTTTACCTTGTATTTTCCCCTCCAAGATTACTTTTAGTAGGCTACTGTATCTTTTGGAAGTAAAATCTCATTTGTATTGTTTGAATTGTTCTTAGTAGTTCTCTTTGATCATGGGTATATGCAACGACATATACCATACAGGAACTAAACACATCAATTTGCATTTCAGCGTTTAAAAAGACTGGTGTAAGTGAATGTAGTGATTTTAGAACAATAAGCCTAATGAGCCATTTAACAAAAATCTTGCTAAAAGTTATACAAGGAAGGAATCAGAGTAAAATCAATATGGAATTCTTCTTCCTCTTCTTTCCTTCCTCATCTGGTTTTCATCGTTGAGGGAAGATATAATTTGCGGTCTTTTGCTCTTCTGTTCGCCTCTGCTGCTGTTATGTTTCCTAGTGCTTCTAATATTCCATTGACCCATCTTTTTCGTGGTCGACCCTTGGGTCTGGTGTTCTCACAACGTTTGTTGAAGGCTCGTTGTGTTGTGTTTTGTTCTTTCTGCCTTGTCACGTGGCCGAACCATTTTATCTGTTGTTTCCTTATATATTCTATGGCGGGGGCTATTCCTAGCTTTTTTCTCAGTTCTTCATTTCTGATCATATCTCTCAGACTATTTCCTGTCATTCGTCTAACACATTTCATCTCTGTCGAGGTTATTTTTCTTATTGTTCTTGCATCTAGGGTCCATTGGTAGCACAACGTTGGGATGAAGTTTGTATTGTATAGTGCTCGTTTTGCCTCCAGAGTTATTTCCTTGTTGGACAATAGTGGTGATAACTGTCCGATGATTTGACATGCTTTGTTGCATCTTGATTCTGTCTCTGCTGTTTGAGAATTATCGTTTTTAATTTGAATTCCTAGGTATTTGAATTCCTCTACTTGTTTTAGTTGTCTGCCTTTTATAGTTATGTTGATGTTCTGTTTATTTTTGACGACATTCATGACTTCTGTTTTGTTGATGATGTATTTTGTGCCCGAGCTGTTGAGTTTGTTTAAGTGTTCTTGTAGGTCTTCTATTTTTTCATGTATTAGTGCCTGGTCGTCTGCAAATAGAAGCTCGTTGATCTCCTCTGTCTCTGATGGGTTGGCTAGCTTGCATATATGGTCCATGTATGTAATAAACAATAGGGGGGATAGTACGCACTCCTGTCTCACACCTGATCTGACTTCGAAGTGGTCTGTGTAGCCTGCTGCTGTTCTGACCCTGCAGCTGCTGTTGATGTAGAGACTTTTAATAAGGTTGATCAGATGTTGTCTTACTCCGTATGTTGTTAGTATATCCCACAGTTGTTCTCTGTTTACTCTGTCTAATGTTTTTTCCTGGTCAATGAAGGCTATGTATAAGTTTTGATTGTGTTCTGTCGTTTTTTCTGCAAGCTGTTTTAATGTGAATAGTGCGTCGGTACATCCTCTGTTTTTATCGGAACCCCATTTGAGAATTGCTTAACTGTAGTTCTATTATTGGTGTCAGCCAAAATTTTGGCGTATAGCTTTCCTACATGGCTGAGAGATATGGAATTAGAAGAACAATTTGGATATTTAAAAAAAAAATAGTAAAACAAAAGAAGAAATGAAAAAATAGATTTAGGAGAAAAATAGAAAGAAAACGGTATGGTTAAAGCTGCACGCAACAAGTGGACAACACAAACCAGAACGACGTTTCGGCGCAACAGACCTTCAACACGAACAAACATACAACTCACGTACAAATATGTGTTTAAAATTTAAAAAATAAATACTTTAAAAAATCGAACTAGAAGGAGAAGTGAAAGGAAAATGAGAATAAAATCTTCCCTGTATGTATGTCAGTGGAAAGAACGGATATGCACACAGACCTGCTTTTGGAAATGTCTGTTACTGCGTGCTGTGTGCGCATATTTTCACTTTTGTGCACGCTCACGCACCCCGTGCGCACTTCCGTTCTTTCCACATCAGAGCGTACATGGAAGACTGTATTCTTATTTCCTTTTCATTTCTCCTTCTATTTAGAATTTTTAATTATTTATTTTATATTTTAAATACATATTTGTACGTGCATTGTAGTTTGTTGCTCTTGAAGGCCTAAACTTTGTTCTTGTTTGTGTTGTCTACTTGTTACTTGAAGTTACTTGTTACCATACTGCTTTTTAAATTTTTGTGTTCTACGTATTTTTTTTTTTTCATTTCTCTTCACTATTAACTTCACTGGGAGCCGCGATAGCTCAGTGGTTAGTGAACTGGACTACAAAGAACAAGAGGTAGGGTTCGATCCCAATCGACGGCTTCCGGGTTCACCCAGTCTTAAATCGGTACCGGATTTTTTCTGGGAAAGTAAAGTGGCACGGGCATAATACTGACCACATTACCCCAAAAATCATGTGCTGAAGGTCTGTAAAATTTATGGTCACTAACACCATATTCCCTATACGTCACTTGGCGTGACGGGGCTCTACTTTTTTTTAAAATTAACTTCGCTGCAACTACGCATTTTGATGCATTTATCTACACTTCTTTGTCTTGACTCGACTGGGACAAGAGAAGCCATATTCTGCATGAGGATCTTAATCGAAAAGTACACAAAAGTAAAAATAAAACCAATATATTCCTGCTTCATAGACTACGCTAAAGCGTTTGATAGAATACATCATAAACAACTTATAGACTGCCTTAAAGATATACGTCTTGATGATAAAGATATACCACTAATATGTAATTTATACTGGGAGCAAAAAACAATAATAAGATATAACAAAGAGAACTCTACACCCATTGATTGTAGGTTTGGTACATTCTATCGCCAAGCTTGCTCAATCTATACACCGAGTAAATCTTTAAAAATATCACAGAGATGCCAGGCCTAAACATTGATGGAAAGATAATCAATAACGTAAGATATGCTGATGATACTCTACTATTAGCAGAAAATCCTAAAAATCTACAGCAATTAATTAATGAAATAAACATGACAAGCAAAAAAATATGGACTAGAATATGAATATTTAAAAAACTGAAACTATCATCATAAACAAAGAAAATACTCAAAACCTATAGGTGGATATCAAAGTTGAAGGAATAGACCTGGAGACAGTTCAGAGGTACAGCTACCTTGGACATACTATAACCAGTGAGTGAAATTGTACAACTGGTAAAAACAAAAGAATAGGAATGGCAAAAAGTAATTTTAATGTCATGAAAAATATACTGACATCAAAACAAATATCATCAGAGCTAAAACTAAGAATAGCAAAATGTTAAATCTTCTGAATATTCATGTATGGTGCAGAAACATGGACATTAGACAAGAGAACAGAACAGAAAATTGAAGCCTTTTAAATGTGATGTATAGAAGAATAGGAACAATTAGATGGCAGTAAAAGAAAACAAATGATGAAGTCTTAAAACAACTAAAAATGAAAAGAGAACTACTAAATACAATTCAAACAAGACAAATAAGATTTTCGGAGCATGTTAAAAGACACAACAGTCTACCAACAGTAATCTTGGAAGGGACATTACAATGTAAAAGAGGCAGAGGCAGACCAAGACTAACATGGACGAGTAACATCAAAAGATGGACAAATCAGCCTATGACAACCTGCACCATCAAAGCAAGAAACAGAGTTGAATGGCGATCCATGGTAGCCAACCTTCGTTGCGGAGACAGCCCTCGATGATGATGTCCCTTCGTGTCTGATTCTCTAAACCTATGTCAATCAACAAACAGACTAAACCCGTGAACAAACCAAACAACAAACATCACGATCTGTTCTACTTTTTCTTTACTGCCTCATTTACCTTTCAGCGTTGAGGTGGAGATATAGTTTGCGGTCATTTGATCTTCTGATGGCTTCTCCTGCTGATATTCCTTGTGTTTCTAATATTCCATCAATCCAAATTTTTCGTGACCGACCATGGGTCTGGTATTCTCGCAGTATTTATTGAAGGCTCGTTGTGTTGTGTTTTGGTCTTTCTATATTATCAAGTTGTAAAATCTTTGTTTCTATTGTTTCTTTTTGCATTCAATCGTCGGTACTTTTCATATCTTTTTCTCGGTTCTTAATTTCGGATGTTATCTTCTGCGCTGTTTCCTGTCATTCGTCTGACACAGTTCATCTCGGTAGTGGTTATATTTTTTTTATTGCTTCTTAGTCTGGTGCCCATGTTTGACATTACTAGCACAACGTTGATTTGAAGATGGCTAAAAATTAATATACACCGAATGGGAAAAAAAGCGAACACTCGTTGCTGAACTGCCCGAGCATAAAGGACCTGTGATACCATTATCTGCCTGCACATCCAATCACTGACGTCAGAAATGACACAGGTCACTTACTAGCAGAACAAGTGAGGAAGGCACAGTTGTTTGAATAAATCTCAAAGTGACATTTCAGTTCCATTCCTATACTTGTTGTTGTGGCTCCTCTACTACATAATGTTGAGACGTGTCAGGGGAGAACATTTGTAGAGATGCTCTACTGGCACAATTTTAATGCACAAAAGCTCATTTTATAGTAGAACATCTATTGAGTTATAATGTTGCATGATGTCGGACCTGGTAGGTCATGACTAAGATCGTCAGAGATGGCTCATGCTGTCGGACCTGGTAGGTCATGGCTAAGGTCATCAGAGCTGGCTCATGCTGTCATACCTGGTCGTTCATGGCTAAGGTCATCAGAGCTGGCTAATGGTGTCTTACCTGATCGTTCATGGCTAAGGTCATCAGAGCTGGCTCATGCTGTCATACCTAGTCGTTCATGGCTAAGGTCACCAGAGCTGGCTCATGCTGTCACACCTGGTCGTTCATGGCTAAGGTCATCAGAGCTGGCTCATACTGTCATACCTGGTCGTTCATGGCTAAGGTCATCAGAGCTGGCTCATACTGTCATACCTGGTCGTTCATGGGTAAGGTCATCAGAGCTGGCTCATGCTGTCATACCTGGTCGTCCATGGCTAAGGTCATCAGAGCTCTCTCATGCTGTCATACTTGGTCGAACATGGCTAAGGTCTTCAGAGCTCTCTCATATTTTCAGTCTTGGTAGAACATGGCTAAGGTCGTCAGAGCTCTCTCATGTTGTCAGACTTGGTCGTTCTTGGCTAAGGTCGTCAGAGCTCTCTCATGTTGTCAGACTTGGTCGTTCTTGGCTAAGGTCGTCAGAGCTCTCTCATGTTGTCAGACTTGGTCGTTCTTGGCTAAGGTCGTCAGAGCTCTCTCATGTTGTCAGTCTTGGTCGTTCTTGGCTAAGGTCGTCAGAGCTCTCTCATGTTGTCAGTCTTGGTAGAACATGGCTAAGGTCGTCAGAGCTCTCTCATGTTGTCAGACTTGGTAGAACATGGCTAAGGTCGTCAGAGCTCTCTCATGTTGTCAGTCTTGGTAGAACATGGCTAAGGTCGTCAGAGCTCTCTCATGTTGTCAGACTTGGTCGTTCTTGGCTAAGGTCGTCAGAGCTCTCTCATGTTGTCAGACTTGGTCGTTCTTGGCTAAGGTCGTCAGAGCTCTCTCATGTTGTCAGTCTTGGTCGTTCTTGGCTAAGGTCGTCAGAGCTCTCTCATGTTGTCAGTCTTTGTCGTTCTTGGCTAAGGTCGTCAGAGCTCTCTCATGTTGTCAGACTTGGTCGTTCTTGGCTAAGGTCGTCAGAGCTGGCTCATGTTAATTGTAGCTATTATTTATGAGCACATCCCCCCCTCCACATTAGGCTCACCTTGTTGTGACTGCGAGTTCGTCAGTGCTATATAGAAACAATTCTGACCTATGGAAGCGAATCATGGACAGTAGACAAATAAATGAAAAGACGATTAGAGGCCACAGAGATGGGATTTCTCAGAAGAATGTTGAAAGTTCCCTGGACAGCTAAAAAGACCAATTAGGAAGTTCTCAAAGAGGCCAACACAAAAAGGGAGCTCTTAAAAAACATCAGAAAGAAGCAATCAACATTTTTCGGGCACATCATGAGAAGAGGAAAGTTGGAATACTTGGTTACAACTGGCAAAATAAAAGGAAAGAGAGATCGCGGACGACAAAGGGAGAAAATACTGGATAGCTTGGTGTCATGGCATGGAAAACAGTCAACAACAGAACTGATACGATGCACTGTAGATAGAAGATTGTGTAAGGACATGATCGCCTACGCCAACCGGTATGGCACATGATGATGTTGTGACTGGAGGACTTGTGCGCCCCTATGACCCAAGGAGCTATGCCAGCGGGAGCTTAGCTCCTGGCAGGGTCACCAAAGCTGGACAAGTTCATGCTGAGAGGCCAGACAAAGGAGCCAGGAGTAGATAGAACTCTTGAAGTGAAGACGCAGAACCCACCAACGAGTGGTACACGCTCTGGTCTGAACTAATCCTTCCCCACTTCATGGGTTAAATGCTTCTCTGTCTGAACTAATCCATCCCCACTTCATGGGTTAAATGCTTCTCTGTCTGAACTAATCCATCCCCACTTCATGGGTTAAATGCTTCTCTGTCTGAACTAATCCATCCCCACTTCATGGGTTAAATGCTTCTCTGTCTGAACTAATCCATCCCCACTTCATGGGTTAAATGCTTCTCTGTCTGAACTAATCCATCCCCACTTCATGGGTTAAATGCTTCTCTGTCTGAACTAATCCATCCCCACTTCATGGGTTAAATGCTTCTCTGTCTGAACTAATCCATCCCCACTTCATGGGTTAAATGCTTCTCTGTCTGAACTAATCCATCCCCACTTCATGGGTTAAATGCTTCTCTGTCTGAACTAATCCATCCCCACTTCATGGGTTAAATGCTTCTCTGTCTGAACTAATCCATCCCCACTTCATGGGTTAAATGCTTCTCTGTCTGAACTAATCCATCCCCACTTCATGGGTTAAATGCTTCTCTGTCTGAACTAATCCATCCCCACTTCATGGGTTAAATGCTTCTCTGTCTGAACTAATCCATCCCCACTTCATGGGTTAAATGCTTCTCTGTCTGAACTAATCCATCCCCACTTCATGGGTTAAATGCTTCTCTGTCTGAACTAATCCATCCCCACTTCATGGGTTAAATGCTTCTCTGTCTGAACTAATCCATCCCCACTTCATGGGTTAAATGCTTCTCTGTCTGAACTAATCCATCCCCACTTCATGGGTTAAATGCTTCTCTGTCTGAACTAATCCATCCCCACTTCATGGGTTAAATGCTTCTCTGTCTGAACTAATCCATCCCCACTTCATGGGTTAAATGCTTCTCTGTCTGAACTAATCCATCCCCACTTCATGGGTTAAATGCTTCTCTGTCTGAACTAATCCATCCCCACTTCATGGGTTAAATGCTTCTCTGTCTGAACTAATCCATCCCCACTTCATGGGTTAAATGCTTCTCTGTCTGAACTAATCCATCCCCACTTCATGGGTTAAATGCTTCTCTGTCTGAACTAATCCATCCCCACTTCATGGGTTAAATGCTTCTCTGTCTGAACTAATCCATCCCCACTTCATGGGTTAAATGCTTCTCTGTCTGAACTAATCCATCCCCACTTCATGGGTTAAATGCTTCTCTGTCTGAACTAATCCATCCCCACTTCATGGTTCAATGCTTCTCTGTCTGAACTAATCCATCCCCACTTCATGGGTTCAATGCTTCTCTGTCTGAACTAATCCATCCCACTTCATGGGTTAAATGCTTCTCTGTCTGAACTAATCCATCCCCACTTCATGGGTTAAATGCTTCTCTGTCTGAACTAATCCATCCCCACTTCATGGGTTAAATGCTTCTCTGTCTGAACTAATCCATCCCCACTTCATGGGTTAAATGCTTCTCTGTCTGAACTAATCCATCCCCACTTCATGGGTTAAATGCTTCTCTGTCTGAACTAATCCATCCCCACTTCATGGGTTAAATGCTTCTCTGTCTGAACTAATCCATCCCCACTTCATGGGTTAAATGCTTCTCTGTCTGAACTAATCCATCCCCACTTCATGGGTTAAATGCTTCTCTGTCTGAACTAATCCATCCCCACTTCATGGGTTAAATGCTTCTCTGTCTGAACTAATCCATCCCCACTTCATGGGTTAAATGCTTCTCTGTCTGAACTAATCCATCCCCACTTCATGGGTTCAATGCTTCTCTGTCTGAACTAATCCATCCCCACTTCATGGGTTCAATGCTTCTCTGTCTGAACTAATCCATCCCCACTTCATGGGTTAAATGCTTCTCTGTCTGAACTAATCCATCCCCACTTCATGGGTTAAATGCTTCTCTGTCTGAACTAATCCATCCCCACTTCATGGGTTAAATGCTTCTCTGTCTGAACTAATCCATCCCCACTTCATGGGTTCAATGCTTCCCTGACTTTTCTCCTCTTTCTGTCCTCTATCAAACAGGCAGGTGGCGCTCAAGAACTCAGAAGACCAGACCACCTATGAGAAAGACAACACTACACAAAGCTCGGGCAGATGGTGCTCGTAAACCTGGGAGGGCCGACCATCTAAGGGCAGAATCCCCCTACAGAAAAGACAAGCTGCTTCCATGCGGGAAGATTGGGAACAATCAAAGGATAAGGAAAGCAAACCCGAAAAAATACTGACAGATTTCGGATGCACTGGACCATTGGCACAGAGCATAGTGCAACGTCCAAACATGTACTCAATCAGAGTGGAACACATTCCGCGCCTCTCTAAAGTGATCTTTTGCTGGTTCTGTTCTATAAACATTTCCCATCGTCATCTAGTTACGTGTCCATGCTAGAACATGGCTCTCATGACAGCAAATCTGAAGTTGTATCTGTTCAACGTGACATGCCCAGCGTCTGCAGCAGTCAATCCCAGATTGTCTATGGCAACTTGCATCCCACCTTTTTCTAGGTTTTTCTCTCCCTCGTTTACCTGGAGCAATGCTCTCCGTAATTAACTGTTCTACGTGACATGTCCAGCGTCTGCAGCAGTCAATCCCAGATTGTCTATGACAACTTGCATCCCACTTTTTTCTAGGTTTTCCCTCGTTTACCTGGAGCAATGTTCTTCATAATTAACCTCTCTATATTCCATTATATCGTTTCACATAAAGAACATATTTTACTATTCTTGTTTTTATGTTCTTTATCAATCAGTTTTATGGAATTTTAAGTTCTTGCCAAATTGAAAAGTTTGCTCTTCTCTCCTTCCATGAGCACTCTACACAAACACTATCGTTTAAATACATTGATGCGTTATTCAGCAGATGTGCCGATTGTCCATGTTTCATAGACTGACGATGAAAAAAAAAACAGTTGCGGGTATTATTAATGTTCAGTAACGTCAGTATTTTGTTGTGCTCCTTTTACGTACAGCAGTCACCATACCTTATAGGAGTGTACACCCCACCACTACTGTCTCCCTGGTACCAGCCTTACCGCAGCGATACATTTATTTGACAGTTCCCTATTATTAATGTTCTTTAAACGACATCTTAGTCCACTAATGCTCATTTCAGAAAATGAAAAACATGGTGCGTACCAATTCTATGTCAACAGAGGTGAGAAGGAGATTTCACTGCTGTCATATAGAGTCAATTCTGACCTAAGGAAAGTGTATAACAGACGGTAGACAGACAAATGAAAAGTCGATTGGAGCCACAGAGATTGGATTTCTCAGGGAGGGGAGGGGGGGGGGAGCAGAAGCGCTTGCGACCTGCTGTCGCAAAAGCAGGGTCGACGCACCATCAGCTGACCAAGACCTAGCAGTTCTACCTGCTCGTGGTCTCCCCTGGTAACAGACTGCGTCAAAACAAGCTGGCTAACAGAAGTATTATTATATAGGGAACTATAGTCCGTTCAGATTCGTTTGCCTAGACATTAATTTATTTTTTTCAAAAACTTATTGTTCATTTGCATTGATCTTTTGAAGTTAGGTTTAGAATACTAATGTCGCTATAAAAATATTTTTTTATCAAAGAAATGTGATCCAGTTTCAAAGATGCCTTATTTAACCTATATTTAAAAAAAGTTAATCGATATTATAAACACCGGCGGGATTATGTAGATGCTTACATCTCACAGCTGATTCTTTAACATATAGGCATGACCTTCACGGCTGAATGCGCACCGACCTAAAATAGTTATGTTTTCACTATAAATTTTTATAAAGAAATGTTACATATGAAATTTCCCGTTTAGCACAAAATGACATTTTAGCCGAAACCGGAAATTATGTGACGTCAAAATCACGGCCGTAGACTCGAGTTCGAGTCATAATTCAGAGGCAAATCTCAATATTTACAGAAAGGAGGCGGCACTATCCATATTATCTTCTGCAAGTCTATGTGAGAATGAATATAAAGGCAAAATATTTTACTGAGCATAACATTGCTATAAAGATTTATCAATACTTCTGCAGAGAGCGTAAAAAGGGACATCTTTATTGTTCTTTATCAAACCCTGAGAAGAGAACAATGCATATTTTAGGTTTGTGTAAACGTTCATTTGATCGAATAGTTAAAGGAAGCGGATATTTATTGCCAACAAATGCAAGAAAGCAAGGAAGGAAAGAAACGTTAGACAGTTTTGATAAGGACCTAGTAAAAAGAGAAATCTGTCGAATGTTTGATATAAACGAAGAAGTGACACTTAGAAAGTTGAAGCTTTGGCTGAAAACTAACAACGACATTGAAATATCAAAAACTTCTTTATGGAAAATATTAAGAAGTGCAGGCTTCACCTTTAGAAAGTATGCTGGTGGAAAAAACATTATTTGTGAGAAGCCACATCTAGTAGCTCTTAGAAGCAAGTATTTACGTGAAGTGAAGGAAATGCGCGAAAATGATTATGATATTGTTTATTTAGATGAAACTTGGATCAACGCTCATCATACAAATGAAAAGGAATGGCAGTTAGCAGATGGAAGTATTAAAAGATCAGTACCAAGCAGTAAAGGGCAACGTTTGATAGTTGCACATGCAGGTAGCAGACATAATGGGTTGTTGCAGAATGCTTATCTCGTTTTCATTTCAAAATCCATAGACAATAGAGACTACCACTCCGAAATGAATGGGCACATATTTAAAGACTGGATCGAGAAAAGTATCCTTCCAATATTAGATCGACCTTCTTGTCTGATAATGGACAATGCTTCATACCATAACGTAGTTAACGTAGAAGATAGAATCCCAACATCATCAAGTACAAAAGATGCAATCAAAACGTGGCTCATAAAAGAACACATACAAGTTAACGACAGCTACTTGAAACCCGAATTGCTTAGCCTTGTAAAACAGACACAACGTACAAAGAGATTTAAAATAGACAAGTTAATTCAAGAACATGGCCATAGATGTTTGAGACTACCTCCATATCATGCACACTTAAATCCTATAGAACTAGTTTGGGCAAAAGTTAAAGGACACGTAGCATATACAAATAAAACTTTCAAATTATGCGATGTTGAGACACTTACAAATCAGGCTCTATCAAATATAAATAAAGACTACTGGGTAAAATGTGAGGATCATGTGTTACGACAAGAAGAGGAATATTGGAAAAAGGATGGTTTGTTGTTTGTTCAGCCGAAAGCAGTAATCGACCTTTTTGACTCGTCTGATTCTGAATGATCATTACTCTGATTAAGTCTACAGATAAATAGTTTGATTTGCAAAATTTCCTAGTTGATTTGTTAAACAGTTTATTGTTCAAGACCACCCAAGCAATCAAAAATATGTTATAAGCAAACCAACAACCATTACTTTGAATGGAAGCCTGTTTGAGTCAGTACAGAAGTTCAGCTATCTTAGATCCACTATTTCAGCCACACTTTCCTTAGATGAGGAACTAAATGTACGTATTTGAAAGGCAGCGACAACATTTGGGAAACTCACACCAAGAGCATGGAACTATATCAAATTGACTCTACGAACAAAAGTTCTATATATAATTTAAAATTTGTATACTTGCCACCAAGTAAAATTTTATGGACACGCCTATGGGTCATCGTTGCACTAGATTACTGTAAAACATTTTGATTAGGGTCAAAATAATAGTTACATGGGCAAAGATCAAAGGAATTCGCCGCTTTAAGAAAACCGTTATAGCTAGACATCGAGTAACACATATGTTCTCGTGACATGGACATTTTAACACCGTATGCCAAAAATCATGTGAAATCATCAAGAACTTTTTGAATTATAAATCATAACATCTCGGCAAACGAATCTGAACGGACTATATAGTAATGATTCGGACCATATATTGTTCTCTGTTTTTTTCTGTTGTTGTTTGTCTGTCATTTTTTTCCGAGTGCTAACACATACTTCTTTGTTCTATTATTCCCTGGCTAACAGAAGCTAGGATCGTCGTGTTTCCTGTAGTGGTGGCTGTTGCTGATATAGAGGACCCAATATTGCAGTACCTCTGGGGTAGACTAGTAGTTTCCCAGCATAGCCTGGGACAGACGAGATACAATCTCTCCAGTAAGAGCGGGAATGTCAAGAAAGCCATTACGACCCGCCTCATCTTATGAGTCAAAGGGCAACAAGCTCGTATCAACTCGTGGCAATCCATCAACAACAACAATTGGATTTCTCAGAAGTATGTTGAAAGTCCCCTGGACAGCTAAAACGACCAATGAGGGCAATCTCAAAGAGGTCAACACAAAAGGGAGCTTATTTTTTTTTTAAACATCAGAAAGAAACAAATCAACATTTTTTCGGGCACTACATGAGAAGAGGAAAGTTGGAATACTTGATTACAACTGATAAAATACAAGGAAAGAGATGTTGCTAACGATAAGGATAATTAATAATAGATAGTTTGGTGTCTTGGCACGGTAAACAATCAACAAAAGAATTGATACGATATGCTGTGGACAGAAAATTATGGGAAAAAAAAAAACATTATTGCCAACGCCAACCGGTATGGCACACGGTGATGATAACTGCTTATGAGAATATGCGTAAGTTTAAATAATAAGATTAAGGTTGAATGAGTTCCACATATTGACAATTGTAACAACTTCTTCTTCAGCATTCATATATTGCGTTTATACGAATTTGACTCAGTGTCCTATTTCATGGTAGAGGGGTATGGACAACAACATAACTTATGATGTCGCATGGTCAGTACTCGTATATGAAGGGGTAAGAACAACATCATGACACACGATGAGCTGGTCGCATGGTCAGTACTCGTATATGAAGGGGTAAGAACAACATCATGACACACGATGAGCTGGTCGCATGGTCAGTACTCGTATATAAAGGGGTAAAACAACATCATGACTCACGATGAGCTGGTCGCATGGTCAGTACTCGTATATGGAAGGGTAAGGACAACATCATGACACACGATGAGCTGGTCGCATGGTCAGTACTCGTATATGTGTGTATGTCCTGATTTGTCCACTGAACCTGTGCAGTGACTGACACACTCCGTCATCAGCAGGCTTGGATTTCGTTTGACGCTGGAATTTTCCTTCTCGTATTGTGGATGCCGTCCAGGGCTTTTGCACCCACACCCTACCCATAATTCATGACTGTGTGTTCTCCCAT
Source organism: Megaustenia siamemsis (assembly GCA_032433765.1). Classification (NCBI taxonomy): domain Eukaryota; kingdom Metazoa; phylum Mollusca; class Gastropoda; order Stylommatophora; family Ariophantidae; genus Megaustenia; species Megaustenia siamemsis. The sequence goes on along the minus strand of JAVIAB010000156.1, from coordinate 15,487,275 downwards.
AGCCTTTTCTTCTCCCGATGGGAACTACTAGACAGCGACTGTTTAGTTTCCATAGTAACCTTCCCCATGGACAGGGCTTTGGATGGGGCTCTTACTCGCATGGCCTGTCCCATCGTTGGACATATGGGGCGTTTATGTGACAACAGTTTGTGGCCAGACATATCTTAAGCACAAAATAATTTATTGAAATTTAATTTTCAATTTCCTCTAATCAATTATAATGTTTCATAGAATATTTCATATGAAAATTGTTTTATGAGAATATATGGATGAGACTTGACCGGATAGGGAGCCACGCTATCTCAGTGGTTAGTGAACTGGACTACAAAGGACTAGAGGTCGGGTTCGATTCTTATCGACGGCTTCCGGGTTCACCCAGCCTTAAGTGGGTACCGGAATTTTTCTGGGAAAGTAAAACGGCACAGGTGTATACCGAACACATTACCCCAAAAATAATGTGCTGAAGATCTATACAAATTATGGTCACTAACACCAAAGGATGGAAATGGCAGGACAAAATCAGAACTAACATAGAATTATGGAAATGTACTAGTCAAATACCACAGGATAAAAAGATACAGCGAAGACGATGGCGCTAGATAGGACACACACTACGGAAGCCAACTGAAAGTATTACACAACAAGCCCTTTTTTTGGAATCCCCATGGGAAAAGACAAACAGGAAGACCAAGGAATTCTTGGAGAAGACAGATAGAAGCAGAGATGAAGATGACGGGGACGACATGGAATGATCTTAAAAGAATGGCAAGAAACAGAACGACTTGGAAAGTGTTTGTTGAAGACCTATGCTCCACTGGGAGCTGAAATGTAGAAGAAGATGAAGAGAAGGAAGAACACCATATTCCCTATACGCCACTCGACACGACGGGGGCTCTTTACTTGTTTACTATGACCAGTAAAGATTTTTTACATGAGCAACCCTCAAACATTCGCGGTAATTATAAGTTGTATGACCATGGAGAGCAGGACAGTAACTCAAGCAATGGTCTGGCTAGAAACACAACCTTCTACGTCTATTTTTAAGTGCCCCGTCACGCCTAGTGACGTATAGGGAATATGGTGTTAGTGACCATCATTTTTATAGACCTTCAGCACATGATTGGTTCTTTGGTTATGGAAGGCCCGGTATCACTGCAAACGAATAAAAAATCCATAATTGCTCAACCGCCCGTGCCAGTGGAATCATCCGAATTACTATTTCATCTCCCAAACAAAGAAAGGTAGCTGTAGACCCGATCATAGCAGTTTCAGCACACGCTAAAAGACATAAGGCGAAACCGCACAGAAAGTGAACACAGCCAACAGTTCGCTGTCATACGATATCATCATTAATCGTAAACAATTGGAATATCGAAACATGATATAAACGGATGAATCACACAGCTCACGGTGTGCACAGAGCACTTAACTCAGTAGCTTCTGCAACAAGCCGGACTTGGAATATGAGGAAACTGCAACAAGGAACACTTTCATATATAGCCTTCAACGGTTCCTGCCCCCTATCCACCATATTGACCAGAAGTTCACGCCCTCCTGAAAATGATGATCGTCAAATTTGTTTTAATGTATAGCGCTTGATGATGTTCAGACATCATTTTTGACTCCAAATCCGAACATATAAAACACAGTTAGTCGTCAGATTATCCCCGTCGCACATCAAAACAACAGACCGTAAGATTAGCGGATGGCCGGTCTTAGGATATATGATGAGCCATAATGATGACGTAGCACACACAACAATGGCAGCGCCTATATTTTCCTGATTACTCTAGTGAATGCAGCCTACAACGAACGAAACAAGGTGCAAATTCCCTAAAGAGATAAAACTGCGACTGACTTGACGAAGCAGTTCACATTAATGAATTGTAACATGTAAATAACTTGCGTCAAGCAATTCCAACAACGGTCATGAACAGCACTTAAAGCGCAGATCAGCTCTAGCTGGTGGAAGGTCGCATTCACAACACTTGATTTGTCAAAAAGGAATATTGCCGTGCGTACTACTCCGCTTTGTCGGGACAGATGTGTTAAGTAGATCATCATTTTAACTTTAACGCAGAAAAGTGCAATGGAGAGCCGAAATTAATCAGACCCCACATCCACTTTCTGCAGCGATCGAGAGAACGTAAACTAGTTCCATCATCTTTGGAACGGAAGTCCCATGCACATGATTTTTGGTGTAATGTGGTCGGCCTTACGTCCGTGCTGCTATACTTTCCCATAAAAAATGCAGTACCCATTTAAGGCTGGATGAACCCGGAAGCCGTCGATCAGAATCGAACTCGACTCTCTTGTCCTTTGCAGTCCAGTTCACTAACCACTGATCTATCGCTGCTTCCCGATGAGCATACTCAGGAAAATCAAAAGGGGGTGAGTTCGAAAACAATGGTTGATGTCACTAAAGGACTCAGGACTGACTGGTAGATGTTTCATTTTCGTTCCTGGACACTCGGGTATGAAAGGAAATGAGCGAGCTGACAGCCTGGCTGGAATGGTTGCCATTGAAAGCGGAAGTACAATGGACCGGGTAGGCATTCTGAATACCCTCAGAGATGTAGAGCGAAAGAATGATTCAATCATCGATCATGAATATACAAAGATGCCCAGACTGAAGAAACTGAAGGTTAAAACTGGAGATGTCAGAAAGGAGCACTACGCGGGGTGGGAGGGTGTAGAAGAACAGCGGAGTTACACAGAACTGGAGTCGTCAGTGTCCACACATTGAGGGACATACTGGGTAGGAAGATCTCAGCACTTTTGGATGTGCTCGATGTACAATAAGAATCATCCGTCGCTCGATGTACAATAAGAATCATCCGTCGCTCGATGTACAATAAGAATCATCCGTCGCTCGATGTACAATAAGAATCATCCGTCGACTGTATAACCTAAACTAAACGATCAACAACTCACAGCCTAGTTAGGATTAACTTCAATAGGGGGCGCCCCGGCCTGCCCCAACGATCCGAAAGCACTATTTTCAAATAGCATTATGCCCCTTTAACAGTATTTTCAGGTTCTGTAAATTTCTCTCTGATTTAAAATTTGACAAGTTTTAATGAGAAACAAAATTTATACGATTAAAATGTGTTGCCATTAGACTTGTAGTTCACAATTTCAAGAAAGATAATTCTGTTCGAACCAGCTAATTAATTCCGGAATTAGAGTTCGTTAAAAAGCCAATTTCTCTCCCTTTGATACTGAAGGGAAATGATGAAAGAAAAAAAAGGGATGACTGTTCACTGTCAATCGTGGCATTACCAAATACTGGGTGTCTCACTCGCTACCAGACCCGATATTTCCTCAATAATTATTACACCAATGAAGATATTGCAACGAGATTTGAACAGGACCACGTTCATTGTCCGGAGGATCATATAATATGAAAATAAATAGAGATAAGGCCAAATTGATGAGAATTAATGCAGTTGGCAATAACCAAATAATAATAATAGGAGAAATACCTCTACTAGACGTACAATCTTACATGTATCTGGGCAGTAATGTAGACAAAGAAGAAAAAACAGAAAATGATATCAAAATAAGGATATCAAAAGCAAGAGGCGCAATCGTGGCATTGGGAAATATATACATGGGGGAAGTCCAAATAAATTAGGTTAAATACAAAAATAAAAATATTCATGACAATCATCAAGATGCATACCTTCATTAATGGATGCTTACGCTGAATAAAAGGATGGAAATGGCAGGACAAAATCACTAACATAGAATTATCATCATCATCATCAAGTACCGGGCCTGCTGGTGTAGGTGTTCATGTCACTCCACAACTTTCAATTACGATAGTTATTTATCATTTCTGTTGTTGACCTTCTGCCAAGCCATTCTCTTAAGCTGTCTGGTATCTTTACTCTTTGTTTCCCTCTATCTCTTCGTCCCTCAATTGTCCCAGTTGTTACAATATATTCCAGCTGTTCTCTTCTCATTACATGGCCACAAAATGATGATTGTTTCTATAGCTTGTAGTTATTTTCTTCTCTTTTGTCCTATTGTCCACGACTCACATCCATATGTTAAGAATGGCTCTACATAACATTTAAGAACTCTTTTTCTTGTTTCTATTGTCAAAAATGAATTGCATAGTATCTTCCTCATTTTTTTTTTGGAAAGCTGCTTTTGCCTGAGCTATTCTGCATCTCACCTCTGGTATACATCTACCATCTCATTTCTGTTGTACATCTACCATTTCACCTTTGTTGTACATCTACCATCTCACCTTTGTTGTACATCTACCATCTCACCTCTGTTATAGTATTATGGAAAGGTTAATTCGGATGATTCCACTGGCCGGGACGGTTGAGCAATTTGGATTTTAATTCGTTTGCAGTGATACCGGGGCCTTCCATAACCCTAACCATATGGGAAGGTACCAGTCAAATCCCAGTGGATAAAGAGATACAGCGAAGACGATGCGCTGGATAGGACACACTGCGGAAACCAACTGAGAGTAGTACACATCAGGTCTTTTTTTGAAAATCCCCTAGGGAAAAGACAAAGAGGAAGACTAAAATTATTGGAGAAAACAGATGGAATCAGAGATAAAGATGATGGGGAAGACATGGAATGATCTTAAAAGAATGGCAAGAAACAGAATGGCTTGGAAAGTGTTTGTTGAAGACCTATGCTCATCTTAAATAACATCTCTTTCATCCCGAGTGACGCGGACTCATGGATGTCGAAGTCCTGTGCCCTTCCTGCATTTCAGCTTAACGATGTCCACCCAATCCAGTAGTTGACAGTCTTCGACGACAACACAGCTAGCAAACCTATTCGCTCTTTCATTTCCTCGTAATCCCACGTGTTCAGTGACGTCGACAAAGATGACTACGTATTTTCGACTTCTTTAATGACTCAATCAATTGCCTGCGTAAAGAGCCCTAGCCTCCACTTTTATGTGTTATGTATTCTGATAAAATATTAGAGGAGCCCTGCCTCCACTTTTATGTGTTATGTATTCTGATAAAATATTAGAGGAGCCCTGCCTCCACTTTTATGTGTTATGTATTCTGATAAAATATTAAAGGAGCCCTGCCTCCACTTTTATGTGTTATGTATTCTGATAAAATATTAAAGGAGCCCTGCCTCCACTTTTATGTTATGTATTCTGATAAAATATTAGAAGAGTCCAGTCCTCATCTGAATACCTTGTCACTGGTTCACATAAGTGCTCATTCACCCCAACAAATGATGGAAATGATACACGTTAGTTCATGTATCGTGCAGGTTATGCGCACACGTGATTCATCCTTGGGTCTGCTCCCCCTACAAGCGTGGTCACCTGTGAGCTAATGACGTCATGTAGAAATTGCACGGAGTGAACTCAATCTTTCAATTCGCTCAACAGCGAAACCTGTTTCAGCAACCGAGGGGAGTGCGAGGGTTAGGTCTCCCGGGTGCTGTAACCAAAATATTCTGGATTGATGTCGTGTCGTGTCCTGTGACGTTGCCGATCAATTCCTTCAAAAACCATCTGTCTTTTCATCATTTCAAAACTTCACATCGCCTTTGTGTTCTCAATTACTTTGTTAGCGCTTCCACGATTATACATCTCTATCTATCTCGGATTTACGTTTGATCAATCTTCTCTTCTCTCATTTCTTCTGAACCTATCTCGTTATCGAGTGCCGTCTCCGCATCGAAGGTTGGCTACCATGGAGCGCCATTCTGCTCTGTCTCGCTTTGATGGTGCATGTTGTCATAGACTGACTTGTCCATCTTTTGATATTACTTGTCCATGTTAGTCTAGGTCTGCCTCTTTTACCTTGTATTTTCACTTGCAAGATTACTTTTTAGAACGCTGTTGTGTCTTATAACATGGCCCAAAAATCGCACTTGTCTTGTTTGAATTGTGTTTAGTAGTTCTCTTTTCATTTTTAGTTGTTTTAAAACTTCAATGTTTGCTTGATTTTCTTTCCATCCAATTCTACCTATTCTTCTATAAATCCACATTTCAAAGGCTTGAATTTTCTGTTCTGTTTTCATATCTAACGTCCATGTTTCTGCACCATATAGGAATGTTGAGAAGATATAAAATTTTGCTATTCTTAGTTTTAGCTCTGATGTTATTTGTTTTGATGTTAGTATATTTTTCATGACATTAAAATTACTATCTTATCTACTTGGAATATTTCTTCTTTTGATTTTTTCAACTGCAAATAATGTTGTAGAAGAATTTATATCAAAAACGTTTCTTCTTTTTTCCCCTTAAAAGTAAGACATTCTCTCTGCTTTCTCTTTTGTTGTGTTCCTTTTTTGTAAATCAGTCACCATATCTTCTAGGCGTGTATGTTACACCTCACTACTGGCTTCTTAACACATTCTTTGGCAATGAAAGAAAGGAAATTAATTCCTTAGTGTTATATAGAGCCAGCCTTAACATATGACAGTGGATCTTGGACAAATTGTTATATTGAGTCGGTCTTAACATATGAAAGTGAATCTTGGACAAATTGTTATATTGAGTCGGTCTTAACATATGAAAGTGAATCTTGGACAAATTGTTATATTGAGCCAGTCTTAACATATGAAAGTGGATCTTGGACAAATTGTTATATTGAGCCAGTCTTAACATATGAAAGTGAATCTTGGACAAATTGTTATATTGAGCCAGTCTTAACATATGAAAGTGAATCTTGGACAAATTGTTATATTGAGCCAGTCTTAACATAAGAAAGTGGATCTTGGACAAACTGACAAGACAATAAAGTAGCTAGAAGTCACATAAATGTAGTTTTACAGAAGAATTTTGAGAGTATCGTGGACAACTAAGATAGAAAAAATAGCAAGGATGTTTTTAGATGTCAACTCAAAGACAAAATGATTATTATCAATTGCAAGATAAAATAATCATGTTTTGAACATTGGAACAAGGGGAGAATATTTTGTGCCAACTGGAAAATAATTTAGTGAAAAAGAAATAGGGAGAATCAGGGAGAGAGAGAGAAAAACACCAGAAAACAGTTTGGTAAGAAGTCAACAAAAGTGATAAAGACAAGTAAAGACAAAAAAGATCTGCACATACATGATCACCTATAACAATAAGGACTGTACTTAACAATATAAAAACTATTAGCTGAGCTGTCCAGTGACTTGGTGGGTTATTATGACATACACCATCAAATGATGCAATGGTTATCCTCCAGATATGAGCTATCGAACTTGAGATCTACCCATTTAATTAGGTTGGACTCTTGAATCTTCAACCTCAGACTTTGTTTTCTAAATTATATTAGACTGTAATTACCATTTGAAAATTGTAGTGAGAACTGCTTTTCTTCCTCTCATTGTAGTTTTAATTCATTTTCTTTATTTCATAAGCCATTTATTTAAAGTGTTTTCGGTGCAGAAGTGAGATGTGTTGGGCCGAAAGGCGCAAATATCACAGTTATACTGCAAACCACAACACAACACAGTTACACAAACAATTTCTCTTGATGATGAAATAAACAGTCGCATTGGTAAGGCAGCTACGACCTTCGGGAAACTCACAGAAAGGGCATGGAACAACACGAAACTAACACTGAAGACCAAACTCTTAATATATCAAACTTGTGTGCTTAGCACACTATTATATGGATCTGAAACCTGGACAACATACTCAAACCAGGAAAAAAAACTAAATGTCTTCCACATGCGATGTCTCTGCAGAATAATGCACATCAAATGGCAGGACAAAATAACCAACTTAACTGTCCTGCAACGCGCTAAGACCTCATCAATCATGTCGATGCTCAGATGTCGAAGACTAAGATGGCTGGGGCATGTCCAGCGAATGGAAGAAAAGCGCATCCTCAGGCAAATACTATATGGTGAACTAACACGCGGAAAAAGACAAATCGGCAGACCCAAACTACGATATAGAGATATCTGTAAATCATCTCTGAAATACTTCTCCATATTTGAAAATGACTGGGAATATCTGGCTAGTGATCGCACATCATGGAGAGTATGTATAAGTAACGGTATAAAGTTATTTGAGACTGCTAAGGCAAAACTTAGAAGAGAAAAGACTCATGAAAAAGGATAGAAAACATTGTGGACCAGTGGGCCTGACTTGTTCATTCTGTGACCGCGTTTGTTTGTCAAACATTGGTAGAATTAGCCATGAGAGAGGCTGTTCGACAAAAACAAAACCTAAAAAAAATACACAATAGCCTCCACTAAACCGTCTGACAAGACGAAAAGGGCTATATACATTTATACAACACAACACAAACACACCCACTTAACGTCATTTTAAGGGTGGATGACGAAGAGATGTACTCCTTTAATTATCGGGTGAACACAAACAAGCAAAGTGTTTTCAAAAGTCATTAAAAAAGTATTTCGTAAGTCATTTAAAAATAATTTCATAAGCATTAAAAAAATTATTTAATAAGTTATTTTTAGCTGTCCAGGGAACTTTCAACATTCTTCTGAGAAATCCCATCTCCGTGGCCTCTAATCATTTTTTTCATTTATTTTATTTACTGTCCATGATTCGCTTATATAGGAGGTCAGAATTGATTTTATATAGCACCAATAAACTTTCTTTCTCACTTCTATTGACATTGATTTTTATCATAAGATGTTTTTTTTATTTCCTGAAATGCTATTTTGTCCTGAGCTATTTTGCTTTTTATTTCTGCGGTGCATCTTCCATCTGATATTACTGTGCCCAAGTATTTGAAACGTTGCACTTGTTTCAGATTTGTCTCATTTATTTTTATGCTGCATGATGGTGATGATTGTTTCTTTGATATGACTATTACTTCTGATTTCTTGCTATTCAGACTAAGACCTTTCTTGTTGCTTTCTTTTACTATTATATCTATCATTTCTTGTAGCTCATTCTCTGTCTCTGCTATTAAGACTGTGTCAGCTACATATTGTAAATTGTTTATGTTGTGACTTTTGACTTCAATTCCTTTTTTGTCTACTATTGATCTTGTAATATTTTCAATGTAAAATGAAAACAAATCAGGTGACACAACACAGCCTTGTCTGATTCCTTGTTTTCATATGTTGGAAGTGTCCTGTTTTGTTGCTAATTTTTATGGCTGCTGTTTGTTGCCAGTACATGTTTTTTATGATTAACAGATCTTTGCCATCAATGCTTCATTTCTCTAAAACATTGATTATTTCCACATGCTTTGCTTTGTCAAATGCTTTTGTGTAGTCTATAAAGCTCATATATAATCATTCTTTACCTCTATAGCTCTTCCTATCATTGTTCTTAGGATCTATATTGCATTATTAGTGCCCTTTCCTTCCACAAATCCACTTTGTTTCTCACTTATTTTTTACATCTCATGATAATTCTTAGTAATATAAAATATAAATAGTATATATTATTATATATATATATATATATATATACCATTCTAGAATAGTCATTTTTTTGTTCAGTGTCCCAATTTTGAACCACTCCAGTAAAAAATTAATCACAAGAATGAGTGGAATGTAGTTGCCTCAGCATATCTTCATTCATGAAGCAACATTTGACTAAGTCCGTTAAGTTGACAAACACTGCTTTAGCTTGTAATTATGAAGCTGTATTTAGCATACCCTATTTTTAGTCACATTAGTTATGGGAGACGAGGCATATACACATTATATTGCCATAAAAACAGTCACAATAACAGTCGATGTCAATCATACATGTATGAGCATATTTTACGTCTGTAATTATTATTATATAGCAGTGAGAAAACATTCAAACATGCTTTGTAGTAAATATACATACAAGAAATAATATTGTACGGAAGGTCTTTAATTGTTCTGTTTATTTATCACATATATTATACATTTATTTCTAATGTAATTATACATTTATATGAATTTATTTCACATACACACATATGCATGCATGAACATACACAACCTTTATTTTAAACTGACAGAAATAAGAAAACTCCGGCAGTAAAATGTCTAAAACAACAGGCAACAACAGCAGGCATCAGCTCCCTTTATGACAGTGAGCAACCCGCCCAGAATAGAGCCATGTGGCGAGACACAATGCAGGTCGTGAGCAAGGTCTGGCAGTTGCAAGATTGTCGGACACACGAGTCTAGAATTTTTTCCCTATGTGTCGTCTTCGGTTTGAAAGGATGACAGACAGAGAGAAAGACAGACAGAGAGAAAGACAAACAGAGAGAAAGACAGATAGTCAAATGTCTAAGCATAGAACAATATCACAAGTTAAGATGTACAGAAACTGGCTCAAAGTAATGCTAGACTGGCCTCTTTCTGTAACCCACACAGCTAATAAGTAACATGCTGAAAGTCATTTTGAAAGAAGTGGCTTTCCCCAGTGGGGACTGGTTGGTCTTGAGGCAAGGCGCCGGCCTCGAGACAGAAAGGTTGTGTGTTCAAACCCTGGCTTCACCAGTTGGGATTTTTATTTATGATTTCTCTCTGTGGCAACCACCCTTGCTCTCAGCAGTGAGGACCGGCTTGAAACGTCAATTACTCATGGAAGGAAAAAATATGAGTACCTCCAAAGATGGAGATATCTGCCTGTGCGGCGATAGACCCCTGTTCACACGGCTGCCAGGGAAAAATGGATTAACCCCCAAATTTAGTTCCGAGTCCCTAGAGACTTTGCTGGCAAAAAAAAAATATTTTGAAAGAAAATAAAATCTAAAAAAAATTTGTTTGAAAAAGAACAAGCAGTACAAGCAGTAACGGTTAAAAGAACATTTGAGGCAGGAAAAGATAACCATCCCAGGTGTAAAATCAAAAGCTCTCACTCATGACAAAAGTCTAGAGGTAAAGAGTTTGATGGCTGGGGCATGTTAGAAGAATGGACAACTGCCTCCACAAATAAATATAGTATGAGGAACATATAAAAGGGAGGAAATCTGTGTGTACACCAAGACTCAGATACAAAGGTGTCTGAAAGGTATTACTCATTATCAAGTATTGGGCCTGCTGGCTTAGGTGTTCATGTCTTTCCACAACTTTCGATCTCAACAGTTATTTATCATTTCTGTTGTTGACCTTCTGCCAAGCCATTCTCTTAAGCTGTCTGGTATCTTTTCTCTTTGCTTCCCTCTATCTCTTTGTCCCTCAATTTTCCCAGTTATTACAATATATTCCAGCTGTTCTCTTCTCATTACATGGCCAAAAAATGATGACAATATATTCCAGCTGTTCTCTTCTCATTACATGGCCAAAAAATGATGACAATATATTCCAGCTGTTCTCTTCTCATTACATGGCCAAAAAATGATGCTTTGGTCTCTTTCAGAACGCTTTCATTACCCTTCTTAGCTGTCCGTGGTATTCTCAACATTCTTCTGTAAAACCACATTTCTGCAGACTCCAGTGATTTTCTTGTCTGTTGTCCTATTGTCAATGATTCACATCCATATGTTAAGACTGGCTCTACATAACATTTAAGAACTCTTTTTCTTGTGTCTACCGTCAAAAATTGATTGCACAGTATCTTCCTCATTTTTGGAAAGCTGCTTTTGCCTGAGCCATTCTGCATCTCACCTCTGAAAGATATTACTCAAAAGAAAAGGTAAAGGGATGATATATCACTCTGCAACGACATTATGAAGTGTTCTACTGCCCAGATAATACAGTCCAAAGATGGCCGTACAGACATTTGAGAAAAGACAACAAGAGATTTCCAAAACAATCTCTTCTATGGGAAACATCAGGATGCAGAAAAAGAGGAAGACTTAGAGAGACACTAAAAAGAACAATTATAAGAGAAGCAAAGTAGGCAGGCATAGACTTATAAGATTAAATATGATGCCCAGAATAGAGATGGATGGTGAAAAACACTATAAGCCCTACATGGCGTCTAGCAATGGTGGAAGGATCAAGATCAAGATATAATGTCCAGGGAGTCGTTGACATGAGACTCCTGACTGGTGTTGCCTTCGCAAGAACTTCATAGTGATGTTAACATTCCTTGACCTTTCCGGAGCATAAACTCTGGTCACCATTTTTTGTGTAGTTAGGTAGACCACAGGAGCTATTTACAAAGCTCAGGTTTCTATAAGCATAAATTGGACCTCAATTGCCTGGTCAATGAAAAAATGCTTTCCATAACTCCACTACCACTTAGAGACTTAATAAGTGAAAAAGACTAAGGAAATTTTAATATGAGATCAAAGCAAATAGAGCCTTTAATGGGTACCAGATTTTTTTCTGGGAAAGTAAAGCAGCACGGGCGTAATACCGACCACATTACCCCAAAAATCATGTGCTGAGGGTCTGTAAAATTTATGGTCACTAACACCATATTCCCTATACGTGACTGGGGTACTTTACTTTTTTTTTTAGAGATCAAATATAGGAAACAGCACAGTAGAAGTTGAAAATAGAAAGAAGCCAAAGATAGAAGATTTCTGTAAGTTACAGGACACAAGAGAAAAGACCGGAGACCTTATAATATGAATTGTCTTGTTCATTTTGAAGAGCCTGCGATTCATATATTAGCTTAAAAGGACTCTTCTCAGGATAATATAATCTGGAAGTTGTTACTGAAGATCAACAACACCCAGCTTGCACCCAACCACCAGTAAAAAAAAAATCAAACAAATGCATCCACCTCTTTCTCTGCTTCTTCACTCGTCCTTCCCGCAATTAGTAAATAATTTATGTAAAACATCATGGTCGTATTAGTTACATCAACATATAGATAAATCTGGGGAATAAAATAGATTTAACTCATTTGTTTATCACAAATGTAGGTATACATGATGACAAGAAAATTAATCTACAAACAGGACAACAAATGTTAAGTCACTTCTATGTCATTGTTAAAAGTTACCAACAATGAATTAAAACTATCAACGGTTGATATGCTGACTATGTAGTTTACTGACTCACTTGTTGCATGACAAACTTGTTGATTTGAAACTTAAAGTGGCATTTTCCTTCTATTCCTAGATATTTTGTAGTATTTATGAGCTATATTATTTACCAAAACTGATGTGATTAGGAAGTGGTCCTACTGTATGTCAACTTCATCACATAATTAATAAATATGACAGCAGATTAATTTTTACGAGAAGAAACATTTCAAAAATGGATTCATTTGATACTTTCTGGTGTGAAATCACGAAAAAGGATATCCCAAAATGTTTGTTGTAAGGGACTGAAGTATTCAACTTGATCATGCTAAAACACAGTATTAAGAAGAGAGTAGAGGATGCTTTTCCTCGTGATATTATCTTCCCCAGTTAGAATGTTCATTTTCTTTTCAGATAGGTCAACTGGACAGCACCAAGCTGGTATTATTCAGTGTTATTTTATTTAGTGCTAAGTCTACACTAATGTTACACTCATCAAAATTAGCCAAAAGTAAAACCACTATACTAAATGTACCCCATTGATCAGAATTAGCAAAAAATAAGTCTATTATACTAATGGTACACATCAAAATTCGCCAAACATAAGGCAGCTATACATATGGTACCCCATCGAAAAAAATTAGCAAAAAATAAGTCTATAATAGTAATGGTACTTCCAATGATCAAAATTAGCCATAAGTAAGGCAGCTATACTAATGGTACTCCAATGATCAAAATTAGCCATAAGTAAGGCAGCTATACTAATGGTACTCCAATGATCAAAATTAGCCATAAGTAAGGCAGCTATACTAATGGTACTCCAATGATCAAAATTAGCCATAAGTAAGGCAGCTATACTAATGGTACTTCCAATGATCAAAATTAGCCATAAGTAAGGCAGCTATACTAATGGTACTCCAATGATCAAAATTAGCCGTAAGTAAGTCCACTATATGTTAAACTCAGATGGTAAATGTACGACAGAGGTGAGAGACATGATCACCTACGCCAGCAGGCATGGTACTTGATGATGATAAAGTCCACTAAACTAATGGTACACCAATGATCAAAATTAACCAAATGTAGAGCAAATATACTAACGGCACCCTCAATGATTAAACATAGTCAGAAATAAGGCTGTAGTGCTTGCATTGTTGCAACACAACATTTAACATAAGTAGTTGTCCAGTGGGTTCCACTTATAGAAACAACAAACAAACAAATACTCATTGCAAGAAAAGTTCATGACAAGAGTTTCCAAGGCACTTAAGTTCAACCAATGATAAGACAGACATCCTTAAGTAGCTCACAGAATGCTTTGACCCTTCAGAGTTTCAATAAACCAACATACAACTGAATGATAAAGTAACGGTTCCCTCCCTTGCCTTGTAAGGTGTATGGGAAATATAGTGTTCTTCTTCTTATTATTTTCAACTCCCTGTGGAGCATAGGTCTTTAACAAACACTTTCAGCCGCCCGTAGAGTATAGGTCTTTAACAAACACTTTCAGCCGCCCATAGAGCATAGGTCTTTAACAAACACTTTCAGCCGCCCGTAGAGCATAGGTCTTTAACAAACACTTTCAGCCGCCCATAGAGCATAGGTCTTAAACAAACACTTTCAACTCCCTGTGGAGCATAGGTCTTCAACAAACACTTTCAGCCGCCTGTAGAGCATAGGTCTTTAACAAACACTTTCAACTCCCTGTGGAGCATAGGTTTTCAACAAACACTTTCAGCCGCCTGTACAGCATAGGTCTTCAACAAACACTTTCTACTCCCTGTGGAGCATAGGTCTTCAACAAACACTTTCCAGGCCATTCTGCCATTCAGAACCCTAGCCATTCCTAGCCATTCTTTTAAGATCATTCCATGTCTTCCCCATCATCTTCATCTCTGCTTCCATCTGTCTTCTCCAAGAATAATTTGGTCTATCTTTTTGTCTCCTCCATTAGAAATTAAAAATAAAATGGTCTGACGTGTAATTTTCTCAGTTGTCTACCCCAGTATGTGTCCTATCCAGCGCCATAGTCTTCGTTGCATCTCTTTGTCCACTGGTATTTGACTAGTACATTTCCATAATAGAACTGATTTAACATTGGAGTGGAACATTTTTATTTTTGTAGTGAACCTTACTTTTTTAGATTTCCACATTTTTCCTAGTGCAATGAAGTCTCCTCTTGTATCCTTATTTTAATATCATTATCTGTTCCTCCTCCTTTGTCTATTTTGCTGCCCAGATATATAGGCCACCTTTACTTCCTACAAAAATCTCTGGTACCCATTTTTTTAGGCTGGGTGAACCCTGGAAGAAAAATCTGCTTCTGAGAATTGAAACCAGACACTTCTGGTCAGGAAGTGAGCAACTGAAAGATAAACAACCAGAAGAATTCACCCAGAGACCCTCACCCTGGAAGTGATCTTAATGCGTTATTTAAATAAAAGGACATCACAGCACATTAGCAGGCACAGTTCATGATGACAGCAAGTTGCCAGAAATAAGAAAAACAAAGCAATGATCTTTCATTTCAAAGTAATTTGATTAAAATAAACACAGTCCCCATTTATATCATATGACTCAATGTTTTTATTATTCTTTTTATTATAGCATTCAGCTGTTAAAAGGGTGTAGATGCTATGTGTCACTAGCTTTATGGCAAAGTCACGGTATCTGCACCTTTTGGCCTGTTACGTATGTCTTTGGCATGAATAAATTTGATTAACAATTTCTGAAGAACAGCCATTTTTCAGCCTACTTTTTCTAACTTTAACTGGTAAAGTTCATTAATGTTAACATGCAATGAGTTCACATGGGACCTCCTGTTTTCATCATCTGAGAGGGCTAGACATCGGATCTCACTACCGAGAGGGCTAGACATCAGATCTCACTACCCAGGGAGGGCTAGACATCGGATCTCACTACCCAGAGAGGGCTAGACATTGGATCTCACTACCCAGAGAGAGCTAGACATCGGATCTCACTACAAAAAGACCAGGAGAGAATAAAGTCATTAAGAAACCACAGATTTAAAGTTAACATTGTCAACCACTTGTGGCAGGTTTTGAACCCTGTACCTTCCTGTCCTGAGGCTGATATGTTACCTCTAAACCACACAGTTCCCATGACCTGATGTAATAATAAAGAGCTGTGTAATAATATATAACAATGACTACTAGTAGAAATGGATTAGAAAATAGAAATTATGGAAATGTACCAGTCAAATACCAGTGGATAAAGAGATGCAACGAAGACTATGGCGCTGGATAGGACACAAACTGGGGAAGACAACTGAGAAAATGTCACGTAAGACCATTTTTTTTTATTTCCAAGGGAGGAGACAAAAAGATAGACCAAATTATTCCAGGAGAAGACAGATGGAAGCAGAGATGAAGGTTATGGGGAAGACATTGAATGATCTTAAAAGAATGGCTAGGACCAGAATAGCCTGGAAAGTGTTTGTTGAAGACCTATGCTCCGCAGGGAGCTGAAACGTAGAAGAAGAAGAAGTAGAAATGGAGATTAAAAATAGAAAATATCAATGAAGAAACAACAGCTGAAGAAACAAACGTAACAATATAAAGGGGATATGCAATACAAGATATGTGGACAATGGGAAAGCTGATTTATATGAGAGGGAAAAAAAAGTTATAAAAAATAATAATAATATTTTCTTCTTTTTAATCATTTGAACTCTGATCAGCACACAGGACACTCACAAAAGATCTTCACCCAATGTAGTCTGGAGCAATCATGGACAATGATCAGCACACAGGACACTCACAAAAGATCTTCACCCAATGTAGTCTGGAGCAAGCATGGACAATGATCAGCACACAGGACACTCACAAGAGATCTTCACCCAATGTAGTCTGGAGCAATCATGGACAATGATCAGTACATAGAGCACTCACAAGAGATCTTCATCCAATGTAGTCTGGAGCAAGCATGGACAATGATCAGTACATAGGACACTCACAAGAGATCTTCATCCAATGTAGTCTGGAGCAAGCATGGACAATGATCAGCACATAGGGCACTCACAAGAAATCTTCATCCAATGTAGTCTGGAGAAGCATGGACAATGATCAGCACATAGGGCACTCACAAGAGATCTTCACCCAATGTAGTCTGGAGCAATCATGGACAATGATCAGCACATAGGACACTCACAAGAGATCTTCATCCAATGTAGTCTGGAGCAATCATGGACAATGATCAGCACACAGGACACTCACAAGAGATCTTCATCCAATGTAGTCTGGAGCAAGCATGGATAATGATCAGTACATAGGACACTCACAAGAGATCTTCATCCAATGTAGTCTGGAGCAAGCATGGACAATGATCAGTACACAGAACACTCACAAGAGATCTTCATCCAATGTAGTCTGGAGCAAGCATGGACAATGATCAGTACATAGGACACTCACAAGAGATCTTCATCCAATGTAGTCTGAAGCAAGCATGGACAATGATCAGCACACAGGACACTCACAAGAGATCTTCAACAATTTGCAGTCTGAAGCAAGCCTGGACAACTCTCGCCAGGACCTGCCAGCCTCTGTCATTTCATCATGTATGGTTCATCACCATGTCCCCAATGGTCAGCCTTCCCTTCATCTGCGAAATGATGTCCATGTTAATGCTAGATGCAGATGCCTGATCCGACTATTCGTACAACATGGCCTAGCCATCTCCAGTGCCTTCTTTTCACTAATAACAATATAATTTAACAATATATCGAAATTCACAATTCACTGGAACTTACAAAAATGAAGAGGAGTTGAAATCCTAAAATAAAAACAGGCAAAGAAATGTGCAAGTGAAGACCAAATCAAATTTAATTTAAGGATGAAGATAGCAGTAATGCAGTAAAGTATTCACTGCAGAGCCAGATCAATTGGAGATTTTCTGCAAATAAAGGAAACAAACAGCAGAAACAGACTGTGACAGAATGACTACTACAACTATAAGCTTCTGTGGATACAGGGAGGTATTATTGACAATATAACCTTAAGCTTCTGTGGATACAGGGAGACATCATTGGCAATATAACCTTAAGCTTCTGTAGATACAGGGAGGCATCATTGACAATATAACCTTTAAGCATCACTACTGCCAGATACAGGGAAAGACTTCACACCATATGGCTCATCTCTTCTATCAACTTTTCTGAACTCTTTCATTCTAATTGTCTCTCCATCAACATCTTCTACACCCTTCTTGTTAATATTTCTCTGATTTGACAACGTCTGCAACTCATTTCGTAAACTGTTGATCAAAGGTTGTGGTGATTTTCCTGGTTGAAGACTATCTTTAATTACATCAACAACATCATGATCCCTGTTATCTCCCTTAAATTGGGGTATACTCCCTTCTACATGGGGTATTTGAATATTATGTGTTTCCGTCTCAAATCTGTTAAAACCATAATTATTTGTAGTGGTTTCTCGTAGTCTGGGGGGTATTGATGTCAGTGGAATATCTTGAAAGCTGCTTAAATCATAATAACTTTTAGGGTGTGCAGTTGTGGAGTAATTTGGTAAAGTATTATCAAAGGCAGAGTTCTGAATAGTGGCTGTTGAGGGTGGCTGTTCATATCTGTTGTTCTGGAGGGAAAGTTTTCCTGTTGGTCTATGACTTTCATGATGAGGTATGTTCTGTTCCAACTTTTTGGTCTGGATAACAATTGGCTCTCCTGGTCCTGTGGCATAAAATCTGGCGTGAGGTCTGTACTGTTGTTCGAATGTAGACGTTGTAAACTTCTCTTGGTCAAGGGGCGGTGCGTTTAAATTTGTCTAAAAAAAAAAATAGAAAGAAAAATTAGGAGAGGCAAAAAAAAAATATTTAAAAGCTTTAACAAGAATAAAGAACAGTTTTTTCCTTGTTCACAATTTTATCCTGAAAGGGTATTTATTAGGCTGCACTGCAATTCACACCCATGATATCATATGTGTATCACTATCAATGATAAAAATGAGAGTACCTCTGAAACCGGAGAATATCTGCCTGTGAGGTGAGGGACACTTGAGCAAAAATTCACACAAAATTCAGTCCCACAAGCTGGCATACGCAAACAACACATGTACATCTTTCAGCCTGACGTACATAACAAGAGTTTGTGTTTGAAGCACGATTCTCATTTTAATGTAGCTGGTAGCTATTATTTTGTGTGTGTTTTTACTACATTGGTCTCCATGTAATATTTTTTTTTAAAGACTTGACAGAATTTAATTTTAAGTGCAGCATATTCTGTATCACCCACTGCTAATTGATCTATATCATCTATATCATCTATATCATCTATATCATCTATATCATCTATATCATCTGCAAAATGGGTTACTAAAAACAAAAGGTCGGATTCGCTTCCATTTGATGACTTCCAGGTTAAATGGGTACTAGATTTTTTCTTGGAAAGAAAAGTAAGATGAGCGTTAATATGACATTATCCTAAAAAAATTGTGCAAAAGGTCTATAAAAAAATATAGACACTACCACTATATGCCACGTGGGATGATGGGGCACTTTTATATATTTTTTTGTTACTCTCAGTTATTCTTTGATGTTATCTTCCCATCTTTTTCTTCCTACCTCTCTTTGCACACTTCATCGCAAAATGGTCTTTGATAGGCCAGATGGTTGAGATACGAGGTCAAACCATTTAATATTGTGTTTCTTCACAATCGTCAAAATATCTTCATATACTCCAATTGTTTGTTGTATCCTTCTGTGAACTGGTTAATTTCTAATACGATCTATGTTACAAATGGATACCGACTGTTATGGCACATGATGATGATGATGATGAAGAATCTATCTTCTGTTATGAGAAGATTGTAATCATATGTCACAGTAACATATATCATAAAGTAATGTTACCTCAGGATTTGACAAAGAGATTAAAGTAGTGTCATCATAAGCTCTGTAGGGACTCCATGGGATCAAGCCAGCTTTCTCTCGCAGTCCAGGGGAGTAGATGTGTAGAGGAGTGTGCAGCTTTTCTGAAATCAAAGATAAGTTGTGTTTAAGAGTGAGATAACATACTCTCAAAGACTTTTATCATCATAGCAACTATTCCTCCTCCTTTTCAAGTTCCTCCCTGCCATATCTACAGTTGTAACAAGTTTACTCTATCTCCATATCTACAGTTGTAACAAGCTTACTCTATCTCCATATCTACAGTTGTAACAAGCTTACTCTATCTCCATATCTACAGTTGTAACAAGCTTACTCTATCTCCATATCTATAGTTGTAACAAGCTTACTCTATCTCCATATCTATAGTTGTAACAAGCTTACTCTATCTCCATATCTATAGTTGTAACAAGCTTACTCTATCTCCATATCTATAGTTGTAACAAGCTTACTCTATCTCCATATCTATAGTTGTAACAAGCTAACTCTATCTCCATATCTACAGTTGTAACAAGCTTACTCTATCTCCATATCTATAGTTGTAACAAGCTTACTCTATCGTCATATCTACAGTTGTAACAATCTTACTCTATCTCCATATCTACAGTTGTAACAAGTTTACTCCTGTGTCCTATCCAGCGCCTTCATCTTCACTGTATCTCTTTATCCACTGGTATTTGACTGGTACATTTCCATAATTCTATGTTAGTGATTTTGTCCTGCCATTTCCATCCTTTTGTTCTGCGTAAGCATCCATTAATGAAAGCCTGTATCTTCATGATTGTCTTTTTTGTTGTTCTCCATGTTTCACAGCCATATAATAAGGAACATTTATTAGCATACTTGATTCTTATAGTTATAGTTATTTGAAGGCCCCGGTGTCACTGCAAAGAAATGAAAATCCATAATTTCTCACCGCCTGTGCCAGTGGAATCATCTGAATTAACATCTCATCAAATATCCAAACAAAGAAAAGCAGCTGCAGTCCCCATCATAGCACACACAGCACAGGTCAAAAGACATAAGCGTGCTGAAGTCGGATGTGTTGGGCCGAAAGGCGCAAATACAACAGTTATACTGCAAACCACAACACAACGCAGACACGGCCACACGTCCTTGTAAGGGCGTATGATGAAGAGGAATATTCTAGTTTACCACGATACTCTAGAATACTTTAGTCATTGGGCGAACGCAACCAACCAAAAGACATAAGGCTTATCAGCACCGAAAGTGAATGCAACTGAACTGTCCTTTATCATACGATACCATCATTCATCGTAAGCAATCTGAATATAGATTCATCATCCGGATGAAAAGCACAGCTCAAAGTATGCAAAGAGCACTAAACTCTTTTGCTCCAGCAGCAAGCCGGGCTTGGAATATGAGGAAACTGCAACAAGGAACACATTTCAGACAGTGCGTCAATGGTTCCTACTGCCTATCCGCTATATTAACCGGAAATCCACTTGATGCTTTCCAGTTAATTTTTTATTTTACCAGGGCCACTATTGACCTTTACAGTTCTGGAATGTATCTCAAGCTATAATCCCCCTCACTAGAGATGATTTATTCAAAAATGTTATATTAACTCATTAAGTTCTCACTAATGTCTCTGGCATTTTTCAAACATTCATTTTCCTCTCTGGCCAAAGACGCCACATAGTGTGGACATCATAGTTTTCCATGACTGATAATTTGTTGCTAGTTCTTGGTATTTTCTTAGTCTCGTGGCTGAGCCTTCCCTAGTAATTGTTCTGCTTAGTGTATTTAAAATTATGTTCAAATGATGGATAACGGTGGTGATGAGTCATTCATTTGAGGTAAAGTCATGACACAATTTGGGAGCCGTGATGATATCTCAGTGGTTAGTGAACTGGACTACAAAAGACAAGAGGTAGGGTTCCATCCCAACCGACGGCATCCAGGTTCACCCAGCCTTTAATGGGTACCAGATTTTTTTCTGGGAAAGTAAAGCAGCTTGAGCGTAATACCGACCACATTACCCCAAAAATCATGTGCCAAAGGTCTATAAAATTTATGGTCACTAACACCATATTCCCTAAACACACTTGGCGTGACGGGGGCACTTTACGTAATTTTATTTTCATGACACAATTTAGTTATCAAAAAAATTGTATACAGAAGTTTTAATTTCATGCCATTTTAAAGAAAATTCACAATTTTCAATTTAAAATGAGAAAATTCTGACCAAATCAGCAAACTTGAGCGAGAGAGTGTTAAGAAGTGAGCTCTAATTGGAGGTTTTAATCATCTGTGGCTATCTTCATCTCAATGCATTTGTATAGTTAGTAACGGTATGTCCAGCCAAATGCAGTCAATATATTGTTTCTATCTATCTATCTATTGACTTTTCGAGCTGTAGCCGGCCCATAGGGCGTAGACCAAGATACTCCTTCTCTTATCTGAATTTTTGTTCTAGCAGTTTAAAATTTTTTTAAAGATATTTTATCAAATCTCGCCATCTGTCTCTGTTCTGTGCAAGCAGCTCTATCTCATTGAGGGAGCCGAATCCTGCTGCTCTTACCTCTCTCATCAATGTTCTTCTCAGTGTCTCTCTGGGTCTTCATCTTTTTCTCTTACCTGTTGTTTCCTATATGAGGGCTTGCTTTGCTATTCGGTTATTATCTCTTCTCATCACATGTCCAACTTATGACCATCATCTTTTCTTTATTACTGAAGATATTAGTGGTTGATTGGCGATTTCTCTAATTTCCTCGTTTGTTTTGAATTCGTTCCATGCTATACCAAGTATTTTCCTTAGACATTTATTTTCGAATGCGTTCAACTTTGTTTCGATATATTTCTTGTTGTTTTCCAGCTTTCACACGCATACGTAAGGGTTTATAGTACATTTTATTTGAAGTTTTGTGTTTGTGCTGATGAGTTTTGATTTCCACAACTTTTCAAGGCTTCTGAAAGACATTGCTGCTTTAGCTATTCTGATTCTAATTTCTTTACTTATATCCCCTTCTTGATCAATGTGACTTCCAAG
Source organism: Megaustenia siamemsis (assembly GCA_032433765.1). Taxonomy (NCBI): domain Eukaryota; kingdom Metazoa; phylum Mollusca; class Gastropoda; order Stylommatophora; family Ariophantidae; genus Megaustenia; species Megaustenia siamemsis. The sequence goes on along the minus strand of JAVIAB010000156.1, from coordinate 15,464,511 downwards.
ATAGATAAAGTGATCGATCTCTTCTACTGGTTTGTTTTCCATGTATATTTTGTCTTCTGTTGGAATTAAACTTTTTATGACTTTAGTCTTTTCATGACTGATCTCAAGCCCAATTTTGCTGGCTATTGATGATAGTTCATATATTGTTTCACTGCTTCTTAAAATGTCAGCTAATTTTGGCTTGCATCCTACAACTTGTCTACATGAAGACTTTGATGATAATTACTAGTTATTTTTAATCAATCAATCTTTAGACCACATTCTGCCCTTTAGACCCCATTTTTAAAACACAGGCCAAGACACGAAAGATTTGTTTAAGATACAAAAATAAAATAAAAGAGAACTAGTTAATATAGAAAATTTACAATCAGAACTAAAGGACGAATTTAATAGAGCAGCTTTTGTAACAAATAAAATTAGATATTACCATGTAGCCCAGTAAGAATAGGAGCCTTGGTGGCTGAGTGGTTAGTGTGCTCGCTTCCTGACCAGAAGGGTCCAGATTCGATCCCCAGCAGTGGCGGATTTATTTTTTGACTGATAAGGCTCCGGGGTTCACCCAGCCTCTAAAAATGGGTACCAGAGATTTTTCTGGGAAGTAAAGGCGACCTGGCGTGATACAGACCACATCACCCAAAAATATGTTGTGGTCATAGAAAAATATGGTCACTAACACCATATTCCCCATACGTCTAGCAAGGCGTGGAGGGTACCTTTACTTTTACTTTTACAGAGAGAAGAACGTGACTTTTGAAATGTCAGTCATGCTGGATGATGTTTAAATGCCTTATTTATGTTTTTAATTTTATTAGTAATTGACTTACCATAGTCCATGTTAATATCTGTCTGTACCATCTGCTCAATTCTGAAATTATATAAACATTTAATTAATAACAAATTCTGAAATATTAGTAAGTTATTTGTTTAATAAAGAAATGAGTTTAGTACAATCCAGATTTGTGGGATGTGTGGGGAGATGATACGGGTTGGAAGGCTTAGCCACTATCATCATGTGACATACTGGTTGGCGTTGGCGATTATATTCTTCCACAATTCAGCTATTCGCACAGCGGCCGTCAGTCTGTTAATCCAACCATATGTTCGGCTCACTCTAACCACTGTTCGCTGTCTATCCAGTGTTACAAAGCTTTGTTTGATGTCTTGCAAATGCTGAGGATACTTCATCCATCATAAGAAAAAATAAAAACAAAAGAATTTCTTGAAAAATCAGCAAAAATATATTTAAAAAACCATGCCTTTTGTACAATACCATAATATTTTTTACAATGGGCATGTTTGTGTCTGATCCAACATCAAAGGAAGTAAATCCAATACTCAGGGATCATCTGAAGTAGTAATTGGGGAGGGATATGGAGGGGAGGAATGTTTGCTTGAGTCAAAACTGTCCAATTTCAAGAATTTATATTTTTAGGTGGTAATTCTTACAAAAATCGGCTCCCTCAATGAGATAGAACTGCTTGCACAGAACAGAGACAGATGGCGAGATTTGATAAAATATCTTTAAAAGAAAACTGCTAGAACAAAAATTCATATAGGAGAAGGTGTATCTTGGTCTACGCCCTATGGGCCGGTTACGGCTCGAAAGGTCAATAGATAGATAGAATTCTTACAAATGAGATTGAGATGCTTGGATAGAACAGAAACCCATGACGGGATTCGATCAATGTCTTTTGCAAGGACTGAGACTGCTAGAAAGAAAATTTAGAAAAAGAGAAAGAGTATCTGGGTCTATGCCCTATGGGTCAGTCACAGTTCAAAAGGTCAACAGATAGATAGAATTTTTACAACGGTCTCATAATCTAGAGTTAACACATTCCGTACCACAAGCCACAAAATGCAGCTCAGTGTCGATGCAAGTAACCTAGGAGCTGAGTCCTGCATCATTTAATTTATTGACATTTCCTCTAAAACCTTGTAGTAAAGTAAAGTAAAGTACCCCCGTCACGCCAAGTGACGTATAGGGAAATATGGTGTTAGTGACCCTATATTTTACAGACCTTCAGCACATGATTTTTGGGGTAATGTGGTCAATATTACGCCCGTGCTGCTTTACTTTCCCAGAAAAAAATCCAGTACCCATTTAAGGCTGGGTGAACCCGGAAGCCATTGGTTGGGATCGAGCCCTACCCCTTGTCCGTGGTAGTCCAGTTCACTAACCACTGAGTTTCTAAAACCTTGTAATTCTCTTATTTAACATTTTTTCCAACTTTCTGATCAAATTGTTAGAACAAACCGCATTTTTTAGATCGATTTTCATTTTATTTTCTTTTTGTTACTTAAATTATTTTTATTCAGAAAAGCGGCGTGCAAACAGTATGTTAAACATCGCTGTAGCAAATGTATTAAAAAGACATTCGGTGGACATATCCAACAAATCCACTTTATCAAGGTATTCTTTGTACTAGTTTGTCTTAGTTCTTTGATACCTACATGCTTGGTTAAACTGGTTAGTTCAATATCACACCCACCACAGGATAATACAAACCACATCACATACAAATATACTGTTGGTCATTAACACCATATTCCCCACACATCTATCTAGTATCATCTTAGTTTCCTACAGATTCATATCTTTAGACTGGGAATTGCTACTACATATTTTATGATACAGAGTTTAGATATTTTCATAATTATGACACATAGATCACGACATGACGTACTAACAATGTCTTGACATGGATTCATGTAGTCAATAATCAAACTAAGACATTTTGCTTATTCAAGTTTATTTCATTGCTGGTTGTACAAGTGAAGTATATTTGAGTACATCTAAGGTAATAAATTCCAATGCTAAAATTAATGTTCTTGATCTGGATACACTCAAGAGGTTATAACCAATATTTATTTTAGACATCTCTTTGTACATATTGTCTGTGACATTTCTAATTCTATTTTTCACTCTTTTAAAATATTACAACTCGTCTTGTTTGCTACTTGCTATTCTATATCTATGTCTTGTCTTATTCAATGCAACTCTTAATCTACTTACTATTGTTCTCTGAAGCACACAACTTCTGAATCGAACTTGAAACACTTCTCAACTGTGGCTTTTTGACTGACCTATCTCTAGATCTTCCCTCTACATCTCTGTTTGTAAAAACTAATAGGTTGGAAGTCCATATAAAAACTCACGTCTGCCTTCAGTTTCGACTGAAGCCTGACTTAGCTCGACTATATTACATTTTCTTGGTGCTTTTTTATCTCCAGCTTCTCTCTAAAAATTGTCTAATTTTGCTAATGTATGAGGTTAAATACCTCTGTTTCATTTTCATAATTTATTGGCTTAGTTGCTTTCTCTTGATCTCTCAGCCAGTGGTTGAATGTGAAGTTCAACTCTAGATGACTTTTGTGTCAAATTATTTCAAAACAACCACTCCATCTTGACATTTAGTTAACCTCTGAGTTTTAAAAATGATGCTAACATGAACCCTAAGAGTGACATCTCTCTCATAAATTTAACCTACCCCCGAGTTTGTTTATCAACAATAATTTATAAAACCTAATTTCTGGATATGTGACAGTCAAGTCAAGTTTAATTCTATTCCTCTACCATTCCAATAACAGCTATAATTTTCCATTCTCAAAACTTGCTACTGTTCTTATGTATTATAATTGTACTGCTACTACTGTCACCTACATAATTTATGGGTAACTACTTAGCTATCTGACCCAAGCTATAAATCTATCTCCCATTATGTGATCTACTCTATTCTAGTCTATATACTACAACATATCAATGCCTGGAGGAAATCTTTACTTTACAGGGAGGTGAAGTATATTCTTGGTCAATTGTTCACAGATCTTGAGGCAGCCAATCGGCCATGAGTCACTCACTACTTTCAGCCCAGGTGTTGGTGATGTCTAGGTTTATCAAACCAATAAATCTGTTTTGCCTTTAGTTCATGGCTCCCAGCATCTTTTCACAGAGGAACTTTAATATTGTGACATCCAAAAGTAAAGTCATAAAGATATAGTGAAGCCATGTTGGTTGGGACAGCAGACAAATCACTTGGAAGATAAAGAGCTAGAGAACTATGGGTAATTACAGTGACAGAGCATCTATTTTTAACCCTAGATTACAATTCTTATCTTTGGGTGACGTTTTAACTATACTGTCATTAAAAATTACCACCTCTTAATGTTATATTTGGGTTCCAAAAAAAAGTATTTTCTTTGAACTTCTGGTAAACAACTGTGTGTTTACCTAAACAGACATACAGGAATTGGAAGCTGTAATAATTTAGATCTATGGCCTGAAAATCGAATGCATTGCTCTGTGGCTACTGGTGGTGTTACACTGTCTATTCACATGGCAGCTGTAAGTCTGTCAATCCGGCCATATGCTCAGCTCCCACAAAGCATCGTTCGCCTGCTATCCCATGTAACGACGATTTGTTTGATGTCTCTCCAACGGCCAAAGAGATTTCCCCCATCATGAGGGAAAAAAAAACAAAACAAGAATTTTGTGAAAATTGGCGAAATTTATAAAAAAAATCAACAGCCCCCTTTTTATGATATCATAATTATTATGACACACTTGAAAAAAAAATCCAACATCAAGGGAAACAAAACCACACAACACACGGTCACCAGAAATAGAAATTAGGAAGGTGTAAGGAGATGTGGAATGTTTGCTCACTTGCAAACTCAAAATTCAAAAATTTGTATTCTGAAGCGATAATTTTTACAACAGAATCGTAATATAGGGTTCATTCTTTCTTCTCAGCATTCAGCAGGTAAGGGCGTATTAAGGGCATATATGCACGGTAAGGACATATATGTACGGTAAGGGTGTACATGAACAGTGTCACTAGTTTATGTATGACAAGCTCATATATCATATAAGCCTCTCGGTCTGACATATCTGTCCTCATCATGTGTAGATTTAGCAATTTTTTCCTTTGCAGCAGTCGTCTTTTGGCCTACACATTTTGACTTTTTAAGGTCTTTAACGTGTGCTGAGTGCACATCAGACCTCCTGTTTTTTGCCGTTATTTGAGAGGGCTGAATATTAAAAAAAACTTTTGTTTATAAACCTAAAGTTACTCCACTATTTAGTCGTCAAAGTGTAAGTATCAGAGCTTTAATGTCAAGAGTGGAATGTGGTGTGTAGGACCTGCATTTCGCTTAGAAGCATCTTTTCTGACAGCACAAGCAAGTACTCCAACCCTTAATCTTTTCTTCTAGGCATCGTCAGGCACCCACTTTAATCCAGTTATGCTGACTGTAGGACGCGCACATTGAACTTTAACCTCTCCACCAGAACTCAAAACTTGCGTAACTTGATTATTCCAGAATAATATTACAATACCTCATTAAATGTCTGTCCTTGGCTGTAGGTGAATCTATTTCTAAGCTGCTCTGTCTAGAAGGCTCCACTTTGTTCCTGCAATGAGACACTCAATATTTTTTGTTTTCATTTTTAATTATTTACAATACAAACTTCATTCATCAACAACTATTGTAAAACAAGTACAAAGATACCTTGATACCATCAAAAGAGCAAACTCTTACTTGCCTCTCATCCCATAACCCGGGGGGGGGGGATGTCATTGAAGATCTATTGATAGACTTCATCAACCTTCTCCATGTAACTCTCTCTATCTATAGTCATTCTTTGAGACTACAAAGTCGATACCTGTCAGTTCTATATTCCCATCTCCCTCTGTCTTCCTCTCCTTTTCCCTTCAGTTTCTTTTCATAAAATGGTGTTTGCCAAGCCAGATGACTGCAATACTTTACCAAACCATTTCATTTTGTGTTTTTTTTTTTCACAATAGTCAAAAGATTATCATGTGGTCTGAATGCTTATTCTATCCCTTTGCACATATTTTCATTCTTGATATGATCTAGTTAAGACAAGTGCAAAACCTGACAATAATATTTGATCTCCAAGCTTCTTATATTTTCTTCTGTAGCTCTGTTGTAAGGGTCAAAACAACACAATTAAAATAAATTATCTTCTTGTATTGTCTCGACACTGAAGGGTCAAAACAGCTCAATTAAAATAAATTATCTTCTTGTGTTGTCTCGACACTGAAGGGTCAAAACAGCTCAATTAAAATAAATTATCTTCTTGTGTTGTCTCGACAATGAAGGGTCAAAACAGCTCAATTAAAATAAATTATCTTCTTGTGCTGTCTCGACACTGATGGGTCAAAAGAGCACAATTAAAATAAATGATCTTCTATCACTAGTGAGAAGAGAATTCATCACAAATGACAAAAGTCTCTACAACAACAGCAGCTGCAGGGTCAAAACAGCAGCAGGCTACACAGACCACTTCGAAGTTAGATCAGGTATAAGACAGGGGTGCATACTATCCCCCCTACTGTTTATTACATACATGGACCATATATGTAAGCTAGTCAACCCATCAGAGACAGAGGAGATTAATGAGCTTTTATTTGCAGATGATCAGGCACTAATAAATGAAACAATAGAAGACCTACAAGAACACTTAAACAAACTCAACATCTCAGGCACAAAATACAACATGAAAATCAACATCAACAAAACAGAAGTCATGAATGTCGCCAAAAATAAACAGAACATCAACATAACTATAGAAGGCAGACAACTAAAACAAGTAGAGGAATTCAAATACCTAGGAAGTCTAATGACAAACAACAATTCTCAAACAGCAGAGATAGAATCAAGATGCAACAAAGCTTTTCAAATCATTGGACAGTTATCACCACTATTGTCCAACAAGGAAATAACTCTGGAGGCAAAACAAGCACTATACAATACAATCTTCATCCCAACGTGATGCTACCAATGGACCCTAGATGCAAGAACAATAAGAAAAATAACCTCTACAGAGATGAAATGTGTTAGACGAATGACAGGAAACAGCTTGAGAGATAAGATCAGAAATGAAGAACTGAGAAAAAGCTAGGAATAGCCCCCGCCATAGAATATATAAGGAAACAACAGATAAAATGGTTTGGCCATGTGACAAGGCAGAAAGATAAAAGCACGACACAACGAGCCTTCAACAAACATTGTGAGAACACCAGACCCAAGGGTTGACCATGAAAAAAGACGGATCGATGGAATATTAGAAGCACTAGGAAACATAACAGCACCAGAGGCGAACAGAAGAGCAAAAGACCGCAAATTATATCTCCCCTCGACGCTGAAAGGCAGATGAGGAAGAAAAGAAAAAAGAAGAATAAGATCACTAGTGAGAAGAGAATTTAACTCTTATTATTACTAATGAGAAGAGAATGTAACCAGCTATCACTAATGAGAAGAGAATTTAACCAGCTATCACTAGTGAGAAGAGAATGTAACCAGCTATCACTAGTGAGAAGAGAATGTAACCAGCTATCACTAATGAGAAGAGAATTTAACCAGCTATCACTAGTGAGAAGAGAATGTAACCAGCTATCACTAGTGAGAAGAGAATGTAACCAGCTATCACTAGTGAGAAGAGAATGTAACCAGCTATCACTAATGAGAAGAGAATTTAACCAGCTATCACTAGTGAGAAGAGAATGTAACCAGCTATCACTAGTGAGAAGAGAATTTAACCAGCTATCACTAGTGAGAAGAGAATTTAACCAGCTATCACTAGTGAGAAGAGAATGTAACCAGCTATCACTAATGAGAAGAGAATGTAACCAGCTATCACTAGTGAGAAGAGAATGTAACCAGCTATCACTAATGAGAAGAGAATTTAACCAGCTATCACTAGTGAGAAGAGAATGTAACCAGCTATCACTAATGAGAAGAGAATGTAACCAGCTATCACTAATGAGAAGAGAATGTAACCAGCTATCACTAGTGAGAAGAGAATGTAACCAGCTATCACTAATGAGAAGAGAATGTAACCAGCTATCACTAATGAGAAGAGAATGTAACCAGCTATCACTAATGAGAAGAGAATTTAACCAGCTATCACTAGTGAGAAGAGAATGTAACCAGCTATCACTAATGAGAAGAGAATGTAACCAGCTATCACTAATGAGAAGAGAATTTAACCAGCTATCACTAGTGAGAAGAGAATGTAACCAGCTATCACTAGTGAGAAGAGAATGTAACCAGCTATCACTAGTGAGAAGAGAATGTAACCAGCTATCACTAGTGAGAAGAGAATGTAACCAGCTATCACTAGTGAGAAGAGAATGTAACCAGCTATCACTAATGAGAAGAGAATGTAACCAGCTATCACTAATGAGAAGAGAATGTAACCAGCTATCACTAATGAGAAGAGAATGTAACCAGCTATCACTAATGAGAAGAGAATGTAACCAGCTATCACTAATGAGAAGAGAATGTAACCAGCTATCACTAATGAGAAGAGAATGTAACCAGCTATCACTAATGAGAAGAGAATGTAACCAGCTATCACTAATGAGAAGAGAATGTAACCAGCTATCACTAGTGAGAAGAGAATGTAACCAGCTATCACTAGTGAGAAGAGAATGTAACCAGCTATCACTAGTGAGAAGAGAATGTAACCAGCTATCACTAGTGAGAAGAGAATGTAACCAGCTATCACTAGTGAGAAGAGAATGTAACCAGCTATCACTAGTGAGAAGAGAATGTAACCAGCTATCACTAATGAGAAGAGAATGTAACCAGCTATCACTAATGAGAAGAGAATGTAACCAGCTATCACTAATGAGAAGAGAATTTAACCAGCTATCACTAGTGAGAAGAGAATGTAACCAGCTATCACTAATGAGAAGAGAATGTAACCAGCTATCACTAATGAGAAGAGAATGTAACCAGCTATCACTAGTGAGAAGAGAATGTAACCAGCTATCACTAATGAGAAGAGAATGTAACCAGCTATCACTAATGAGAAGAGAATGTAACCAGCTATCACTAATGAGAAGAGAATTTAACCAGCTATCACTAGTGAGAAGAGAATGTAACCAGCTATCACTAATGAGAAGAGAATTTAACCAGCTATCACTAATGAGAAGAGAATGTAACCAGCTATCACTAGTGAGAAGAGAATGTAACCAGCTATCACTAATGAGAAGAGAATTTAACCAGCTATCACTAGTGAGAAGAGAATGTAACCAGCTATCACTAGTGAGAAGAGAATGTAACCAGCTATCACTAGTGAGAAGAGAATTTAACCAGCTATCACTAGTGACAAGAGAATTTAACCAGCTATCACTAGTGACAAGAGAATTTAACCAGCTATCACTAGTGACAAGATAATGTAACAAGCTATCACTAGTGAGAAGAGAATGTAACAAGCTATCACTAGTGACAAGAGAATGTAACAAGCTATCACTAGTGAGAAGAGAATGTAACAAGCTATCACTAGTGACAAGAGAATGTAACAAGCTATCACTAGTGAGAAGAGAATTTAACTCTTATTATTACTAATGAGAAGAGAATGTAACCAGCTATCACTAGTGAGAAGAGAATGTAACCAGCTATCACTAGTGAGAAGAGAATGTAACCAGCTATCACTAGTGAGAAGAGAATGTAACCAGCTATCACTAATGAGAAGAGAATGTAACAAGCTATCACTAATGAGAAGAGAATGTAACAAGCTATCACTAGTGAGAAGAGAATGTAACAAACTATCACTAGTGACAAGAGAATGTAACAAGCTATCACTAGTGAGAAGAGAATTTAACTATTATTATTACTAATGAGAAGAGAATGTAACCAGCTATCACTAATGAGAAGAGAATGTAACAAGCTATCACTAGTGAGAAGAGAATGTAACAAACTATCACTAGTGACAAGAGAATGTAACCAGCTATCACTAGTGAGAAGAGAATTTAACTCTTATTATTACTAATGAGAAGAGAATGTAACCAGCTATCACTAATGAGAAGAGAATTTAACCAGCTATCACTAGTGAGAAGAGAATGTAACCAGCTATCACTAGTGAGAAGAGAATTTAACCAGCTATCACTAGTGAGAAGAGAATTTAACTCTTATTATTACTAATGAGAAGAGAATGTAACCAGCTATCACTAATGAGAAGAGAATTTAACCAGCTATCACTAGTGAGAAGAGAATGTAACCAGCTATCACTAGTGAGAAGAGAATTTAACCAGCTATCACTAGTGAGAAGAGAATGTAACCAGCTATCACTAGTGAGAAGAGAATTTAACCAGCTATCACTAGTGAGAAGAGAATGTAACCAGCTATCACTAGTGAGAAGAGAATTTAACCAGCTATCACTAGTGAGAAGAGAATTTAACTCTTATTATTACTAATGAGAAGAGAATGTAACCAGCTATCACTAATGAGAAGAGAATTTAACCAGCTATCACTAGTGAGAAGAGAATGTAACCAGCTATCACTAGTGAGAAGAGAATGTAACCAGCTATCACTAATGAGAAGAGAAGGTAACAAGCTATCACTAGTGAGAAGAGAATGTAACAAGCTATCACTAGTGAGAAGAGAATGTAACCAGCTATCACTAGTGAGAAGAGAATGTAACCAGCTATCACTAGTGAGAAGAGAATGTAACCAGCTATCACTAATGAGAAGAGAATGTAACCAGCTATCACTAATGAGAAGAGAATGTAACCAGCTATCACTAATGAGAAGAGAATGTAACCAGCTATCACTAATGAGAAGAGAATGTAACCAGCTATCACTAATGAGAAGAGAATGTAACCAGCTATCACTAATGAGAAGAGAATGTAACCAGCTATCACTAATGAGAAGAGAATGTAACCAGCTATCACTAATGAGAAGAGAATGTAACCAGCTATCACTAATGAGAAGAGAATGTAACCAGCTATCACTAGTGAGAAGAGAATGTAACCAGCTATCACTAGTGAGAAGAGAATGTAACCAGCTATCACTAGTGAGAAGAGAATGTAACCAGCTATCACTAGTGAGAAGAGAATGTAACCAGCTATCACTAGTGAGAAGAGAATGTAACCAGCTATCACTAATGAGAAGAGAATGTAACCAGCTATCACTAATGAGAAGAGAATGTAACCAGCTATCACTAATGAGAAGAGAATTTAACCAGCTATCACTAGTGAGAAGAGAATGTAACCAGCTATCACTAATGAGAAGAGAATGTAACCAGCTATCACTAATGAGAAGAGAATGTAACCAGCTATCACTAGTGAGAAGAGAATGTAACCAGCTATCACTAATGAGAAGAGAATGTAACCAGCTATCACTAATGAGAAGAGAATGTAACCAGCTATCACTAATGAGAAGAGAATTTAACCAGCTATCACTAGTGAGAAGAGAATGTAACCAGCTATCACTAATGAGAAGAGAATTTAACCAGCTATCACTAATGAGAAGAGAATGTAACCAGCTATCACTAGTGAGAAGAGAATGTAACCAGCTATCACTAATGAGAAGAGAATTTAACCAGCTATCACTAGTGAGAAGAGAATGTAACCAGCTATCACTAGTGAGAAGAGAATGTAACCAGCTATCACTAGTGAGAAGAGAATTTAACCAGCTATCACTAGTGACAAGAGAATTTAACCAGCTATCACTAGTGACAAGAGAATTTAACCAGCTATCACTAGTGACAAGATAATGTAACAAGCTATCACTAGTGAGAAGAGAATGTAACAAGCTATCACTAGTGACAAGAGAATGTAACAAGCTATCACTAGTGAGAAGAGAATGTAACAAGCTATTACTAGTGACAAGAGAATGTAACAAGCTATCACTAGTGAGAAGAGAATTTAACTCTTATTATTACTAATGAGAAGAGAATGTAACCAGCTATCACTAGTGAGAAGAGAATGTAACCAGCTATCACTAGTGAGAAGAGAATGTAACCAGCTATCACTAGTGAGAAGAGAATGTAACCAGCTATCACTAATGAGAAGAGAATGTAACAAGCTATCACTAATGAGAAGAGAATGTAACAAGCTATCACTAGTGAGAAGAGAATGTAACAAACTATCACTAGTGACAAGAGAATGTAACAAGCTATCACTAGTGAGAAGAGAATTTAACTCTTATTATTACTAATGAGAAGAGAATGTAACCAGCTATCACTAATGAGAAGAGAATGTAACAAGCTATCACTAGTGAGAAGAGAATGTAACAAACTATCACTAGTGACAAGAGAATGTAACCAGCTATCACTAGTGAGAAGAGAATTTAACTCTTATTATTACTAATGAGAAGAGAATGTAACCAGCTATCACTAATGAGAAGAGAATTTAACCAGCTATCACTAGTGAGAAGAGAATGTAACCAGCTATCACTAGTGAGAAGAGAATTTAACCAGCTATCACTAGTGAGAAGAGAATTTAACTCTTATTATTACTAATGAGAAGAGAATGTAACCAGCTATCACTAATGAGAAGAGAATTTAACCAGCTATCACTAGTGAGAAGAGAATGTAACCAGCTATCACTAGTGAGAAGAGAATTTAACCAGCTATCACTAGTGAGAAGAGAATTTAACCAGCTATCACTAGTGAGAAGAGAATGTAACCAGCTATCACTAGTGAGAAGAGAATTTAACCAGCTATCACTAGTGAGAAGAGAATTTAACTCTTATTATTACTAATGAGAAGAGAATGTAACCAGCTATCACTAATGAGAAGAGAATTTAACCAGCTATCACTAGTGAGAAGAGAATGTAACCAGCTATCACTAGTGAGAAGAGAATGTAACCAGCTATCACTAATGAGAAGAGAAGGTAACAAGCTATCACTAGTGAGAAGAGAATGTAACAAGCTATCACTAGTGAGAAGAGAATGTAACAAGCTATCACTAGGGACAAGAGAATGTAACCAGCTATCACTAGTGAGAAGAGAATGTAACCGGCTATCACTAGTGAGAAGAGAATTTAACCAGCTATCACTAGGGACAAGAGAATGTAACCAGCTATCACTAGGGACAAGAGAATTTAACCAGCTATCACTAGTGAGAAGAGAATTTAACCAGCTATCACTAGGGACAAGAGAATGTAACCGGCTATCACTAGTGAGAAGAGAATTTAACCAGCTATCACTAGGGACAAGAGAATGTAACCAGCTATCACTAGTGAGAAGAGAATTTAACCAGCTATCACTAGTGAGAAGAGAATGTAACCAGCTATCACTAGTGAGAAGAGAATTTAACCAGCTATCACTAGTGAGAAGAGAATGTAACCAGCTATCACTAGTGAGAAGAGAATTTAACCAGCTATCACTAGTGAGAAGAGAATTTAACTCTTATTATTACTAATGAGAAGAGAATGTAACCAGCTATCACTAATGAGAAGAGAATTTAACCAGCTATCACTAGTGAGAAGAGAATGTAACCAGCTATCACTAGTGAGAAGAGAATTTAACCAGCTATCACTAGTGAGAAGAGAATTTAACTCTTATTATTACTAATGAGAAGAGAATGTAACCAGCTATCACTAGTGAGAAGAGAATGTAACCAGCTATCACTAATGAGAAGAGAAGGTAACAAGCTATCACTAGTGAGAAGAGAATGTAACAAGCTATCACTAGTGAGAAGAGAATGTAACAAGCTATCACTAGGGACAAGAGAATGTAACCAGCTATCACTAGTGAGAAGAGAATGTAACCGGCTATCACTAGTGAGAAGAGAATTTAACCAGCTATCACTAGGGACAAGAGAATGTAACCAGCTATCACTATGGACAAGAGAATGTAACCAGCTATCACTAGGGACAAGAGAATGTAACCAGCTATCACTAGTGAGAAGAGAATTTAACCAGCTATCACTAGGGACAAGAGAATGTAACCAGCTATCACTAGGGACAAGAGAATTTAACCAGCTATCACTAGGGACAAGAGAATGTAACCAGCTATCACTAGGGACAAGAGAATGTAACCAGCTATCACTAGGGACAGAAACTCACATGATGCTGGACCTTCTTTGGGAGATCATACCAAATGCATCATCAAGTAGCTTGTGCATCTTTTGTCTTGCAGTCTCCAATGATTCTTTCTCATCACTGCTGCAAGCTTCATTCTGGCCACAAGAAAAAATTCATGAAATAGAGGAATTAAAGATAGTTTCTGAAATACAGTAATTAGAGATAGTTTCTGAGACACAACAATTAGAGAGAGTTTCTGAGACACAACAATTAGAGAGAGTTTCTGAGACACAAGAATTAAAGATATTTTCTGAAACATAACAATTAGAGATAGTTTCTGAAAAACAGCAATAAGATATAGTTTATGTGATGTAGCAATAAGATATAGTTTATGAGACATAGCAATAAGATATAGTTTATGAGACATAGCAATAAGATATAGTTTATGAGACATAGCAATAAGATATAGTTTATGCGACATAGCAATAAGATATAGTTTATGAGACATAGCAATAAGATATAGTTTATGAGATGTAGCAATAAGATATAGTTTATGAGACATAGCAATAAGATATAGTTTATGAGACATAGCAATAAGATATAGTTTATGAGATGTAGCAATAAGACATAGTTTATGAGATGTAGCAATAAGATATAGTTTATGAGATATAGCAATAAAAGATGTAGTTTATGAAATATAGCAATAAAAGATATAGTTTATGAGGTATAGCAATAAAAGAGTGTATGAGATATAGCAATAAAAGATGTAGTTTATGAGATATAGCAATAAAAGATATAGTTTATGAGGTAAAGCAATAAAAGAGTGTATGAGATATAGCAATAAAAGATGTAGTTTATGAGATATAGCAATAAAAGATAGCTTATGAGATATAGCAACTGTGAACTTCAGTGTGAGCCAAGTCGGGTGTGTGGGTGACAATTTAAAACGTCACTACCACAAAGGAGAGCGCCCATAACTGTTCAGTGAAGTCAGGGATCGAGTCACTATCTTCTATGCACCGAGCCAGTGACCTAACAACTACACTACTGACACTCTCAGTAGCATTAGTCCGATGTCTCAACAAATGGAAATGTTCTCCAAAGCTGGAAAGTTATAAGATAAGAGCAACAACAGCTTAACAATCCAATCTACTTTTGATGATTCTGTTATCTCCTCTGTTAAACTGCATATCTTCAATTAATTACTAATTTTGATCTTTGTATCTTTCTGTCAGAAAGAAAACTTCAGAAAGAAACAATCAACATTTTTCAGGCACATCATGAGAAGAGAAAAGTTAGAATACTTGGTTACAACTGACAAAATAAAAGGAAAGAGATATCGCAGACGACAAAGAGAGAAAATACTGAATAGTTTGGTGTCATGGCACGGAAAACAGTCAACAACAGAGCCAATATGATGCGCTATAGATAGAAGATTGTGGAAGGACATGATCGCCTACGCCAACCGGCATGGCACATGATGATGATCTTTCTGTCCCAGTTCTTCTTCTTCAGCTTTTAAGTCTTTTGACCATACAATTTGACTCTTTGTCCTGTTTCATTATGGAGGGGTAAGAACAACATCATAACATAAGATAAGCTGGTCAGTACTCGTATATGTGTATGTGACCTGATTTTTCCCTAAACCTGCACAAATGATGGTTATTGGTTATGAAAGGCCTTGGTATCACTGCAAACGAATCAAAATCCATAATTGCTCAACCGCCCGTGCCAGCAGAATCATCCGAATCATAACTCATCTCCCAAACAAAGAAAGGTAACTGTAGTCCTCATCGTTGCAGTCTTAGCACACGCCAAAAGACATAAGACAAAACCGCGCAGAAAGTGAACACAGCCAACTGTTCCCTGTCATACAATAGCAACATTCGTCGAGAAACAATTGGAATATTGAAACACGAGCAAAACGGATGAAACATGAGACACACAGCTCACGGTGTGCACAGAGCACTTAACTCAGTAGCTCCTGCAATAAGCCGGACTTGGAATATGAGGAAACTGCAACAAGGAACACTTTTCAGACATAGCCTTCAATGTCGGCACCATCTATCCACCATATTGACCAGAAGTTCCACCTGCATAATGGCTGACACATTCTGTCTTGGCAGGCTGGATCTTGGTTTGAGTTTTCCTTCTTGTTGGATGGATTTTCCCAGTGATAATGATTTGCTTCTAGTGAAGCTCTGTGTCTCTTCTGTACTCTTACATCTTTCAAAGGAAAATTAAATTTGCTTAACAGAGCGTATTTGCTAATTTCATACCAAGTAATTTGTGTGGCATTTGATATTTTACTAATCTGTCTTTTGAAAGCTCTTCTTTTACATATTTTTGGTGCATTTAGTTGTGTTTTATGCTCAAAGCAGTAGCACTGCACATTTGTTTTTCAATGATATACTCTAGTTAATATGTTCAATCAAGACTTTCCAGGTCAATAAAATGCACATGCTTCTTATATTACACATTCAAAATGGCTAGGAGATGGTGTATCCTAAAATTGTTAAAATTTTGTGTTTAACTTTTTCTGTACAGAAGCTTTTTCCCAATGCAACGGGAGAGATTTCAGAGACAATATTTATCATGGTTTTAATAATCAATCTACATATTTATATTTATCTAACTTATAACATTTTTAAAATGGGTTTTTAGATAATTGAACAAGGTATTAGATTTCACCAATATGAAGATGATGATGATCATCATCATCAAGTACCGGGCCTGCTGGCATAGGTGATCATGTCTCACCACAACTTTCTATCTCGGCAGCCATTTATCATTTCTGTTGTTGACCTTCTGCCAAGCCATTCTCTTAAGCTGTCTGTTATTTTTTTCTCTTTGCTTCCCTCTCTCTATCTCTTCGTCCCTCAATTTTTCCAGTTGTTACAATATATTCCAGTTGTTCTCTTCTCATTACATTGACAAAAAATGGTGATTGTTTCTTCCTAATATTGGAAATTAGCCCTCTTTTTGCCCTGGACCTCTCTCAGAGCATCTTCATTACTCTTCTTAGCTGTTCATGGTATTCTCAACATTCTTCTTTAAAACCACATTTCTACAGACTCCAGTGATTTTCTTGTCTGTTGTCCTATTGTCCATGATTTGCATCCATATGTTAAGACTGGCTCTACGTAACATTTAAGAACTCTTTTTCTTGTTTATGAAGATGATACATGACATGTAAAAAGAATATAGTTTGATGACGGTTCACACTAATCTAATTGAGAGTGATGCACTATGCGGCAAAACGTATGAAGTTGAAATTGGCATAGCGTACAATGCGTCGAAATGTACAGAAAGTGTTAGAGATTGAATATTACATCCACTGAAACTCTCAGATTTGCTGATCTTTTTGTTACAAGCATTAACTACTCAAACATGATTCAAACATGGAGAACAACAAAATTGACAATCACAAAGATACAGACTTTCATTAATGGATGCTTACGCAGAATAAAAGGATGGAAATGGCAGGACAAAATCACTAACATAGAATTATGGAAATATACCAGTTAAATACCAGTGGATAAGAGATACAGCGAAGACGATGGCGTTGGATTGGACACACACTACGGAAGCCAACTGAGAGTATTACACAGCAGGCCCTTTTTTGGAATCCCCAGGGGAAAAGACAAAGAGGAAGACCAAGGAATTCTTGGAGAAGACAGATCAAAGCAGAGATGAAGATGATGGAGAAGACATGGAATGATCTTAAAAGAATGGCAAAAAACAGAATGACTTGGAAAATGTTTGTTGAAGACCTATGCTCCACTGGGAGCTAAAAAAGTAGAAGAAGAAGATGTAGTTTAGCTAGAAATTGTACTTTTTGTCTATAGTGTTACAAATTGAAACCACTTCCATGAAATAATTTTAAGAATGAGAGGAATGTTCTAGGCTCATCCTCATCCATAAACATGGCAACATTTCCAAGATTAAAACTAAAATGCCACTTTGCAATGGAAACAAACAACTGTGACTGAAGTACTTATACAAAAAATTGGTTAATTATTCTATCTATCTATCTATCTATTGACCTTTCGAGCCGTAGCCGGCCCATAGGGCATAGACCAAGATACTCCTTCGGTTAATTATTACTACTACATTAAAAAATACTTACAACTTCTCCTTTCATTTCATCTAAATCTTTCTTCTTCTTCTTTTTCTTTTTTACTTTGTCCCTGTTAAAACAAGAAGTAAAATTATGCAGCTGCAATTGTTTTGGAATAGCAGACATATCTTCAGAAATTGATTATCAATGTTATCGTGAATTTATTACATCATTTGAAAGACATAGCTGATGAATTGATATGTTATGTCCATACTGATGTCAATCATCTGTAATCAATCAATCAATCAATCAATCAATCAATTAATCAATCCATCTATCCATCCATCCATCCATCAATCAATTCATGCATCCATTAATCAATCAAACATATGACCATCATCTTTTCTTGATTACTAAAGATATTAGTGGTTGATTGGCAATTTCTCTAATTTCCTCGTTTGTTTTGAATTTGTTCCATGCTATACCAAGTATTTTCCTTAGACATTTATTTTCGAATGCGTTCAACTTTGTTTCTTTGCCTCTTGTTGTTTTCCAGCTCTCACATGCATACGTTAGGGTAGATAGTACGTTTGATTTGAATAGTCTAAGTTTTGTGTTTGTGCTGATGAGTTTTGATTTCCACAACTTTTCAAGGCTTCTGAAAGACATTACTGCTTTAGCTATTCTGATTCTAATTTCTTTACTTGTATTCCCTTCCCAATCATTGTGACTTCAAAGATAGATAAAGTGGCCGATCTCTTCCACTGGTTTATTTTCCATGTATATTTTGTCATCTGTTGGAATTAAGCTTTTCGTGACCTTAGTTTTTTTCAAGATTTCTCAAGCCCAATTTTGCTGGCTATTGATGATAGTTAATGTGTGCTTTCCTGCATTGCTTTTATTTGACTGCTGATGAGAACTAATGTCATCAGCAAGGTCGAGGTCCTCCAAATGGTCGTCTTTGTTACCAGTGCAGCATTTCTTCATTATGAAGTCCATAACAACTCCAAATAACAAGGACGATAAAATACATTGAATAAATTCAGAGGAAGAGGTATGTTTTACAGCACTCGGAAAAAATGACAAATAATCAACAACAGAAAAAAATATGGACCAAAGCAGGATCGAACCCGTACTCAGTGGCACAGCCCACGAAAAGCCAAACGCTAGGGAACACTGCCACACAGCTAACTAAAAAATTAGCTATCGTGAACAATGTCTTTTCGCGCAGATTTTCTCATGACTATAGCATAAGGCCGCGATCACAGCTCAGAAATACATAGTGTATGTGTATTTTTTCCTGTTAAGACAAGTATCTCCCGGATAGGGTAGGGCTGAATACTTGCGTTGCAGACAAACATTTAGGATGAAACAGCACGAATAGTAGTTTCCAGTGGTTTAGGCTGGAGACAAATAATAATAAATGAATATTATTATAGAGGGAAACCTCCGAGGTGATAATCAGCGAATCAATTCAGAGGAAGAGGTATGTTTTACAGCACTCGGAAAAAATGACAAATAATCAACAACAGAAAAAAATATGGACCAAAGCAGGATCGAACCTGTACTCAGTGGCACAGCGCCTTGCCACGAAAAGCCAAACGCTAATATTTGCTCAGTCCTCTGTATGAATTGCACTTGTGTAGCCATCATATATGTCTTTGATAATATTTATAATTTATTATGATAAGCCATATTGCTTCAGAATTTTCCACAAAGAATCTCTATGAATGCTGTCAAATGCTTTTTTGAAGTCAATGAAGTTAAGTACAAAAGGTTTTTGCTTTTCAATGTGTTCCTCCAATATAAGTCGTAGAGTAAAAATGTGGTCAAGGCAGCTTCTCCCTTTTTTAAACCCACCCTGTTCTTCACGCCTTACTGTATCTATTAAAAGAAATCATGATAAAATACTGGTACTTTATTAAAATTATAGGTTACATTAATAATAAAAGTTTGTGTGGACAAACAAAGAAGAAGAAGCAGGAAATTAAAACAACTACACAAATATTTATATTTAGAAATCAACTCCACAGCTGCTATTTTAACATCTCAAAGTATGCTACTAATGAGTCATAAATGTTAAAACAGATGTATAAGAGCAGCATTAATATTAAAACAGCTAAAGTGATATTAATTTAAAATGCATTTAATTATGAAAGAGTTGAATTCTTGTCATAAACTTACTTCTTTCTCTCCACGTCTGCCTCTTTCTCTGGAGGTTGCAAGACTTTATCAATTTCTTTTTGAGCATTCTCATATGCAACATCCAATTTAGTCATGACTTTGGCAGGTGACACATGCATGTTCTCTTTTATCTTCTTTGCTCTCACTCTTTGTTTATTTCTTTTTCTTTCCTCTTCTGCATTCTCAAGTAGGCTATTTTCTTCCTGTTTAAATCAAAGTGGAAGAAGTTCACCATGTTTTTCTTGGAACCATAAGTTTCATGAATGAATTATATCTTGAACTAAAATGTAACTGACAAAGATGAATGAAAAACTACTAGAGAAAATTCAAACATGGGGGCCTCGGTAGCCTAGTTGGGAAAACCACCCAGCTGGGCTACTGATGTTCGGACAAACCGTGTTCGATTCCCGCTAGAAGCAGTGTGAGTTGTACTTGTGGAAAAAAATTATCCCTGCGGTCGACCCAGCCACTAGCAGAAATTGGTACCAGGCAATACCCTAGGAAGGTGAAGAATGCTGCCTCACATCATGGGTTGCGATACTTAAAGCGATACTATCCAGAAGTCTCCGAACACTTCTGGATAGGTGGCCAAGCATATATGGGTGAAAACCTGCATGTTAAGACGGCGATTCAAGTCTCGTACTTTACCTTTATTCAAACATAGAACAAAGGAACAACCAAGACCCACACAAACTAGCAGCAAATCATCATTTATAAAGAGCTATGACTTCCACTCAATGTACCATCTTTGGCATGAGAGGAACTAATCAGCTTAAACATTTAGTGCACATTTATGGATAAAGCAAAAATAATTTTAAATAACAATACTACCGGGGGTAATATATATCTCAATCACCAGGCATTGGAAAGAGTAGACCACTTGATATATCTTGGTAGTAATATAGATCAAGAAGATGAAACAAAGAGATCAGAAGCAGGATAGCAAAAGCAGGATAGCAAAAGCAGGATAGCAAAAGCAGGATAGCAAAAGCAGGATAGCAAAAGCAGCAGTGAATTTTTTTAAACCTGGACAAAATATAGAAATAAAAAATATTGCAAGAAAACCAAACTGAAAATATTCAACTCGAACATACCACCAACACTACACAACACCTACCTACGCATGTGAAAGCTGAAAAACAAAAATGGAGATTGAGAGAAAATGCTTTTGAAGACAAATCCCTAAGAAGAGTACTCTGTGTCCAATATAATGAATTCAAGACTAATATAGAGGTAAGAGAAATGTCATGCAACCAAAGATCTCATCTACAATTAGGAAGAGAAGATGGACATGTGTCAGACATGTGCTGAGAAGAGACAACAAGAGAACTTCAAAACTGGCTCTTCTGTGCGAAACATCAGGATACAGAAAAAGAAGAAGACCCTAAGAGACACTGAAAAGAACATTTATAAGAGAAGCAAAATCGGCATTAGATGAGCTTAAACATCTCACACAGAATAGAGATTGGTGGCGAAAAACACGACAAGTCCTATCACACAGATAATAACCGAATAACAAAGCAAGCCCTCATGTGGGAAACAACAGGTAAGAGGAAAAGAGGAAGACCCAGAGAGACACTGAGAAGAACATTGATCAAAGAGGCAAGAGCAGCAGGAATCGGCTCCTTCAATGAGATCGAGATGCTTGTACAGAAGAGAGACAAATGGCAAGATTTGATAATAGATCTTTGCAAGGATTGAGACTGCTAGAAAGAACATTTCAAAACAAAGAAAAAGTATCTGGGTCTATGCACTGTGGCTTGAAAGGTTGATGGATGGATGGATGGGTGGGTGGGTGGGTGGGTGGGTGGGTGGGTGGATGGATGGATGGATAGATGGATGGATGGGTGGATGGATGGATGGGTGGATGGATGGATGGATAAATGGATTGATGGATGGGTGGATGGATGGGTGGGTGGGTGGGTGGGTGGATGGATGGATGGATGGGTGGGTGGATGAATGGAGTAATTGATTAATTGATGGAGTGATTGATTGATGGATGGAATGATGGATGGATGGAGTGATTGATTGATGGACTAATTGATTAATGGATTGATTTATGGATGGATGAATTGATGGATAGATTGATTGATTGAGTCACACAGCACGGGAAAGATCAAGATTCTATTCTATCCGTGGAAGCAGCAACACTATAGTCAGTAATGTCACTCCACCTCTTGTTAAAGCATCTCCTAAAAAGCATCAGTAAATTCCATTGGCAAGGTCGCTCTGTGTACGTAATATTCAATTGCACAGGTGACAATCCCAAACCTCCTTAGTCACTTCTTATGACATGTGTGGCAAGTAACAGTGACTCTGTTCTTTTCTTTGTATTTTATTTGTATTCCTCTCCTTCAGATGCTCTCAAAAGGGTGATAAATTGGTGAATGTACATTGTTTAACTCTATAACAAGCTGCAATTCATGCTCCTTTCAGCCAAGTATATCCTAATTCAATACTAGATACCAGTTGCCTTCCCTCTTTGATCCCTACTCGTTTGACCAGGCTAGTAAACCTGTTTTCAGGCCCACCATTGGAAACTGAATATGATTTTAACCAACTGTGGTTCATTGATCCTGACACAAGCAGTCAGCTTTCAGTCCGGGTGCTAATGGTGTCATCTCTTTCCACCATAAGCTGTAACGAGGACATGGAAAACAAGAACACTTACAACAGAGCCACAGAATAAAAGACAAGCTATGGAAATGTTAAGTTACTGTAGGGTTCTTGTCATCTCTTACTTAGATTGTATTATGAAAGAAAAAGTGCAAAGGGACACAACAAGCAAACTGCAGTAATTATGATCTTTTGACTGTTGTGAAAAAGCACAAAACATAATGATTTGACTTGACCAAGATCATCTGGCCTGGCAAGGACCACTCTGCAAGAATCTGTAGAAAAAGGGATAGGAAGATAACATTAAAGAATGGATAGGCCTTGATTCATAGAGTCACAACAAATTACAGAGGATAGAGATCAATCAAGAAAGCTGATGAAATCTGTATAGGAGTGCCCCATCTACTCCTGGGGCTAGGGGAAGAAGAACAAGAAGATGTAGGAAGAAGATGTAGGAAGAAGAACAAGAAGATGTAGGAAAAATAAGATGTAGGAAGAAGAACAAGAAGATGTAGGAAGAAGATGTAGGAAGAAGAACAAGAAGATGTAGGAAAAATAAGATGTAGGAAGAAGAACAAAAAGATGTAGGAAAAATAAGAAGATGTAGGAAGATGAAGATGTAGGAAGAAGAAGATGTAGGAAGAAGAAGAATTAGAAGAAGATGTAGGAAGGAAGATGTAGGAAGAAGAAGATGTAGGAAGAAGAATTAGAAGAAGATGTAGGAAGAAGAAGAATTGGAAGAAGATGTAGGAAGAAGAAGAATTAGAAGAAGATGTAGGAAGAAGAAGATGTAGGAAGAAGAAGATGTAGGAAGAAGAATTAGAAGAAGATGTAGGAAGAAGAAGATGTAGGAAGAAGAATTAGAAGAAGATGTAGGAAGAAGAAGATGTAGGAAGAAGAAGATGTAGGAAGAAGAGGAATTAGAAGAAGATGTAGGAAGAAGAAGAAGATGAAGAGGAAGTTGCTGTAGCCTTCCAATTTTTATTTCATTCAATTCCACCTTCAACTTTAAGCCCCCCTCCACCATGATCAGTTTTCTCTACCAGTCTTCCCCACTGCCTTCATGGACAGTCAAAGGTACAATTCAAAGGCTGGTTGCTGCTATTTACTTGTCTCATATAGCAAGACTTCTTATGGTGCTGAAAATAATAAGAAAATAAAAGAATAAATAACACTGTCTAGAAGTGACGCTGTGACCTTCCAGGCATATAATAAAAGGCGTCTAAGGAGGTTGATCGATGGCTTGGCAAGTTGTCATTGTAAAAAGTATTGTTATGGAAACAGAGCCATAGATTTTAGAAGCAGTGATCTCTGCAATATGTGCCATTTTGGCATGCAAGGTTTCTGCTTTTGAGATTGTAGTTCTGCCCTATGTGCCGTCTTCCGCTCGAAAGGACAATAGATAGATAGATAGAAGTGACCTCTTCACAAGTCAAACTCTAGTACAATATCTTCCCTGAGCAGGCCACACAATCGAAACATCTATTTCCTTACCACAGCAGAACTTCCGGACTGCCATTGATCCCACCAGCCATTTATGAATCCACTCTCATATTCCTAATTCAAGCAAAACTTCAGGGTTACCATTGACCCAACCAGCCATCTATGAACCCACTCTCATATTTCTAATTACATCAGAACTTCTGGACTACCATTGATCCAACCAGCCATTTATGAACCCACTCTCATATTCCTAATTCAAGCAGAACTACAGGACTACCATTGATCCAACCAGCCATTTATGAACCCACTCTCATATTCCTAATTCAAGCAGAACTACAGGACTACCATTGATCCAACCAGCCATTTATGAACTCACTCTCATATTCCTAATTCAAGCAGAACTTCAGGGCTACAATTGATCCCACCAGCCATTTATGAACCCACTCTCATATTCCTAATGCAAGCAGAACTTCATGACTACCACTGATCCCACCAGATAATCTATGAACCCACTCCAAGAAGATGACCATGTGACCTACATTAACTTCATGCACAAACAAAACTATCCAGTCATTAATAAGCTTGAACCCTGATCTCCCAGCATACACCTGCAGCTATTCCTAAGACATCTTATTCCTCTATAATATAACTGTGTTCTTTACTATTCTTTAAGTAGATCTTCATAATAAAGGAGTTTATTGCACAAACAACATGACCTTATATTATAGAATATTGTTTCTCTGAATGTTTTAGCTAAAAGAAAAATGTAAATATTAAAACAACACAAGTATATTAGTTCACCTCCACTGTTGGCTGTGATTCTATTGTAGCAATTCCCATCAAGGAAGTTCCCTGGGCGGTAGTGTTGAGACTTGCGATCTGGTTCTTGTAAACAGCATGGATATCTGAATAAGTTCAACAAAAATCATGCTCAGGTAGTAGAAGAGAGTTAAATGCGAGACTGAGTAAACTACAATAATTGTACATATGTTTGTTTACTTTTCATCATCTCTTGGAAAGGGATATTCACCTATGGGTCTGCTGTGATTACAAAGAAGTTGATTTTTCAGATAACAGCTGCGACCAAGATCTATGTAACTAATAAGTCAGCTCTTTTCTTGTCGTTTTCTTTCTTTCTTCACTTTCTCTTGTACCCTTTTGAGTGTCAAGGGATAGATACACAATGTTCTGCTTCTTGTCCTTGTGGTGGCTTGACTCACTGTTAATTGATGATGGTGTAGCGTTTCTTTGATGTTCTCTGTCCATCTTACTCCGGGTCTGCCTCTTGCTCTTCTCCCTTCTCCTCTTTTAATATATGCTTTGTATGGTAAGGAATTATACAGCATTCTTTCTAGTTGGGCAAACCAGTTTATTTGTTGTTTCTGTATGTAACCTAGGATTGGTTCAAAGCTTGCTCTTTCTCTTATAATATAATTTCTGATTCTGTCTTTTCTGGATACTCCAAGCACTTTTCTCAGACATTTCCTCTCTGTGGTGACAGACAGTGAACTTCTAAAAGCCAACCACTCAGACAGTGAATTTCTAAAAGCTAACCACTCAGTGAATTTCTAAAAGCTAACCACTCAGTGAACTTTTAAAAGCTAACCCAGACAGTGAACTTCTAAAAGCTAACCACTAAGACAGTGAACTTCTCAAAGCTAACCACTCAGTGAACTTCTAAAAGCTAACCCAGACAGTGAACTTCTAAAAGCTAACCACTCAGACAGTGAACTTCTCAAAGCTAACCACTCAGTGAACTTTTAAAAGCTAACCCAGACAGTGAACTTCTAAAAGCTAACCACTCAGACAGTGCATTTCTAAAAGCTAACCATTCAGTGAACTTCTAAAAGCTAACCATTCAGTGAACTTCTAAAAGCTAACCACTCAGACAGTGCATTTCTAAAAGCTAACCATTCAGTGAACTTCTAAAAGCTAACCACTCAGTGAACTTCTAAAAGCTAACCACTCAGTGAACTTCTAAAGGTTAACCACTCAGACAGTGAACTACTCAAAGCTAACCACTCAGACAGTGAATTTCTAAAAGCTAACCACTCAGTGAATTTCTCAAAGCTAACCACTCAGTGAACTTTTAAAAGCTAACCCAGACAGTGAACTTCTAAAAGCTAACCACTAAGACAGTGAACTTCTCAAAGCTAACCACTCAGTGAACTTCTAAAAGCTAACCCAGACAGTGAACATCTAAAAGCTAACCACTCAGACAGTGAACTTCTCAAAGCTAACCACTCAGTGAACTTTTAAAAGCTAACCCAGACAGTGAACTTCTAAAAGCTAACCACCCAGACAGTGCATTTCTAAAAGCTAACCATTCAGTGAACTTCTAAAAGCTAACCATTCAGTGAACTTCTAAAAGCTAACCACTCAGACAGTGCATTTCTAAAAGCTAACCATTCAGTGAACTTCTAAAAGCTAACCACTCAGTGAACTTCTAAAAGCTAACCACTCAGTGAACTTCTAAAGGTTAACCACTCAGTGAACTTCTAAAAGCTAACCACTCAGACAGTGAACTTCTCAAAGCTAACCACTCAGACAGTGAACTTCTCAAAGCTAACCACTCAGTGAACTTCTAAAAGCTAACCCAGACAGTGAACTTCTGAAAGCTAACCACTCAGACAGTGAACTTCTCAAAGCTAACCACTCAGACAGTGAACTTCTCAAAGCTAACCACTCAGTGAACTTCTAAAAGCTAACCCAGACAGTGAACTTCTAAAAGCTAACCACTCAGACAGTGAACTTCTCAAAGCTAACCACTCAGTGAATTTTTAAAAGCTAACCCAGACAGTGAACTTTTAAAAGCTAACCATTCAGTGAACTTCTAAAAGCTAACCATTCAGTGAACTTCTAAAAGCTAACCATTCAGTGAACTTCTAAAAGCTAACCCGGACAGTGAACTTCTAAAAGCTAACCACTCAGACAGTGCATTTCTAAAAGCTAACCATTCAGTGAACTTCTAAAAGCTAACCACTCAGTGAACTTCTAAAAGCTAACCATTCAGTGAACTTCTAAAAGCTAACCACTCAGTGAATTTCTCAAAGCTAACCACTCAGTGAACTTCTAAAAGCTAACCACACAGTGAATTTCTAAAAGCTAACCCAGACAGTGAACTTCTAAAAGCTAACCACTCAGACAGTGAACTTCTCAAAGCTAACCACTCAGACAGTGAACTTCTCAAAGCTAACCACTCAATGAACTTCTAAAAGCTAACCCAGACAGTGAACTTCTAAAAGCTAACCACTCAGACAGTGAACTTCTCAAAGCTAACCACTCAGTGAATTTTTAAAAGCTAACCCAGACAGTGAACTTTTAAAAGCTAATCATTCAGTGAACTTCTAAAAGCTAACCATTCAGTGAACTTCTAAAAGCTAACCATTCAGTGAACTTCTAAAAGCTAACCCAGACAGTGAACTTCTAAAAGCTAACCACTCAGACAGTGCATTTCTAAAAGCTAACCATTCAGTGAACTTCTAAAAGCTAACCACTCAGTGAACTTCTAAAAGCTAACCACTCAGTGAATTTCTAAAAGCTAAACACTCAGTGAACTTCTAAAGGTTAACCACTCAGTGAATTTCTAAAAGCTAACCACTCAGTGAATTTCTAAAAGCTAACCACTCAGTGAACTTCTAAAAGCTAACCATTCAGTGAACTTCTAAAAGCTAACCATTCAGTGAACTTCTAAAAGCTAACCCAGACATTGAACTTCTAAAAGCTAACCACTCAGTGAACTTCTAAAAGCTAACCACTCAGTGAACTTCTAAAGGTTAACCACTCTGTGAACTTCTAAAGGTTAACCACTCAGTGAACTTCTAAAGGTTAACCACTCAGTGAACTTCTAAAAGCTAACCACTCAGTGAACTTCTAAAGGTTAACCACTCAGTGAACTTCTAAAAGCTAACCCAGACAGTGAACTTCTAAAAGCTAACCACCCAGACAGTGAACTTCTAAAAGCTAACCCATTACCTTTTTTCTTTAAGTGATCTTTAAACTATTTATGACAGCAAATCTAACCTAATTTATGAAAGCTTTCAAATGTATGTAAACTCCACCCACATCATCATCATCATTCAGTGCCGTCTCCACATCGAAGGCTGGCTACCATGGAGCACCATTCCATTCTGTCTCTTGCTTTGATGGTGCAGAATGTCATAGGTTGACTTGTCCATCTTTTGATGTTACTCGTCCATGTTAGTCTTGGTCTACCTCAGCCTCTTTATTACCTTGTATTTTCCCTTTCAAGATTACTTTTAGTAGGCTGTTGTGTCTTTCAACATGCCCCAAAAATTTTATTTGTCTTGTTCTAATTGCATTTAGTAGTTCTCTTTTCATTTTTAGTTGTTTTAAAACTTTCTTTGTTTTCTTTTCTTTCCATCCAATTCTACCTATTCTTCTATAAATCCACATTTCAAAGGCTTCAATTTTCTGTTCTGTTTTCTTGTCTAATGTCCATGCTTCTGCATCTTACAGGAATATTGAGAAGATGTAACATTTTGCTATTCTTAGTTTCAGCCCTGGTGTTGTTTCTTTTGATGTTAGTATACTTTTCATGGCATTAAAATTACTTTTTGTCATTCCTATTCTTTTGTTTATTCAATTTTACTTTTTCCATCACTGGTTATATAGTATGTCTCCAGGTGTATTCCTTCAACTTTGATATTTATTGTTAGGTCTTGAGAATTTTCTTTCCTTATGATCATAGTTTTAGTCTTTTTTATATTCATATCTAGTCCATATTTTTATTTGGTCATGTTTATTTCATTAAGTAATTGTAGATCTTTAGGATTTTCTGCTAGTAATACGGTATCATCAGCATATCTTAGGTTATTGATTATCTTTCCATTAATGTTTAGGCCTGGCATCTCTGTGATGTTTTTAAAGATTTGCTCAGTGTATAGATTGAACAAACTTGGTGATAAGATGCATCCTTGTCTTACGCCTATTTTTATATCCATTGGTGTAGAGTTCTCCTTGTTGTATCTTATTATTGCTGTTTGCTCCCAGTACAAATTACATATTAGTCGTATGTCTGCGTCATCTAGATGTATATCTTTCAGGCAGTCTATAAGTTGTTTATGGTGTATTCTATCAAAACCTTTAGTCTAGTCTATGAAGCAGGTATATATTGGTTTGTTTACTTCTATGTACTTTTGAATCAATGTCCTAATGCTGAATATAGTTTCTTTTGTCCCACTGTTTTTTCCTGAATCCAAATTGCTGTTCTTCTAATTCAGTATTAATTTTATTCTGAATCCTTCCCTGTTTAACTTTTAGTAATTTTTTTTTTTTACCTGGCTCATTAGGCTTATTGTTCTAAAATCACTGCATTCAACTGCACCATTTATTTTAGGCAATGCAATGAAAGTTGATGTTTTTCGTTCATTCTGTATGTATCCTGTATGGTATATGTCGTTGCATATGTCTGTGATCACATCATTGCCAAAAGTCTTCTAGTGCCTGTATCATCTCTGTCTGTATATTGTCAGGTCCTGCAGTTTTTGCCTTTTTCCTTGTTTTCATAGCTTTTCCCACTTCAGGTTTCTATAATTACTTCCCCTGTAAATAAGTTTGTTGTCTTCCTCTGGAGTCTCGGTGGCTGAGTGGTTAGTGTGCTCGCTTCCTGATCAGAAGGGTTTGAGTTTGATTCCCAGAAGTGGCGGATTTTTTCTTTTCTAACCAACAATACTCTGGGGTTCATCCAACCTCTTAAAAGAAAATAGGCACAAGAGATTTTCCTGATAATTAAAAGGGAACCTTTACTTTTTTTTTTCACTTACCTTCTTCTGTGTTCAGCCCTTTCTTTTTCTTTATCTTACGTTCCGGTGTGTTCTCTTTACTTTCACCAGCTTTTGTCTTCCCATACAATTCATGTTGATACTTCACTATATCTTCAGACTTACTTCTGTTAGGAAGTGTTTAATAACATTACTTTCCATAGATCAATAATTAAGATAAGAAAAATTTTGATATAAAGTTATGCAATGTTTAAAAAATATATATTTCTTGCATAAAAAAAATGGAACCCAAAAAAATTGATAATGTTCATGAATTAATTAATTAGATGAAAAATCCTTATCCTTTGGATAATGAAAAGGTACAATGAAGACATATTAAAAGACTTAAACGTTGAAAAGAACTGGTTTATAAACAGCACCTTACAGAGGAAATTAAAATACTATACATTATATATGGTCTTTGGTGTCTTGACAGACAGTTGGTAGCAAGCAATCATGATATCAGTAGTTTGGTAAAGCATTAGTGTCTCATACTGGGTGCTGCTTTACTGAACATCTTCTCTCGTGGCTGAATTTGCCAATCTTGGACAGACAGATCCATCCACAGAATGAGCAAGCTGTATTTGCGGCACCTGGCCTTGTCTCTTTTCTCTTGCCCCTTTTGTCTTCTGAATTTGATATCAGCACTGTCTCTAAAGTTGCTGTACCATTTTTTATTTTTGCTTTTTAAAAAACTATGACCACATAAAAGAGCTAATTTCCAATGTTAGGAAGAAACAATCATCATTTTTTGGCCATGTAATGAGAAGAGAACAACTGGAATATATTGTAACAACTGGAAAAATTGAGGGACGTAGAGATAGAGGGAAGCAAAGAGAAAAAATAACAGACTGCTTAAGAGAATGGCTTGGCAGAAGGTCAACAACAGAAATGATAAATAGCTGCCGAGATCAAAAGTTGTGGAGAGACATGATCACCTATGCCACTAGGCCCGGTACTTGATGATGGCCACATAAAAACACACAGGCTGTAATGAAGAATAAAGGAAGGTAAGGGTCCTGGGCATCACTTCTGGGGCAGACAACGAAAAAGGTAGTTTCACAACATCAAGGAGACCTTGAACATGGCAAGAGAAGAAGTGGAAGATCTGGATAGAGACAGAGATTCTTTCAGACGGGCTGTGGTGAGTACAAAGTTCTACAAGGAACATGTGACCTGATGATGATGAATTAATTAGGCAAGTGGATGGTCAAATGTATAAAAACATATCCTCCTGAAAAATAAGATGAAAGTTGTTCAAGTTATGGTTGGGCCAAAATGTGAAGTTGAAATAAAAATTGTGATCTGAACACATTTTTGTAGATGCCCTGAGCAAGGAACTTTTATTCTCAAGCTCAGCATGTCCTAGAAATGGAACCTTAGTGGTTGAGTAGTTAGGGTGCTTGCTTCCTGATCAGAAGGGTCTGGGTTTGATCTCCAGAAGTGATCAAAATTTTTTGGACAAACAAGACTCTGGGGTTCACCCAGCCTCTAAAAATGGGTACCAGATATTTTTCTGGGAAGTAAAGGCAGCCTGGTGTAATATTGACCACATGACCCAAAAATGTGTCGTGGTCATGGAAAAATATGAACATGAACACCATGCTCCCATTACAGCTAGCAAGGCAAGGGAGAGAACACTTACTTGTTTATATCCCAGAACTAGTCCAAGTTTGTGTTTAACTTCAAAATCTTGCTTCATTGTAAAAAAAAGTAAAATACCTCTGTCACGCCAAGTGGCGTGTAGGGAATATGGTGTTAGTGACCATAAATTTTACAGACCTTCGGCACATGATTTTTGGGGTAATGTGGTCGGTATTATGCCCGTGCTGCTTTACTTTCCCAGAAAAAAATCTGGTACCCATTAAAGGCTGGGTGAACCAGAAGCCGATAGTTGAAATCGAACCCTACCTCTTGTCCTTTATAGTCCAGCTCACTAACCACTGAGCTATCGCAGCTCCCTTGCTTCATTGTACTCTCTGGATAATTCTGTAAGATTTTCCCATTTTTATTTCTTCTTCTTTCTCTTGCCTCTATTTTTCCTGTGATGATTAAATGTTCTAACTTCTCTTTGTCAAAAAGAACTGCACTTTTTTGTTAATGTACAATATTCTATTCTATTGACCTTTCGAGTCGTTGCCGGTCCATAGGGCGTAGACCAAGATACACCTTCTCATATCTGAATTTTTGTTCTAGCAGTTTTCTTTTAAAGATATTTTATCAAATCTCGCCATTTGTCTCTGTTCTGTGCAAGCAGTTCTATCTCATTGATGGAACCGAACCCTGTTGCTCTTGCCTCTCTCAGCAATGTCCTTCTCAGTGTCTCTCTGGGTCTTCCTCTTTTTCTCTTACCTGTTGTTTCCCATATGAGGGCCTGCTTTGCTATTAGGTTATTATCTCTTCTCATCACATGTCCAACATATGACCATCATCTTTTCTTTATTACTGAAGATATTAGTGGTTGATTGGCGATTTCTCTAATCTCCTCGTTTGTTTTTAATTCGTTCCACGCTATACCAAGTATTTACCATAGACATTTATTTTCGAATGCGTTCAACTTTGTTTCTATATCTCTTGTTGTTTTCCAGCTTTCACACGCATACGTAAGGGTTGATAGTACATTTGATTTGAATAGCCTAAGTTTTGTGCTTGTGCTGATTAGTTTTGATTTCCACAACTTTTCAAGGCTTCTGAAAGACATTGCTGCTTTAGCTATTCTGATTCTAATTTCTTTACTTGCATTCCCTTCTCGATCAATGTGACTTCCAAGATAGATAAAGTGATCGATCTCTTCTACTGGTTTGTTTTCCACGTATATTTTGTCATCTGTTGGAATTAAACTTTTCATGACTTTAGTCTTTTCATGACTGATCTCAAGCCCAGTTTTGCTGGCTATTGCTGATAGTTCATTTGTGTTTTCCTGCATCATTTTTATCTGACTGCTGATGAGGAATATGTCATCAGCAAAGTCGAGGTCCTCCAAATGGTCTCCTTGTATTCATTCGATGCCTTTATTACCAGTGCAGCATTTCTTCATTATGAAGTCCATAACAATTCCAAATAACAAGGGCGATAAAATACATCCTTGTTTAACCCCAGTTTCTATTGGGAAACATTCGCTCAGTCCTTCCTCTGTTCAAACTGCACATGTGTAACCATCATACATGTCTTTGATAATATTTATAATTTTTGATGGTAAACCATATTGCTTCAGAATTTTCCACACATAATCTCTATGAATACTATCAAATGCTTTTTTGAAATCGATGAAGTTAAGTACAAAAGGTTTTTGCTTTTCAATGTGTTCCTCCAATATAAGTCGTAGAGTGAAAATGTGGTCCAGGCAGCTTCTCCCTTTTCTAAACCCAGCCTGTTCTTCCCGCATTACTGTATCTATCTATCTATCTATTGACCTTTCGAGCCGTAACCGGCCCATAGGGCGTAGACCAAGATACACCTTCTCCTATATGAATTTTTGTTCTAGCAGTTTTCTTTTAAAGATATTTTATCAAATCTCGCCATCTGTCTCTGTTCTGTGCAAGCAGTTCTATCTCATTGATGGAACCGAACCCTGTTGCTCTTGCCTCTCTCAGCAATGTCCTTCTCAGTGTCTCTCTGGGTCTTCCTCTTTTTCTCTTACCTGTTGTTTCCCATATGAGGGCCTGCTTTGCTATTAGGTTATTATCTCTTCTCATCACATGTCCAACATATGACCATCGTCTTTTCTTTATTACTGAAGATATTAGTGGTTGATTGGCGATTTCTCTAATTTCCTCGTTTGTTTTGAATTCGTTCCATTCTATACCAAGTATTTTCCTTAGACATTTATTTTCGAATGCGTTCAACTTTGTTTCTATATCTCTTGTTGTTTTCCAGCTTTCACACGCATACGTAAGGGTTGATAGTACATTTGATTTGAATAGCCTAAGTTTTGTGTTTGTGCTAATGAGTTTTGATTTCCACAACTTTTCAAGGCTTCTGAAAGACATTGCTGCTTTAGCCAGTCTGATTCTAATTTCTTTGCTCGTATCCCCTTCTCGATCAATGTGACTTCCAAGATAGATAAAGTGATCGATCTCTTCTACTGGTTTGTTTTCCATGTATATTTTGTCACTTGTTGGAATTAAACTTTTCATGACTTTAGTCTTTTCATGATTGACCTCAAGCCCAATTTTGCTGGCTATTGATAATAGTTCATTTGTGTTTTCCTGCATCGTTTTTATCTGACTGCTGATGAGAACTATGTCATCAGCAAAGTCGAGGTCCTCCAAATGGTCTCCTTGTATCCATTCGATGCCTTTATTACCAGTGCAGCATTTCTTCATTATGAAGTCCATAACAATTCCAAATAACAAGGGCGATAAAATACATCCTTGTTTAACCCCAGTTTCTATTGGGAAACATTCGCTCAGTCCTTCCTCTGTTCGAACTGCACATGTGTAACCATCATACATGTCTTTGATAATATTTATGACTTTATTCTATTTAGGATGATTTTTCAGAATAACTTAGAGGCAACTGACAAAAGTGTCACGCTCCTCCAGTTGTTACAATCTCTAAGATTGCCCTTTTTTGGAATCTTAACAATGATTCCTTTTTTGTACAATATAACAATACACAAATCTGCAGATAAAAAATTATTTAGTTTATTTCAACTCATAAGCTCAAATGTGACATAAATAATATATATTATTATATAATTTCATATAAGCTCAAATGTGACATAAATAATATATATTATTATATAATTTCATATAAGCTCAAATGTGACATAAATAATATATATTATTATATAATTTCATATAAGCTCAAATGTGACATAAATATATATATTATTATATAATTTCATATAAGCTCAAATATGACACAAACTGAAGAAAGTAGAAGAACTATCGAAGTTTGCTGTTGTCATCAATTTGTGGTGTTTCCACATTAAAGAATGACTATCATGGATCACATGGGTGTGAAACATGGAGAACAACAAAATTGACTATCATGAAGATACAGACTTTCATTAATGGATGTTTACACAGAATGAAAGGATGGAAATGGCAGGACAAGATCACTAACATAGAATAATGGAAATGTACCAGTCGAACACCAGTGGATGAAGAGATACAGAGAAGAGGATGGTGCTGGATTGGGCACACACTGCGGAAGCCAACTGAGAGTATTACACAACAGGCCCTTTTTTTAAATCCCCAGGGGAAAACACAAAGAGAAAGACCAAGAAATTCTTGGAGAAGACAGATAGAAGCAGAGATGAAGTTGATGGGGAAGACATGTAATGATCTTAAAAGAACGACAAGGAACAGAACGACTTGGAAAGTGTTTGTTGAAGACCTATGCTCCACAGGGACCTGAAAGGTAGAAGAAGATCATGGATCACCATTTCACTGTTTCTTGCCTTGATGGTTGATAAACACTATTATAGTTTCTTCTGTCCATCTCTTGATGTTGTCAGTCCACTTTTGTCTGCCTCTAACTTACCTTGAACTATAATATTCAATTTGATTGTCAGCAAGTTATTGTGTCTCTATAACACTTCCCCCCCCCCCCCCACATTAATCTACAAACTTACCTTCACTCTAACTACAAATTATTGCTAGCCCCCTCCCCCCCCTCCTTTTTCAACAAAACTTCCCTTAATTTCAACTATATAATATACCTCCCCCCCCCCTATAATATCAACAACTTTCCATAATTCTGAATACAACCCTTCCCTAATTTCAACCCTATTTACAAACTTCCCAAATCTAATCTACAATCTCCCAATCCTATATATTATAAAACAAACTCCATAATCCTAATCCAACCTTTTCTCCAATCCAAACCTCACTTAACCCTAGCAAGAATAACCAATCCTTATCTTTTATCAAAAAGAGCTCTTCTATAGGAAACATGATACAGAAATAAAGAGGAAGACCCAGAGAGACACTGACAAGAATACTTATAAGAGAAGCAAAATTGGCAGGCATAGACTCATTGGATAAGATCGAACCTTTCGCCAAGAATAGAAATGGGTGGCGAAAAAACACTACAAGCCCTATGTGACGCCTAATGGCACAGGATGATCAAGATCTACTGTCTACAAATACAACTCACTCATAGACTTAAAGTTAATAGAAACAAGTAAGAGCCATAAGTATAAGTAAGACTAGTAAAAGTATATTCAATTTAATAATAATCATCATCAAGTCCCGGCCTACTGGCGTAGGTGATCATGTCTCTCCACAACTTTTGATCACGACAGTTATTTATCATTTCTGTTGTTGACCTTCTGCCAAGCCATTCTCTTAAGCTATATGGTATATTTTCTCTTTGCTTCAATCTATCTCTTCGTCCCTCAATATTCCCAGTTGTTACAATATATTCCAGATGTTCTCTTCTCATTACATGGCCAAAAAATGGTGATTGTTTCTTCCTAATATTGGAAATTAGCTCTCTTTTTGCTTTGGCCTCTTTCAGAATGTTTTCATTACTCTTCTTAGCTGTTCATGGTATTCTCAACATTCTTCTGTAAAACCACATTTCTACAGACTCCAATGATTTTCTTGTCTGTTGTCCTATTGTCCATGATTCACATCCATATGTTAAGACTGGCTCTACATAACATTTAAGAACTCTTTTCCTTGTTTCTATTGTCAAAAATGGGTTTTATTAATAATAATACAAAAATAAATAACACAAATACGTATTTTTTAACAATAAATAAATCATTCCTAGTGTCACATCGAATGATTTATTTATTGTTAAAAAAAAAAAAAAAAAAAAAAAAAAAAAAAAAATTCCTAGTGTCACATCACCAAACAACTTGATGATTTAGACTTTGCTGATGACATAGCTCTCCTATCACACAGCCACCAACAGATGCAAGATAAAATGAGTATATTAGATGAGAGATCACAACAGCTAGGACTAAAGATTAATAGAGATAAGACCAACATTATGAGAATTAATGCAGTTGGCAATAACCAAATAAAACTAGGAGAAATACCTCTACTAGACGTACAATCTTATATATATCTGGGCAGTAATATAGATAAAGAGGGAGGAACAGAAAACGATACCAAAATAAGGATATCAAAAGCAAGAGGAGCTTTCATTGCACTGGGAAACATATGGAAATCCAAAGAAATTAGGCTAAATACAAAAATACAAATTTTCAACTCCAATGTTAAGTCGGTTCTATTATATGGCTGTGAAACATGGAGAATAACAAAATTGACAATCACGAAGGTACAGACTTTCATTAATGGATGCTTGCGCAGAATAAAGGGATGGAAATGGCAGGACAAAGTCACAAACGTGGAATTATGGAAATGTACCGGTCAAATACCAGTGGATA
Organism: Megaustenia siamemsis; assembly: GCA_032433765.1. Classification (NCBI taxonomy): domain Eukaryota; kingdom Metazoa; phylum Mollusca; class Gastropoda; order Stylommatophora; family Ariophantidae; genus Megaustenia; species Megaustenia siamemsis. The sequence goes on along the minus strand of JAVIAB010000156.1, from coordinate 15,427,295 downwards.
AAGAAATACAGCGAAGACGATGGCGATGGATAGGACACACACTACGGAAACCAACTGAGAGTATTACACAACAGGCCCTTTTTTGGAATCCCCAGGGGAAAAGACAAAGAGGAAGACCAAGGAATTCTTGGAGAAGACAGATTGAAGCAGAGATGAAGATGATGGGGAAGACATGGAATGATCTTAAAAGAATTGCAAAAAACAGAACGACTTGGAAAGTGTTTGTTGAAGACCTATGCTCCACTGGGAGCTAAAAGGTAGAAGAGAAGAGTGTCACATCATCATGTACCTACCTTCGTCTACTCTGTGGCGTGTTGGCGTTACTCCCTTGAGCTTGTATCACCACTGGTTTGTTCTTACCGCGACTTTTCGTATGTGAGTCAGCCTGGATGGTCACCGGTTCTTGCACCATCGAACCGTGATCCCTTTTGTTCAATTTACTGCTGTCTGCAACCTTTAATGTAAAAATGTGGTGGGTAAAGTATTTTGGTTTTTATTTTCTAAATAATTTTTCAGCTTCAGTTCACATGTCATTTGCGGAACATTGCATCCAGCACAACCAGTCTGAAACAATCTCTGTCTAGCCAGATCTCCCACAGAACATTGCTTCCAGCACAACCAGTCTGAAACAATCTCTGTCAAGCCAGATCTCCCACAGAACATTGCATCCAGCACAACCAGTCTGAAACAATCTCTGTCTAGCCAATCTCCCACAGAACATTGCTTCCAGCACAACTAGTCTGAAACAATCTCTGTCTAGCCAGATCTCCCACAGAACATTGCATCCAGCACAACCAGTCTGAAACAATCTCTGTCTAGCCAGATCTCCCACAGAACATTGCATCCAGCATCTGAAACAATCTCTGTCTAGCCAGATCTCCCACAGAACATTGCATCCAGCACAACCAGTCTAAAACAATCTCTGACTAGCCAGATCTCCCACAGAACATGAAATTCAGCACAACCAATCTGAAACAATCTCTGTCTAGCCAGATCTCCCACAGAACATGAAATTCAGCACAACCAGTCTAAAACAATCTCTGTCTAGCCAGATCTCCCACAGAACATGAAATTCAGCACAACCAGTCTAAAACAATCTCTGTCTCTAGCCAGATCTCCCACAGAACATTTCATTCACCACAGCCCATCTGAAAGAATCTCTGTCTAGCCAGATCTCCCACAGAATGTTGCATTCACCACAGCCCATCTGAAAGAATCTCTGTCTCTAGCCAGATCTCCAACTTCTGTTGTCATGTTCAAGGTCCCCTTCATGTCTTGAAACCACCTTCTTCTTGGCATGTCACTGGTGCATCGCCCAGGAAACATGTCTTCTAATATTGTTCTTTTCAGGCCGCTGTGTCTTTTGATGTGACCATATTATTTTAATTTTCTCTGTAGAACGGTGTTTATAAGCCTGTTCTTTTTAAAGTTTACATCTTTTAATAAGTCTTCATTGCTCTTTTTCAATTATCCAAGATATTTTAAGGAATTTTATATAGCATTGTTTTTCACATTAATCAATTTTCTTCTTTGCTATTTGCGTGATTGTCCATGATTCACAACCATATTGCTATCTAGAAGATACATAATACACCATAATCATATAACATGCCTACTAGTACATGGCAATTTAATTTTACTGCCTTGGTGGTATTGTGCCACATGTTCTTTATGGCGTTTAATTTTTGTGATGCCATCTTCTTCTTCTACTACCTTTTTAGGTCCCTGTGGAGCATAGGTCTTCAACAAACAATTTCCAAGTCGATCTGTTTTTTGCCATTCTTTTAAGATCATTCCATGTCTTCTCCATCATCTTCATCTCTGCTTCTGTCTGTCTTCTCCAAGAATTCCTTGGTATTCCTCTTTGTCTTTTCCCCTGGGGATTCCAAAAAAGGGCCTGTTGTGTAATACTCTCAGTTGGCTTCCGCAGTGTGTGTCCTATCCAGCGCCATCGTCTTCACTGTATCTCTTTATCCACTGGTATTTGACTGGTACATTTCCAGAATTCTATGTTAGTGATTTTGTCCTGCCATTTCCATCCTTTTATTCTGCGTTAGCATGCATTAATGAAAGTATGTATCTTCATGATTGTCGATTTTGTTGTTCTCCATGTTTCACAGCCATATAATAGGACCGACTTAACATGTGAGTTGATAATTTTTTGTTTTTGTATTTAACCTAATTTCTTAGATGGATGACATTGCTAATCCATAATAATTTCGCTAATTTATATAATCAACACATAGGCCTATGCTGCCAGAACTACTGAGATTAGTGCTCTGTGCATTCCGTGAGCTGTGTGTTTCATCCGGATGGTGTTCCTATATTCATATTGCTTACGATGAATGATGATATCGTAAGGACAGTTACGAACGACAGTTCAGTTGCGTTCACTGTCGGTGCTAATACACTTTATGTTTTTGGTTTTTTTTTACGTGTGATGTGTTTGCTACGATGGGGACTGTAGCTGCCTTTCTCTGTTTGGATATTCGATGAGACATTAATGCGGATGACTGGTACGGGCGTTGAGCAATTATGGATTTCCAGAGGTTATTATGGTTTGCAGTGATACCGGGGCCGTCGAATAACTATAACTATAGGCCTATGCCACTTTGTTAACCTCAGACCGAAGATGTACAAAAGAGGTGAGATGCAGAATGGCTCAGGCAAAAGCAGCTTTCCAAAAAATGAGGAAGACACTATGCAATCCATTTTTGACAATAGAAACCAGAAACAGAGTTCTTAAATGATATGTAGAGCCAGTCTTGACATATGGATGTGAATCATGGACAATATGACAACAAACAAGAAAATCACTGGAGTCTGTAGAAATGTTTTTACAGAAGAATTTTGAGAATACAATGGACAGCTAAGAAGAGTAATGAAGATGTTCTGAAAAAGGCCAAAAGCAAAAAGATAGGTAATTTCCAATATTAGGATGAAACAATCAACATTGCATCCAGCATCTGAAACAATCTCTGTCTAGCCAGATCTCCCACAGAACATTGCATCCAGCACAACCAGTCTGAAACAATCTCTGTCTAGCCAGAGATTAGCCAACCTTCGATGCGGATGATGAATATAGACAAAGAGGGAGGTACAAAGAATGATAACAACTCTGTCTCTTGCTTCGATAGTGCAGGTTGTCATAGGCTGACTTATCAATCTCTTGATGTTACTCGTCCACGTTAGTGTCTATATTACTGCTCAGATATATGTAAGATTGAACGACTTGTATACGTATTTCTCTTATTGTTATTGTTATTATTTCCTTCATCAATGCCCTTCGAGATGTGGGAAGAGCACAGGACTTCGACAAACACAGATCAACGTCACTTCTTCGGATGATGGAAATGGGAGTTAAGATGGGCACAGCCAGAAATGAGAAACTTGGTGGCCGTGTAAGAAGACTTATCAACCAACATAGAACTGGAGTCGTCAGTCGCTGGACACTGAGGGAATTGCTGAGGAGGGGATCTGAGCACCTATGGACATGTTCGGAGTGCAATGATGATGACCCGCAAATAACCCAATAACTCAATAAGAATCATCATTCTTTGGCCATGTAATGAGAAGGGAACAGCTGGAAAAACAACTGGGAAAATTGAGGGACGAAGAGATAGAGGGAAACAAAGAGAGAAAAATACCAGACAGCTTAAGAGAATGGCTTGGCAGAAGGTCAACAACAGAAATGATAAATAGCTGCCGAGATCGAAAGTTGTGGAGGGACATGACCAACTACGCCAGCAGGCCATGCACTTGATGGTGATAAGCCTATGCACTGCAGGTATTCCCATGGGTTCTAAAAATTAACAAAGTAGTCCGTATTACATTTAAATAAATATTGCAGCAGACATAAGTAAACAAAACACTGACTAGTGACTACTGACCACCAGATACAAAAATCGTAATTTAAAATAAAGTAGGGAACAAAAAAAGAAAACAAGCTGCTATGACAGTTTTATGGCATAAATGTTATCAGAACAGACAAAACCTACGTTAAAATCAATAAATTTTCGGTAGACAGACGAGCGAAACATTTGAAAATAATCAAACATAGAATATTTGCATGGACGTGACGGTTGAAACAATGGGCGGCAACAAAGGGGAACACGTTGGAGAGGTAAGGGGAGTTACTCTGAATAAAAGAAGGGAGGGGCGGGGAAGGTCAAGGAAATGTTCAAAAGATAAATATTTTTGAAGGAATCTATCATTGTCACGTGATACAAAGGCTGATTTTGATGTTGATAGTTGCTATGTGTGTGTGAGAGAGAGAGAGAGAGATGATTTTAAAGGAATTAATCATCATTGTCACGTGATACAAGAGTTGATGTTGATAGTTTCCATATTCAAGAGAGAGATGATTTTTGGAGGAATTTATCATTGTCATGAAGCACAAAAGTTGATGGCGATAGTTTCCATGTTCAAAATAGAGAGATGATTTATTTTTAGGAATTTATCATCATTGTCACGTGATACCAAAATTGATGATCATTAAAGCTTCTATGTTCAAAATGGAGAAATCTCAGAAATGGTTTCCGAATGAATTTATCATCATTGCCACGAGTTTCAAAACATTGTTCTGATATTTCCTTCCTCATTTGCCTTTCACCGTCGAAGGGAGATATAGATTTCGGTCTTGTGTTCTTTTGTTGGCATCTCGCCTTTGTAATGTAGTAATAGTTGCCACAAACAATAGACAGTTTTATGCAACCTGTTTTTGTAAATGGAAATTTAAAAAGGTCGACCCAGCTGCTACTAGAAATGGGTACCAGGGTAACACTCTGGGAAGGTGAGGAATGCCGCCTCGCATCGTGCGTTTCTACGATGCTTGTGAAGCGACACTATCCAGAAGTCTCCGAACACTTCTGGATAGACGGCCGAGCACATATGGGTGAAAACTCGCGAAGAGTTCTTCAATGTTGTGTGGAGTCTGTCTTAGCATATGGATGTGAATCGTGGACAGTCGGACATCAAACATGAAAATCGTTGAAGACCACAGAAGTATGGTCTTACACAGAAGAATGTTGAGAATAAGATAGACAGTGATAAAGAGTAATGAGGGTGTTCTAAAAGTGGCCAAAGGAGAGATAAAGCTTCTCTCCAACATCGTGAGGAAGCAATGATTATATTTGGGTCATGTTATATGAAGGGAGGTGGTCTCGGTAGCCTAGTTTGGGAAAACCATCCGACTGGGCTACCGACGTTCGGACAACCCGTGTTCGATTCCCGCAGGAAGCAGTGTGAATTGTACTCGTGGTTGAAAAAAAAAATACCCCCGTGGTCGACCCAGTCACTAGTAGAAATGGGTACCAGGGTAACACTCTGGGAAGGTGAGGAATGCCGCCTCGCATCGTGAGTTTCGATGCTTGAAGCGACACTATCCAGAAGTCTCCGAACACTTCTGGATAGACGGCCGAGCACATATGGGTGAAAACTCGCGAGATAAGACGCCGATTCAAGTCTCGTACTTTACCTTGACCTTTACTTTATAAGACAGGAAAAGGTGGAATAGATTGTGACGACATAAACCAAATTGAGGGTAGAAGAGATGGAGGGAAGCAGATAGAAAAGATACATGACAGTTAAAGAGAGTGACCTGGTAGGAAGTCAATAACAGAAATGATAAACAACTTTATCTGCGATATCCTTATGACCTCTTCTGGTCTTGTTCCCCCTTGCCACCCCCTATCCTTTCTCTCTCTCTCTCTCTCTCTCTCTCTCTCTCTATCTATCTATCTATCTATCTATCTATCTATCTATCTATCTATCTATCTATCTATCTATCTATCTATCTATCTATCTATCTATCTATCTATCTATCTATCTATCTCAATCTATCTATCTATCTATCTATCTATCTATCTATCTATCTATCTATCTATCTATCTATCTATCTATCTATCTATCTATCTATCTATCTATCTATCTATCTATCTATCTATCTATCTATCTATCTATCTATCTATCTATCTATCTACCTAACAATCTATCTATCTATCTATCTATCTATCTATCTATCTATCTATCTATCTATCTATCTATCTATCTATCTATCTATCTATCTATCTATCTATCTATCTATCTATCTATCTATCTATCTATCTATATCTATCTATCTATCTATCTATCTATCTATCTATCTATCTCTCTCTCTCTCTATCTATCTATCTATCTATCTATCTATCTATCTATCTATCTATCTATCTATCTATCTATCTATCTATCTATCTATCTATCTATCTATCTATCTATCTATCTATCTATCTCTCTCTCTCTCTATCTATCTATCTATCTATCTATCTATCTATCTATCTATCTATCTATCTATCTATCTATCTATCTATCTATCTATCTATCTATCTATCTATCTATCTATCTATCTATCTATCTATCTATCTATCTATCTATCTATCTGTGTTTCTCTCTCTCTCTCTCTCTCTCTCTCTCTCTCTCTCTCTTAGTCTTGTTTTCTTCGTACCTTATGTGACACCACCTTTCATTTTTCCAAGTTCTCGTTGTTATGTCCATTTGATCTTATTAAATCCTACCTGCCCCATCGTCTTTTAATCTTTTAACCTGACTCTACGTAAATCCTGTCCACCATCTTTTCCCGCCATTCTTCCCACCATTTTCAAAATCTGTGGTGTCGTGTTTTCTAGCTCGGATTTTTGTGCGTTAATGTGTTTAGTTTGTTTGAAGCACCTGATGAAGGCTTTTGCAGAAACGTTGTATGTTGTCTAGTCTTTCTGTTAGTCTAGTTGCTCAATATCATTTTAAGTTTAATTTATATGATAAACAACTGTAGAGTTAGAAAGTTGTGAAGATGCATGATTGCGCCCTGTATTATGATGATAATGATGATAATGATCACGCCAGACAGCTCTTTGTTTATAGATAAAATACAAAAGTACGGTATTCGCCCGTGCAAGTAGGGGAAAAAACCCCCGCTAAATTTGAGAATTGAGACAGATGTGTTAACCATCTTTGCTATCACCAATTCTTCTTCTTCTTCTTCTTCTTTTCTCTTTCACTGATACCTAAAAGGTGTCGTGGTTTATATCATTTGTCGTTCTTGAGCTGCTCGAACTGTCTGAATTAGTGATTTTCCTTTGTTGTTACATGTCTCTGTCACTGCATCTATCCATCTTCTTCTGGGTCTTCCTCTTGGTCTTTTCCCATGCATTCTCGAGAAGAACGCCCTTGATGGTGATTGGTGAGGATTCATTCTGACCAGGTGACCAAACCATTTAAGTTGTTGTTGTTCTATATATTCTTGGCAGGGTTTTGTTCCTACTATTTTTCTTATGGTTTCATTTGGTATTCTATCTCGTCTTGTGTTGTTTGTTACTTTTTTCAAGCATCGCATCTCACATGTATTGATCTTTCTTAAATGTGATTTAGAAAGGGTCCATGTTTGACTTTCATAGCATAAAGATGGTATGAAGATGCTATTTATAATTTGTTGTTTAGCTGGCGTAGAAATGTTTGGATGTCTTAGCAATGGTGAAAGCTGGTATGTGACAGCATTTGCTTTTTGTATTCTCATGTCAATTTGTATCACCAAGCATCATTTTCAGGACGACGTGAACTGAGGAGTTAAGTGCTCTGTGCACACCGTGAGCTGTGTGTCTCATCTGTTTTGATCATGTTTCAACATTTCAATTGTTTACGATGAATGATGATATCGTATGACAAGGAACAGTTGGCTGTGTTTACTTTCTGTGCGGTTTCGCCTTATGTCTTTTGGCGTGTGGTGGGACTGCTATAATGGGGACTACAGTTACCTTTCTTTGTTTCAGAGATGAGTTAGTAATTCGGATGATTCCACTGGCACGGGCGGTTGAGCAATTATGGATTTTAATTCGTTTGCAGTGATACCGGGGCCTTCCATAACCATAACCATGTTATGATTTTCTTGTTATTTGCCATAAAGTAAAAAAGTAAAGTACCCCCCGTCACGCCAAGTGGCGTATAGGGAAATATGGTGTTAGTGACCCTATATTTTACAGACCTTCAGCACATGATTTTTGGGGTAATGTGGTCGGTATTACGCCCGTGCTGCTTTACTTTCCCAGAAAAAAACCCGGTACCCATTTAAGGCTGGGTGAACCCGGAGCCGTCGGTTGGGATCGAACCCTACCCCTTGTCCGTAGTAGTCCAGTTCACTAACCACTGAGCTATCACGGCTCCCACTAATTTTTAGGGAATTAGTAAAACCCAGGTGTCCTCGCCAGGGTACGAACCCCGGCTGTTGCCGTGGTAAGCCAACCGCCTATCGATTGCGCTAACCGGACACCCTGTTATTTGCCATAGTAATAAAATTATGCACAAATAAATCGATCAGCGCCCGTGCTACTGTTTTCTTTAACCATACATTTAGTCGCAATTAACGACTCTTTTTAAAAAGGGTTAATCAGTCTTTATATGATATAATCTCTAAACAAATGCATCATCCTCATGTGCCATACCGACCTTCCACAGTTATGTGATCCCAATACATCGTATCAATTCTGTTGTTGAGTTTTCCATGCCACGACACCAAGCTATCTAGTATCTTCTCTCTTTGTCGCCTGTGATCTCTCTTTATGAAAAATATCTTATGCAACAAATCTATGTCAATAGAAATGAGAAAGAGAGTTCATCGGTGCTATATAGAACCAATTCTGACCTATGGAAGCGAATCATGGACAGTAGACAAACAAATTAAAAGACGATTAAAGGCCACAGAGATGGGATTTCTCAGAAGAATGTTGAAAGTTCCCTGGACAGCTAAAAAGACCAACGAGGAAGTTCTCAAAGAGGCCAACACAAAAAGGGAACTCCTAAAAAACATCAGAAAGAAACCATCAACAGTTTTCGGGCACATCATGACAAGAGAAAAGTTGGAATACTGTGTTACAACTGGCAAAATAAAAGGAAAGAGAGATCGAGGACGACAAAGTGAGAAAATACTGGATAGCTTGGTGTCATGACATGGAAAACAGTCATCAACAGAACTGTTACGATGCACTGTAGATAGAAGATTGTGGAAGGACATGATCGCCTACGCCAACCGGTATAGCACATGATAATGATGATCTCTCTTTCCTTTTATTTTCCCAGTTGTAACCAAGTATCCCAACTTTCCTCTTTTGATGGTGTTCCCACAAAATGTTGATTATTTCTTTCTGATGTTTCTTACGAGCTCCCTTTTTGTGTTGGCCTCTTTGAGAATGTCCTCGTTGGTCTTTTTAAGCTGTCCACGAAATTTTCAACATTCTTCTGAGAAATCCCATATCTGTGGCCTCTAATCGTGTTTGCATTTGTTTGTCTACTGTCCATGATTTACTTCCATAGGTCATAATTGGCTATATATATATATATATATATATATATATATATATATATATATATATATATATATATATAACACATTCTATTGACAAATGAGAAGCACATAGTTTTTTTTAAAAACCACACACAATGAACCTTACCTCGACGCTATTATCATCACCAACATAATTGACTGAATCTATAGTCTTTACATCGGCGCTCCTACAGCAGTTTGCTCTATTCTGTGTTTTTATATTGGTAGGTTGGGGTGGACGTTCGTTACTTACTTCGGTAACATGTTTATCCCGAGCGCGTTCTTGAAGAGTTAAGTTCTCATTTAGATTGTCAATGTTAACAAGTTGTTTACTTGAAATTGAGTCCTTGGTTTCAACAGCTTTATCACGTGTGCATGGCATTTCATACAGGTCACCATAACGTGATGCAGTTAGCGTATATATGAACTTTCAGCAATAAATTTAAACGTTCATGGTTATCTGAACTTCTACAATGTTAAATGACACGTTTATGTTTATCTAAACTTCTACAATGTTAAATAACACGTTTATGTTTATCTAAACTTCTACAATGTTAAATAACACGTTTATGTTTATCTAAACTTCTACAATATTAAATAACACGTTTATGTTTATCTAAACTTCTACAATATTAAATAACACGTTTATGTTTATCTAAACTTTTACAATATTAAATAACACGTTTATGTTTATCTAAACTTCTACAATATTAAATAACACGTTTATGTTTATCTAAACTTCTACAATATTAAATAACACGTTTATGTTTATCTAAACTTTTACAATATTAAATAACACGTTTATGTTTATCTAAACTTCTACAATATTAAATAACACGTTCATGTTTATCTAAACTTTTGCAATATTAAATAACACGTTCATGTTTATCTAAACTTTTACAATGTTAAATAACACGTTTATGTTTATCTAAACTTTTACAATATTAAATAACACGTTTATGTTTATCTAAACTTCTACAATATTAAATAACACGTTTATGTTTATCTAAACTTTTACAATGTTAAATAACACGTTTATGTTTATCTAAACTTTTACAATATTAAATAACACGTTTATGTTTATCTAAACTTTTACAATGTTAAATAACACGTTCATGTTTATCTAAACTTTTACAATATTAAATAACACGTTTATGTTTATCTAAACTTTTACAATGTTAAATAACACGTTTATGTTTATCTAAACTTTTACAATATTAAATAACACGTTTATGTTTATCTAAACTTTTACAATGTTAAATAACACGTTTATGTTTATCGCTTCATCTTTTTTAGATTGTAAAAGATCGCACGTGAGACCTTAGCGATCAAACACGTGGGGGGGGGGGGGGGGGGGGGCGTCAGTCGGGCTAAACCCCCAACGTGTGTTTTTCTTAAGTTAAGACCTTAACTTACGACTGACTTAGCAGGTCGGTAAGGGATAGATGTGTTTATGCTCAGAGAAATACATAGAAGATGGAGATAGATAAACATAAAGTAGCAACGATAAATAGGACTATATGTAGGATTAAAAAAAAAAAGTCGAACTAATAGAAGAAATGACAAAAAGGAAAATTAAAATACTAGGATTAGCTGATACCAGAGTAAAAGGACAACAGATAAAGAAAACACACATGAACTACACGAAAATATTCTCAGGAGTCGACAACACAGAAAGAGCAACACATGGAGTAGGTTTTATCATCGACCCAGAACACGCAAAGAACATTCTAGAAATAAAATACCACTCAGAAAGAATTATCACAATTAAACTACTAGAAGACGATCGAAAAACAAATTACATTCAAATCTATGCACCATGCAACAACAATGCAGGAGACAGCGAAGAATTCTACGACACATTGAATGAAATCATTAACAAGATTGACGAAAGCGACGATATGTTAGTGATGGGAGATTTTAATGGAAGGCTTGGGAAACGCAACAGCGAGAACAGTGATATCTTAGGACCCTTTGGCGATAAAACGGCTGAAATAAACGAAAATGGAAGCAGACTGCTGGAACTATGCAATCAAAATGATTTATTTATCACCAACACATTCTTCAAACACAGAGAGTCGCAAGTATACACCCGGTACAAATGGAATGACACAACATGCAGGAGCCAGATAGATTTTATGCTAACAAGACAACAGAACAAGAAAAGAGCAACTGACAGTAGAGCCATTCCAAATATTACAGATGACACGAATCACAAGATGGTTATGATCACACTAAGACAGCCAAAAATAAAGAGAATATACAAAAACAAACAAAAGAAACGAAAAGAACAGACAATAAAAATAAAACAATTAAAAGATCTAGAAAGAAGGAAAACCCTAGAAGAAAAACTAACAGAGGAATTCAAGAAACTCCCTAACGAAGTATGCACAGTAGAAGAAGAGTGGAAACAATTTAAGGAAACAGTAACCAACATCTCTAAAACAGTTTGTGGAACGAAGCTAAGAACAAGAGAAGGGAAAAAGAGCACCCCGTGGTGGAACGAAACAATCAGAGAAGCAATTAAAGAAAAGAAGAAACTGTTTAAAAATTGGAGGGAGAACAAGAACCAAGAAAAATATGTTTTAGTTCGAAAAAGAGTTAAAATTTTGATCACAGAAGCTAAGCAAAAGAATTGGACAGAATTCGGACAAAACATGAGCAGTGACTTCAAGACAGCCACAAGAGATTTCTACAAAGTAGTAAAGGCCACAAGAGCAAGAAAAGAAAACCATGATCCTACTGAGCTGATAAATGACAAAGACGGACAGCCAATATCAAATAACCAACGTATGCAACAGAGATGGAAAGAATATTTTGAAGACCTGTTAAACATACCAACTACCAATAAGACAACAAAAACCAAGCTAGAACTCACAAATACTGAACCCAACATCATGAAAGAGGAAATCGAAGAAGTAACCAAATATGCACCAAGAAATAAAGCACCGGGGATAGATAACATACCAATAGAAATAATAGCAGCAGCAGGAGAAACAGGAATGCAATGGCTGCACACAATATTTAATGCAGCATGGCACCAACAACAAGCCCCAGAAGACTGGCAACAGGCAATCATCATACCATTTTGGAAAAAGAGACTGCAATCAATATATAGGTATATCTCTTCTCAGCCATGTTGGAAATCTATACGCCAAAATCTAGGGAAAAAGGCTGACACCAATAATAGAACTACAGTTAAGCGATTCTCAAATGGGGTTCCGAAAAAACAGAGGATGTACTGACGCACTATTCACATTAAAACAGCTTTCAGAAAAAACGACAGAACACAATCAAAACTTATACATAGCCTTCATTGACCAGGAAAACGCATTCGACAGAGTAAATAGAGAACAACTGTGGGAGATACTAACAACATACGGAGTAAGCCAACATCTAACCAGCCTTATTAAAAGTCAATACATCAACAGCAGCTGCAGGGTCAGAACAGCAGCAGACTACACAGACCACTTCGAAGTCAGATCAGGTGTAAGGCAGGAGTGCGTATTATCCCCCCTACTGTTTATTACATACATCGACCATATATGCAAGCTAGCCAACCCATCAGAGACAGAGGAGATCAACGAGCTTTTATTTGCAGACGACCAGGCACTAATACATGAAACCATAGAAGACCTACAAGAACACTTAAACAAACTCAACATCTCAGGCACAAAATACAACATGAAAATCAACATCAACAAAACAGAAGTCATGAATGTCGTCAAAAAATAAACAGAGCATCAACATAACTATAGAAGGCAGACAACTAAAACATGTACAGGAATTCAAATATCTAGTAAGTCTAATGACAAACGATAAATCACAAACAGCAGAGATAGAATCAAGATGCAACAAAGCTTGTCAAATCATTGGACAGTTATCACCACTATTGTCCAACAAGGAAATAACTCTGGAGGCAAAACGAGCACTATACAATACAATCTTCGTCCCAACGTTGTGCTACCAATGCCAGACCTGGACCCTAGATGCAAGAACAATAAGAAACATAACCTCTACAGAGATGAAATGTGTTAGACGAATGACAGGAAACAGTCTGAGAGATAAGATCAGAAATGAAAAACTGAGAAAAAATCTAGCCCTCGCCATAGAATATATAAGGAAACAACAGATAAAATGGTTTGGTCACGTGACAGGGCAAAAAAAAAAACAATACACAACACAACGAGCCTTCAACAAACGTTGTGAGAACACCAGACCCAAGGGTCGACCACGAAAAAGATGGGTCGATGGAATATTAGAAGCACTATAAAACATAACAGCAGCAGAGGCGAACAGAAGAGCAAAAGATAGCAAATTATATCTCCCCTCGACGCTGAAAGGCAGATGAGGAAGGAAAGAAGAAGAAGACGATGTTTATCTAAACTTCTACAATGTTAAATAACACATTCAAGATTATCTAAACTTCTACAATGTTAAATAACACATTCAAGATTATCTAAACTTCTACAATGTTAAATAACACATTCATGTTTATCTAAACTTCTACAATGTTAAATAACACATTCATGTTTATCTAAACTTCTACAATGTTAAATAACACATTCATGTTTATCTAAACTTCTCATCATCATCATCATTGAGTGCCGTCTCCGCAACGAAGGTTGGCTACCATGGAGCGCCATTCTGCTCTATCTCTTGCTTTGATGGTGCAGGTTGTCATCGGTTGATTTGTCCATCTTTTGATGTTACTCGTCCATGTTAATCTTGGTCTGCCTCTGCCTCTTTTACCTTGTATTTTCCCCTCCAGGATTACTTTCAGTAGGCTGTTGTGTCTTTTAACATGGCCCAAGAATCGCATGTGTCTTGTTCTAATTGTGTTGAGAAGTTCTCTTTTCATTTTTAGTTGTTTTAAGACTTCATCGTTTGTTTTCTTTTCCTTCCATCCAACTCTACCTATTCTTCTATATATCCACATTTCAAAGGCTTCAATTCTCTGTTCTGTTTTCTTGTCTAATGTCCATGTTTCAGCACCATATAGGAATATTGAGAAGATGTAACATTTTGCTATTCTTAGTTTTAGCTCTGGTGTTATTTGTTTTGATGTTAGTATGTCCTTCATAACATTAAAATTACTTTTTGCCATTCCTATTCTTTTGTTTATTTCAGTTGTACATTTTCCATCACTGGTTATAGTATGCCCAAGGTAGTTATAGTTCTGAACTGTCTCAAGGTCTATTCCTTCAATTTTGATATCCACTTGTGGATTTTGAGTATTTTCTTTGTTTATGATCATAGTTTTAGTCTTTTTGATATTCATATCTAATCCATATTTTTTGCTTGTCGTGTTTATTTCATTAAGTAATTGTTGTAGGTCTTTAGGATTTTCTGCTAGTAGTACAGTATCGTCAGCATATCTTAGGTTATTGATTATCTTTCCATTAATTTGTAGGCCTGGCATCTCTATGATGTTTTTAAAGATTTGCTCAGTGTATAGATTGAACAAGCTTGGTGATAGGATGCATCCTTGTCTTACTCCTCTTTTTATATCAACGGGTGTAGAGAACTCTTTGCTATATTTTATTATTGCTGTTTGCTCCCAGTATAGATTGCATATTAGTCGTGTATCCATGTCATCTAGATGTATCTCTTTTAGGCATTCTATAAGTTGTTTGTGGTGTACTCTATCAAAAGCTTTGGTGTAGTCTAAACTTCTACAATGTTAAATAACACATTCAAGATTATCTAAACTTCTACAATGTTAAATAACACATTCATGTTTATCTAAACTTCTACAATGTTAAATAACACATTCATGTTTATCTAAACTTCTACAATGTTAAATAACACATTCATGTTTATCTAAACTTCTACAATGTTAAATAACACATTCCTGATTATCTAAACTTCTACAATGTTAAATAACACATTCATGTTTATCTAAACTTCTACAATGTTAAATAACACATTCATGTTTATCTAAACTTCTACAATGTTAAATAACACATTCCTGATTATCTAAACGGTTTAACACTTGGCTTATACAATCATACAGAAGCTAGTGCGCATATTTCCTCAATAAAAGGCTCCGATAACTTGAAATCAAATCAATATCGGACGGGGACTACGGTAGCCTAGATGGGGAAAACCACCACCCTTGTGGGCAACCGACGTTCGGACAACCCGTGTTCGATTTCCGCTGGAAGCGGTGGGAGTTGTACTCGTGGTTGGACAAAAAATACACCCCCGGTCGACCCAGCGGTAATGGGTACCAGGGTAACACTCTGGGAAGGTGAGGAATGCCGCCTGGCGTCGTGAGTATTGATGCTTGAAGGGACACTATCCAGAAGTCTCCGAACACTTCTCGATAGACGGCCGAGCACATATGGGTTAAAACTGGCGTGCCAAGACGCTGAATTAAATCTCCTACTTTATCTTGACCATACCAATATAAGCAAAGAGTAAAGAGCCCCGTCACCCTAAGTGGCGTATAGGGAATATGGTGTTAGTGACCATAATTTATATAGACCTTTGACACATGATTTTCTGGGATAATGTGGTCGGTATTACGCCAGTGCCGCTTTACTTTCCCAGAAAAAAATCTGGTACCCATTTAAGGCTGGGTGAAACTGGAACCCGTTGATCAGGAGCGAACCCGACCTCTTGTCCTTTGTAGTCCAGTTCACTAACTACTGCGCTATCGCGGCTCCTACATTACACTAGTCCAGTTCACTAACTACTGCGCTATCGCGGCTCCTACATTACACTAGTCCAGTTCACTAACTACTGCGCTATCGCGGCTCCTACATTACACTAGTCCAGTTCACTAACTACTGTGCTATCGCGGCTCCTACATTACACTAGTCCAGTTCACTAACTACTGCGCTATCGCGGCTCCTACATTACACTAGTCCAGTTCACTAACTACTGCGCTATCGCGGCTCCCACATTACACTAGTCCAGTTCACTAACTACTGTGCTATCGCGGCTCCTACATTACACTAGTCCAGTTCACTAACTACTGCGCTATCGCGGCTCCTACATTACACTAGTCCAGTTCACTAACTACTGCGCTATCGCGGCTCCTACATTACACTAGTCCAGTTCACTAACTACTGCGCTATCGCGGCTCCTACATTACACTAGTCCAGTTCACTAACTACTGCGCTATCGCGGCTCCTACATTACACTAGTCCAGTTCACTAACTACTGCGCTATCGCGGCTCCTACATTACACTAGTCCAGTTCACTAACTACTGCGCTGTCGCGGCTCCTACATTACACTAGTCCAGTTCACTAACTACTGCGCTGTCGCGGCTCCTACATTACACTAGTCCAGTTCACTAACTACTGCGCTGTCGCGGCTCCTACATTACACTAGTCCAGTTCACTAACTACTGCGCTATCGCGGCTCCTACATTACACTAGTCCAGTTCACTAACTACTGCGCTATCGCGGCTCCCACATTACACTAGTCCAGTTCACTAACTACTGCGCTATCGCGGCTCCTACATTACACTAGTCCAGTTCACTAACTACTGCGCTATCGCGGCTCCTACATTACACTAGTCCAGTTCACTAACTACTGCGCTATCGCGGCTCCTACATTACACTAGTCCAGTTCACTAACTACTGCGCTATCGCGGCTCCTACATTACACTAGTCCAGTTCACTAACTACTGCGCTATCGCGGCTCCTACATTACACTAGTCCAGTTCACTAACTACTGCGCTATCGCGGCTCCTACCAATATGGAATTAGTTATTTCTGTCGTGTTAATAATGTTGACATAGAACGGAACACCGCTCGTATGAGGGGCGAAGATCACCTTGTAAAATAAGAAATTGTAAATGCGGAAATCAACTCCAGCCGTTGATTGAAAGGAAAAAAAAGGGGCATGATTACAGCTTTACGTCGGTGACGGCCAACACAAAAATAAAACAACGTTGCAGCTCAGTAGGTCTTCAGTTGGAACAAAGGACACAGAACAAAGTTATATAAATAAATCACCATCAGGTGCCATGTCGGTTGGCAAAGGAGTTCATCTCTCTCTCTACATCATTCGGTCCTTCATACATGACATAATTTCAGTGGGTGATCTTTTGTTATATCATTTGGATAAGGTGTTCTATATTCTCTTCTCTTTTTCCTCTGCTCTTCTTTCCATTCATTCTGTCTGTTGTTATTGTATTCTCACTGCTTTTCGCATGCCACGCCCAATAAAATGTAGATTGTATTAGAGTGTAGAAGAGGCCAACATAAAAATGGAGCTCCTAAGAAACATCAGAAAGAAACAATCATCATTTTTTGGGCACATCATGAGAAGAGGAAAGTTGGAATACTGTGTTACAACTGGCAAAATAGAGGGAAAGAGAGATTTCGGACGACAAAGAGAGAAAATGGGACATGATCACCTACGCCCGCAGGCTTGGTGCTTGATGATGATGACATAGCTACCCTCCAGGTTACAAACCTTTGGAGATACAGGCCGTTCAATTCGTGCCGTATTTTCTGTTGCTTGTAAACTGATGAAAGTGCTACTAGACATCATCATCATCATCATCATCATCATCATCATCAGATACTATGCCTGCTGCGTAGGTGATCATGTCTCTCTGCAACTTTAGATCTCGACAGTTATTTATCATTTCTGTTGCTGACCTTTTGCCAAGCCATTCTCTTAAGCTGTCTGGTATTTTTTATCTTTGCTTCCCTCTATCTCTTTGTCCCTCAATTTTTCCAGTTGTTACAATATATTCCAGCTGTTCCCTGCTCATTACATTGACAAAAAATGATGATTGTTTCTTCCTAATATTGGAAATTAGCTCTCTTTTTGCTTTGACCTCTCTCTCTCTCTTCATTACTCTGCTTAGCTGTCCATGGTATTCTCAACATTCTTCTGTAAAACCACATTTTTACAGACTCCAGTGATTTCCGTCTGTTGTCCTATTGTCCACGATTCACATCCATATGTTAAGACTGGCTCTACATAACATTTAAGAGCACTTTTTCTTGTTTCTATTGTCAAAAATGGATTGCACAGTATCTTCCTCATTTTTTTGGAAAGCTGCTTTTGCATGAGCCATTCTGCATCTCACCTCTGGTGTATATCTACCATCTGAGGTTAACATTGCTCCCAGATATTACATTCATTTACCTGTTACGCCTTCTACTAAACATGTAAACAATAATAATTCGAGGATTAACCGTATTCGTAAAATACATATATAATTTTAAGAAAGCCTTCATTAGTCCTTGTTTAGCACACAGAATATAATTTTATCACTCCTTTTTCTGTAAAACGTGTCTGCTATCTATCGACTAATATGAACGGAATATAAATCATAAATAGTTTAAATAATACAACACACATATCTGCTAAAGATATATTTTATTCTATAAACAAATGGCACTAAACTATTAACATTGAGCAGAACTACACACATCATGTCAGGACACGTCAGAAAAGTAAGTAATTTCCGTGTCATAAAGAACTGTGTTAATGTGGCACACACACAACATTGGAGATCGATCAATGCGTGGCATTTCTTCGCGGAATCGGTAGCTAATCTATATGGACGCGGATTTGTGCTGTTTAAAAGTATGTGTTAAATGCTGTAACAACAGCATTGCGTTAAAAACAAGACAAAGTGTTAATCTGTTTTACTTAACGAAATCAGTTAGTCAACAATGGTTGTTTTTACCAATATGATTCTATCACAACAAGGACAGATGAACTAATATATGCACGAACTATAATTTTATTTTACGTAATATTATATGCCGTGATATAATATTAGCATAGAATAGCATAGCATAGAATAGCGTAGTATAGAATAGCGTAGCATAGAATAGCGTAGCATAGAATAGCGTAGCGTAGAATAGCATAGTATAGAATAGCGTAGCATAGAATAGCGTAGCGTAGAATAGCATAGCACAGCACAGTACAGTACAGCATAGCATAGCATAGCATAGAATAGAATAGAATAGAATAGAATAGAATAGAATAGAATAGAATAGAATAGAATAGAATAGAATAGAATAGAATAGTACGGTACGATATGTTCTGGTAACATGTGATATGGTATAGTATAATATGATATGGTATAATGTTCGCAATACTCACAATTTTCTTGTCCTTGAATAAAGAATGTAAAGTAAATAACATGAAAATAAACGCCGAAATATCATAAATAACATCAACAGAAAGACAAAAGCAGACGTTAAACATAGCTATAGAACATCAAGTTATAAAACAAGTAACAAGCTTTAAATACGTGGGAACAACTTCTCTGACATGGTGAAATCGATAAAGAAACAGACATACAATGCAACAAGGCAAACTAAATATTTGGACAATTATCCGTTATACTTCAATACATTCGGCATAAACATATAATATATGTATATCATCATCATCATGGTCCGGGCCTACTGGCGTAGGTGATCATGTCTCTCCACAACTTTCGATCTTACCAGCTATTTATCATTTCTGTTGTTGACCTTCTACCAAGCCATTCTCTTAAAATGTCTGGCATTTTTTCTCTTTGCTTCCCTCTATCTTTTCGTCCCTCAATTTTTCCAGTTGTTACAATATATTCCAGTTGTTCTCTTCTCATTACATGGCCAAAAAATGACGATTGTTTCTTCCTAATATTGGAAATTAGCTCTCTTTTTGCTTTGACCTCTCTCTCTCTCTCTCTCTCTTCATTACTCTTTGTAGCTGTCCATGGTACTCTCAACATTCTTCTGTAAAACCACATTTCTACAGACTCCGGTGATTTTCTTGTCTGTTGTCCTATTGTCCTTGACTCGCATCCATATGTTAAGACTGGCTCTACGTAACATTTAAGAACTCTTTTTCTTGTTTCTATTGTCAAAAATGGATTGCATAGTATTTTCCTCATTTTTTAGAAAGCTGCTTTTGTCTGAGCCATTCTGCATCTCACCTATTTTGTACATCTTCCGTCTGAGGTTAACAAAGTTCCCAAATATTTAAATTCATTTACCTGTTTTAATATTGTTCCACTTGTCTTTATTTTGCACTGAGGTGATGTCTTTTTCTTTGTTGTTACCATTACCTCTGTCTTTTTTGCTATTAAGGCTGAGTCCTTTAATATATGTATATATGGCGAACTAATACACGGAAAGAGACAAATCGGCAGGCATAAACTACGATATAGAGATATCTGTAATTCATCTTTTGAATTACTTCTCCGTCTGTGAAAATGACTAGGAACATCTGGCAAGAGATCGCACATCATGGACAGCCTGTATAAGCAATGACATTTCATAATTTGAGGCTGTACTATAGCATAACATGGAAGAGAAAATACTCAATGAAAAAAAAATGGAAAACCCTGTGGATCAGTTGATCTGACATGTTCATTCTGTGGCGGAATGTGTTTGTTAGACATTGATAGAATGGGCCACGAGAGAAGCTGTTCGACAACAACAAAAACCCCTCAAAATACACAATAGCCTCCACTAAATAATCTGACAAAACGAAAAGTGCCCTACATATCGGCATTTACACTATATTCATCATAAAATAACTACACTTATTCTGCGCAGACGGAAGATGTACAAAAGAGGTAAGATACTGAATTTCTCAGGCAAAAGCAGCTTTCTAAAAAATGAGAAAGATACTACGCAATCCATTTTTGACAATCGAAACAAGAAAAAGAGTTTTTAAATGTTATGTAGAATCAGTCTTAACATATGGATGTGAATCATGGACAATAAGACAACATACAAGAGAATCACTGGAGTCTGTAGAAATGTGGTTTTACAGAAGAATGTTGAGAATACCATGGACAGCTAAGAAGAGTAATGAAGATGTTCTGAAAGAGGCCAAAGAAAAAGAGAGCTAATTTCAAAATTAGGAAGAAACAATCATCATTTCTTGGCCATGTAATGAGACTGGAATATATAGTAGAAAATGGGAAAATTGAGGGACGAAGAGATAGAGGGAAGCAAAGAGAAAAAATACCAGACAGCTTTTAAGAGAATAGCTTGGCAGAAGGTCAACAACAGAAATGATAAATAACTGTCGAGATCAAAAATTGTGGGAAGACATGATCACCTACGCCAGCAGGCCCGGTACTTGATGATGATATTCTGCGCTACACTTCCAATCAAATATACTGTCTACATCAGGTCCTATACACGACTGTCTCAGCTTGAGCCCAGGACAGTGATGTTCTTTTCATGGTGACAGTAACAGTATAAAATGGCTTGTATTATCGCGACTTCCTTTATATACATTCCCAAACACGCTGCTTTTGTCATAGAGTAAATATAGAACCAGAGAATAAAGGCAACGTGTCCAGTGCAATCACCACGAGGTGTTCGAGTCATAGTTTTTTTTTTTTTGTCTTTCTTATCTGGTCTTTTAAGAAATATATTCTGTTCATCATGATTATACAAAGAAATTACGACGGTGGTTTTCTGTTGCCTTCCGTCGGTTTGTTTACGGTTGGCTCCGCTAGTCTTTGACTAAAAAGTCTCACCCACAGGGCAGTGGGGTTGTTTTACTTCGGGGTACACTCCCTTAGCCTTTTACTCTTCCGAGCTTACCTGCAAGTCAGCAGGGCAGCCACATGTTGTACTGTTTACTCAGCCTTAATAGCAAAAAGACAGAGGTAATGGTAACAACAAAGAAAAAGACATCACCTCAGTGCAAAATAAAGACAGGTGGTACAATATTAAAACAGGTAAATGAATTTAAATATTTGGGAACTTTGTTAACCTCAGACGGAAGATGTACAAAATAGGTGAGATGCAGAATGGCTCAGGCAAAAGCAGCTTTAAAAAAAATGAGGAAAATACTATGCAATCCATTTTTGACAATAGAAACAAGAAAAAGAGTTCTTAAATGTTACGTAGAGCCAGTCTTAACAAATGGATGTGAGTCATGGACAATAGGACAACAGACAAGAAAATCACTGGAGTCTGTAGAAATGTGGTTTTACAGAAGAATGTTGAGAATACCATGGACAGCTAAGAAGAGTAATGAAGAGAGAGAGGTCAAAGCAAAAAGAGAGCTAATTTCCAATATTAGGAAGAAACAATCATCATTTTTTGGCCATGTAATGAGAAGAGAACAACTGGAATATATTGTAACAACTGGAAAAATTGAGGGACGAAGAGATAGAGGGAAGTAAAGAGAAAAAATAACAGACAGCTTAAGAGAATGGCTTGGCAGAAATGATAAATAGCTGCCGAGATCGAAAGTTGTGAAGAGACATGATCACCTACGCCAGTAGGCCCGGTACTTGATGATGATTATGTTCATATTACACGCATATTTGTATGAAGATGTTTGCAACGTAAATTTGGATAACTTCTGTGGTGAAAAAAGTGGAAAACTTCACAGCAGAAAGTGGTAAATGAATACAAGTCTGAATTTTTTTTAAAATAAACATCAGTGTACTAAAATAGTGTAGAAGTAGTTTTAGGCAGTCATTAACGCGTGTGTCTATTTCTTTTCCTTGACTCTACAATATTATAGAAGTAGAGGTAGGCAGTCATTAACGCGTGTGTCTATTTCTTTTCCTTGACTCTACAATATTATAGAAGTAGAGGTAGGCAGTCATTAACTTGTGTGTCTATTTCTTTGCCTTGACTCTACAATATTATAGAAGTAGAGGTAGGCAGTCATTAACTTGTGTGTCTATTTCTTTGCCTTGACTCTACAATATTATAGAAGTAGAGGTAGGCAGTCATTAACGCGTGTGTCTATTTCTTTTCCTTGACTCTACAATATTAATGAAGTAGAGGTAGGCAGTCATTAACTTGTGTGTCTATTTCTTTGCCTTGACTCTACAATATTATAGAAGTAGAGGTAGGCAGTCATTAACTTGTGTGTCTATTTCTTTGCCTTGACTCTACAATATTATAGAAGTAGAGGTAGGCAGTCATTAACGCGTGTGTCTATTTCTTTTCCTTGACTCTACAATATTAATGAAGTAGAGGTAGGCAGTCATTAACGCGTGTGTCTATTTCTTTGCCTTGACTCTACAATATTATAGAAGTAGAGGTAGGCAGTCATTAACTTGTGTATCTATTTCTTTGCCTTGACTCTACAATATTATAGAAGTAGAGGTAGGCAGTCATTAACTTGTGTGTCTATTTCTTTGCCTTGACTCTACAATATTATAGAAGTAGAGGTAGGCAGTCATTAACTTGTGTATCTATTTCTTTTCCTTGACTCTACAATATTATAGAAGTAGAGGTAGACAGTCATTAACTTGTGTATCTATTTCTTTGGCATGATTCTACAATATTGTAGAAGTAGAGGTAGGCAGTCATTAACGCGTGTGTCTATTTCTTTACCTTGACCCTAAAATAGTGTAGTCTCTGTAGCTGAGTGGTTAGTGCTCTCACTTCCTGATCAGAATGGCGAGGGTTAAATTTTCAGACGTGATACATATTTTTTCGGACCCGCAAGACTTCAGGGTTTACCCAGTCTCTAAAAATGGGTACCAGAGATTTATTTTTTTATATTTCTAAAGAAAGGTAGCCTGATACCAAACACATCACTCAACAATATGTGGTTGGACATAGAACACTATGGGAAGTATCTACCATACTGTACTCACCTTGTAAATATTTGATGCCTTTGTGCGTCGATAGCAGCAATAATACCAAGTCAAGAGGACAACAAGAGACGCGACTAGGAAACCAGCTCCTAATGCGCAACCAATGATTATCCACTTGATTAAATCGTCGTCAGAAGTTGCTGGTGTGTTGTATGCTGAAAGTTGTAAACAGATTATCATCAGAAGATGTCAGAGCTGAGAGTATTCAACAAATCATCATTAGAAGTTGTAAGAGATGAAAGTATTCAACAAAACATCATTAGAAGTTGTCAGAGGTGGAAGTATTCAAAAAATCATCATTAGAAGTTGTAAGAGATAAAAGTATTCAACAAATCATCATTAGAAGTTGTCAGAGATGAAAGTATTCAACAAATTATCATTAGAAGTTGTCAGAGCTGAGAGTATTCAACAAATCATTATTAGAAGTTGTCAGAGATGAAAGTATTCAACGAATTATCATTAGAAGTTGTCAGAGCTGAGAGTATTCAACAAATCACTTTAGAAGTCGTCAGAGATGAAAGTATTCAACAAATCATCATTCTCTCACAATTGATGGCAAAAAAAATGTATTGCAATGATTTCTATAGCTCACTGCTGGTTATGCCGGCATGCTTTTCATTCAGCAAACAATTGAAATATCAACATAATTAATGAAACATAACTAACATATACATTTATCTTTGACATACGGTTGGCCATTCGGCTGACCACATGACCTGTCTGTATGGCTACTTCCTGGTCAGATAAGAGCTTCAGTAGTTCAGCTGCCACGGTGCCCTTCATTAAGTAGCCATATTCCTCCACAACATAAACAACATCTACAGAGGGGGTAGTTCCCTCCCTTTTCGTGTAGATAATCTGTTTAAACAAAATATTACTGTAAGTGTTGCAAAGAATAGCCATCATCCTGAGTATAGGTACTAGTAGACAAGTGTTAGTGCCAGATAATTGGTTATTATGAACCAATTTCATGATTACATGACAAGTAAATAACGACAGACCAAAACCAGGTCGTAATAATTATATAAATGTATTGGAATTGTAAAAAATGATCATCAACCGAATCTCTCATTGCAGCATAACGCTGAATCATCAAGTGCACTTGTCTTCCAGTAATGTCTTCTCTGGGTAAATTCTGGTTGTACGCTCTCCATTTTGGATTCTCTGAGGTACTTCTACGTTTCATTAACAACACAAAGTCTTGGAAGTCACATTGATCGAGAAGGGGATACAAGTAAAGAAATTAGAATCAGAATAGCTAAAGCAGCAGTGTCTTTCAGAAGCCTTGAATAGTTGTGGAAATCAAAACTCATCAGCGCGAACACAAAACTTAGACTATTCAAATCAAATGTACTATCAACCCTTACGTATGCGTGTAAAAGCTGGAAAACAACAAGAGATATAGAAACAAAGCTGAACGCATTCGAAAATAAATGTCTAAGGAAAATACTTGGTATAGAGTGGAACGAATTCAAAACAAACGAGGAAATTAGAGAAATCGCCAATCAACCACTAATATCTTCAGTAATAAAGAAAAGACGATGGTCATATGTTGGACATGTAATGAGAAGAGATAATAACCGAATAGCAAAGCAAGCCCTCATGTGGGAAACAACAGGTAAGAGAAAAAGAGGAAAACCCAGGGAGACACTGAGAAGAACATTGATGAGAGAGGCAAGAGCAGCAGGATTCGGCTCCCTCAGTGAGATAGAGCAGTTTGCACAGAACAGAGACAAATGGCGAGATTTGATAAAATATCTTTAAAAGAAAACTGCTAGAACAAAAATTCAGATAGGATAAGGAGTATCTTGGTCTACGCCCTATGGGCCGGCTACGGCTCGAAAGGTCAATAGAATAGAATAGAATAGAATAGAATAGAATAGAATAGAATAGAATAGAATAGAATAGAGGTACTTCTAATTTAGGCCCATAGATTACAATTATAGATGACTGCCGATGACGAAATTGTAACTGTTCATACAATGGAATATTTCTTTATAAACTAGACTCCAACTCGCATGATTTAAGTCTAACCTTAACTACATTATGTCAGTAAACTAGTTAATTCTTCTTCTTCTTTTTTCTTTCCTTCCTCATCTGCCTTTCAGCGTCGAGGGGAGATATAATTTGCGGTCTTTTGCTCTTCTGTTCGCCTCTGCTGCTGTTATGTTTCCTAGTGCTTCTAATATTCCATCGATCCATCTTTTTCGTGGTCAACCCTTGGGTCTGGTGTTCTCACAACGTTTGTTGAAGGCTCGTTGTGTTGTGTTTTGTTCTTTCTGCCTTGTCACGTGGCTAAACCATTTTATCTGTTGTTTCCTTATATATTCTATGGCGGGGGCGATTCCTAGATTTTTTCTCAGTTCTTCATTTCTGATCTTATCTCTCAGACTGTTTCCTGTCATTCGTCTAACATATTTCATCTCTGTAGAGGTTATTTACTTATTGTTCTTGCATCTAGGGT
Source organism: Megaustenia siamemsis (assembly GCA_032433765.1). NCBI lineage: Eukaryota > Metazoa > Mollusca > Gastropoda > Stylommatophora > Ariophantidae > Megaustenia > Megaustenia siamemsis. The sequence goes on along the minus strand of JAVIAB010000156.1, from coordinate 15,400,918 downwards.
CCAGGTCTGGCATTGGTAGCATCACGTTGGGATGAAGATTGTATTGTATAGAGCTCGTTTTGCCTCCAGAGTTATTTCCTTGTTGGACAATAGTGGTGATAACTGTCCTATGATTTGACAAGCTTTGTTGCATCTTGAGTCTATCTCTGCCGTTTGAGAATTATCGTTTGTCATTAAACTTCATAGGTATTTGAATTCCTCTACTTGTTTTAGTTGTCTACCTTCTATAGTTATGTTGATGTTCTGTTTATTTTTGACGACATTCATGACTTCTGTTTTGTTGATGTTGATTTTCATGTTGTATTTTGTGCCTGAGATGTTGAGTTTGTTTAAGTGTTCTTGTAGGTCTTCTATTGTTTCATATATTAGTGCCTGATCGTCTGCAAATAAAAGCTTGTTGATCTCCTCTGTCTCTGATGGGTTGGCTAGCTTGCATATATAGTCCATGTATGCAATAAACAGTATGGGGGATAGTACGCACCCCTGTCTTACACCTGATCTAACTTCGAAGTGGTCTGTGTAACCTGCTGCTGTTCTGACCCTGCAGCTGATGTTGATGTAGAGACTTTTAATTAGGTTGGTTAGATGTTGGCTTACTAAGTATGTTGTTAGTATCTCCCACAGTTGTTCTCTTTTTACTCTTTCGAATGCTTTTTCCTGGTCAATGAAGGCTACGTATAAGTTTTGATTGTGTTCTGTCGTATTTTCTGCAAGCTGTTTTAATGTGAATAGTGCGTCAGCCCACCCTCTGTTTTTTTCGGAACTCCATTTGAGAATCGTGTAACTTTAGTTCTATTATTGGTCTCAGCCTTTTTTCTAAGATTTTGGCGCATAGATTTCCTAAATGGCTGAGAAGAGATCATCATCATTATGTACCCTGCCGGTTGGCGTAGGCGATCATGTCCCTCCACAATCTTCTATCTACAGTGCATCGTATCAGTTCTGTTGTTGACTGTTTTCCATGCCATGACACCAAGCTATCCAGTATTTTCTCTCTTTGTCCTCCGCGATCTCTCTTTCCTTTTATTTTGCCAGTTGTAACCAAGTATTCCAACTTTCCTCTTCTCATGATGTGCCCGAAAAATGTTGATTGCTTCTTTCTGCTGTTTTTTAAGAGCTCCCTTTTTGTGTTGCCTCTTAGAGAACTTCCTCATTGGTCTTTTTATCTGTCCAGGGAACTTTCAACATTCTTCTGAGAAATCCCATCTATGTGGCCTCTAATCGTCTTTTCATTTGTTTGTCTACTGTCCATGATTCGCTTCCATAGGTCAGAATTGGTTCTATATAGCACCGATGAACTCTCTTTCTCATTTTTATAGACATAGATTTGTTGCATAAGATATTTTTCATTTTCTGAAATGCTATTTTGGCCTGAGCTATTCTGCTTTTTATTTCTGTGGTGCATCTCCCATCTGATGTAATTATTGTGCCCAAGTATTTGAAACGTTGTACTTGTTTCAGATTTGTCTCGTTTATTTTTATGCTGCATGATGGTGATGATTGTTTCTTCGATATAACCATTACTTATGTTTTCTTACTATTCAGACTGAGACCTGAGAAGAATAGGCTGCCCATATACTCTACTGTCGCTAGTCAAATCGTTTCATGAGGACATGAAGGGCACCATCAAATATGACGGCAGCACATCACAACCCTTCGGCATACGCAGCGGTGTCAAGCAAGGATGCGTTCTTGCTCCAACTCAATTTGGAATCTTCTTAAATAAATACAGTAACTAACAGACTGGTTATATACTTGACCTGAGAATAATCATGAGAAGAAATATACCTCTATATTAATTGCAGTCTCTTTTGCTACCTTCCTTTTTCCATATTGATATGATGATTGGCTGTTGCCAGTCTTCTGGGGCTTGTTGTTGGTGCCATGCTGCATTAAATATTCTGTGCAGCCATTGCACTCCTGTTTCTTCTGCTGCTGCTATTATTTCTCTTGGTATGTTATCTATCCCCGGTGCTTTATTTCTTGGTGCATATTTGATTACTTCTTCGATTTCCTCTTTCATGATGTTGGGTTCAGTATTTGTGAGTTCTAGCGTGGTTTTTATTGTCTTATTGGTAGTTGGTATGTTTAACAGGTCTTCAAAATATTCTTTCCATCTCTGTTGCATACGTTGATTATTTGATATTGGCTGTCCGTCTTTGTCATTTATCAGCTCAGTAGGATCATGGTTTTCTTTTCTTGCTCTTGTGGCTTTTACTCCTTTGTAGAAATCTCTTGTGGCTGTCTTGAAGTCCCTGCTCATGTTTTGTTCGAATTCTGTCCAATTCTTTTGCTTAGCTTCTTTGATCAAAATGTTAACTCTTTTTCGAACTAAGGCATATCTTTCATATTTTTCTAGGTTCTTGTTCTCCCTCCAATTTTTAAACAGTTTCTTCTTTTCTTTAATTGCTTCTCTGATTATTTCGTTCCACCACGGGGTGCTCACGAAAGATAAGTACGTCAGAGTCCAGAATCAGTCAGTTAGAGAGAGCAGATAAGATAATATAAACAGCAACTAGTCTGTTAGCCAGAGTCCTCACCCTACTAGTTCATTATGTTTCCCTAATAGGAGGATGTTCCAGGGTGAGAATTCTGGCTAACAGACAAGTTGCTGGTTATATTATCTTATCTGCTCTCTCTTACTGACTGATTCTGGACTCTGACGTACTTATCTTTCGTGGGGGGTATCTACATACACAGTCTTCTACATCGGTATACGTGATCTTGCACGTGTATGACATGAAGTTATTAAAGAGTCCACAGTGTTTCGTCTCACCGCTTGGGCGGAAGCTTGTCTGTAAAACTAAAAGTGTCAAACGTGTGTTATTTCCTGTCCAAATGCTATTTTGGACTCCCGACCGGAAATTGTTAACCTTTGATTTCGCCGCTTTCTCGGATGTTTGTTTCCCATGATCTATTTGTTTCCCATGATCTGTATGTTTCCCATGATCTATTTGTTTCCCATGATCTATTTGTTCCCCATGATTTGTTTGTTCCCCATGATCTGTATGTTTCCTATGACCTGTTTGTTTCCCATGATTTGTTTGTTTCCCATGACCTGTTTGTTTCCCATGATCTATTTGTTTCCCATGATCTATTTGTTTCCCGTGATATATTTGTTCCCCATAATCAGTTTGTTCTCCATGATCTATTTGTTTCCCATGATCAGTTTGTTTCCCATGATCAGTTTGTTTCCCATGATCTGTTTGTTTCCCATGATTTGTTTGTTTCCCATGACCTGTTTGTTTCCCATGATTTGTTTGTTTCCCGTGATCAGTTTGTTCTCCATGATCTATTTGTTTGTTTCCCGTGATCAGTTTGTTCTCCATGATCTATTTGTTTCCCATGATCAGTTTGTTTCCCATGATCTGTTTGTTTCCCATGATCTGTATGTTTCCCATGACCCGTTTGTTTCCCATGATGTATTTGTTTCCCATGATCTGTTTGTTCCACATGATGTATTTGTTTCCCATGATCTGTTTGTTCCCCATGATCTGTTTGTTCCCCATGATCTGTTTGTTTCCCATGATCTGTTTGTTTCCCATGATCTATTTGTTCCCCATGATCTGTTTGTTTCCCATGTTCATGTTTCCCCCCTTCATTTTTCCCATGATCTGTTTGTTTCCCATGATCTGCTTGTTCCTCATGATCTATTTGTTTCCCATGATCTGTTTGTTTCCCATGATCTGTTTGTTTCCCATGATCTGTTTGTTTCCCATGATCTGTATGTTTCCCATGATCCGTTTGTTTCCCATGATGTATTTGTTTCCCATGATCTGTTTGTTCCACATGATGTATTTGTTTCCCATGATCTGTTTGTTCCCCATGATCTGTTTGTTCCCCATGATCTGTTTGTTTCCCATGATCTGTTTGTTTCCCATGATCTATTTGTTACCCATGATCTGTTTGTTTCCCATGTTCATGTTTCCCCCCTTCATTTTTCCCATGATCTGTTTGTTTCCCATGATCTGCTTGTTCCTCATGATCTATTTGTTTCCCATGATCTGTTTGTTTCCCATGATCTGTTTGTTTCCCATGATCTGTTTGTTTCCCATGATCTGTTTGTTTCCCATGATCTGTTTGTTTCCCATGATCTATTTGTTACCCATGATCTGTTTGTTTCCCATGATCTGTTTGTTTCCCATGATCTGTTTGTTCCCCATGATCTGTTTGTTCCCCATGATCTGTTTGTTTCCCATGATCTGTTTGTTTCCCATGATCTATTTGTTTCCCATGATCTGTTTGTTTCCCATGATCTGTTTGTTTCCCATGATCTGTTTGTTTCCCATGATCTGTTTGTTTCCCATGATCTGCTTGTTCCTCATGATCTATTTGTTTCCCATGATCTGTTTGTTTCCCATGATCTGTTTGTTTCCCATGATCTGTTTGTTTCCCATGATCTGTTTGTTTCCCATGATCTATTTGTTTCCCATGATCTATTTGTTCCCCATGATCTGTTTGTTCCCCATGATCTATTTGTTCCCCATGATCTGTTTGTTTCCCATGATCTGTTTGTTTCCCATGATCTATTTGTTCCCCATGATCTGTTTGTTTCCCATGTTCATGTTTCCCCCCTTCATTTTTCCCATGATCTGTTTGTTTCCCATGATCTGCTTGTTCCCCATGATCTATTTGTTTCCCATCATCTATTTCTTTGACTGGAAGTTAAACGGGTCAAGCCTTTGTTCGCTTATGAAGTCCAGACGTGGTTAATATACTGTATCTCTGCCACGACCCCCTAAACGTAAGGGTACCTCACCAAGTGTCCCCCACTAGCCAAGACTATTAAAATGCGTAAAACGTACTATGTTCCTTAATAAAGACTTCATAAGTCACGTAATGCTGATGTGTGTATGTACGGCTGTAACATACAATTTATATGTGAAAATTGTTTCCTTTATTAGTGTTCATAACATTGTTTCGTAATAAAAAATGTATTATGACAACAACATTACAAAAATATTCTCATTGCCTAATACGTCAAATATATTCAGGGGGAAAAGTTTAAATAAATGTGTACATGATATATTGGGATCTGAGCAAGAGGCAGTTTCAGAGTCAGATGGACAGACAACATCAAAGAAATGTTACAACAACATTAGTTGATAATGTGTGAAGCCACCAACAGGGTGAGAAACAGAACATTGTATTTCTATCGACAAATGAAAGAAAGAAAGAAAGAAAGTAAGAAAGAAAGAAAGAAAGAAAGAAATAAAGAAAGAAAGAAAGAAAGATAGAAAGAAAGAAAGAAGGAAAGAAAGAGAGAAATAAAAAAATAGAAAGAAAGTATAATACATCATCATTATCATCGGGTGCCATCTCCGCAACGAAGGTTTGCTACCATGGAGCGCCATTCTGCTTTATATCTTGGTTTGATGGTGCAGGTTGTCATAGGCTGATTTTGTCCATCTTTTGATGTTACTCGTCCATGTTAGTCTTGGTCTGCCTCTGCCTCTTTTACCTAGTATTTTCCCTTCAAAGATTACTTTTAGTAGGTTGTTGTGTCTTTTAACATGGCCCAAAAATCGCATTTGTCTTGTTTGAATTGTGTTTAGTAGTTCTCTTTTCATTTTTACTTGTTTTAAGACTTCGTCGTTTGTTTTCTTTTCCTTCCATCCAATTCTACCTATTCTTCTAAATATCCACATTTCAAAGGCTTCAATTCTCTTTTCTGTTTTCTTGTCTAATGACCATGTTTCTGCACCATATAAGAATATTGAGAAGATATAACATTTTGCTATTCTTAGTTTTAGCCCTGGTGTTATTTGTTTTGATGTTAGTATATTTTTAATGGCATTAAAACTACTTTTTGCCATTCCTATTCCTTTTGTTTATTTCAATTGTACATTTTCCATCACTGGTTATAGTATGTCCAAGGTAGTTGTAGTTCTGAACTGTTTCCAGGTCTATTCCTACAATTTTGATATTTATTTGTGGGTTTTGGGTATTTTCTTTGTTTATGATCATAGTTTTAGTCTTTTTGATATTCACATCTAGTCCATGTGATGTGAATCCACGACAATATGACAACAAACAAGAAAATCACTGGAGTTTTATAAATGTAGTTTTACAGAAGAATGTTGAGAATACCATGGACAGCTAAGAAGAGTAATGAAAATGTTCTGAAAGAGTTAAAAGCAAAAAGAGAGCTAATTTCCAATATTAGGAAGAAACAATAATCATTTTTGGACATGTAATGAGAAGAGAACAGCTGGAAAATTGAAGGACGAAGAGATAGAGGGAAGCAAAGATAAAAAATACTAGACAGCTTAAGAGAATGGTTTGGCAGAAGGTCAACAACAGAAATGATAAAAAACTGTCGAGATGAAAGTTGTGGAGAGACATGATCACCTACGCCAGCAGGCCCGGTACTTGATGATGATGATCTAGTCCATATTTATTTTGCTTGTCATGTTTATTTCAATAAGTAATTGTTGTAGATCTTTAGGATTTTCTGCTAGTGTTACAGTATCATCAGCATATCTTAGGTTATCGCTTATCTTTCCATTAATGTTTAGGCATGGCATCTGTGTGATGTTTTTGCTCAGTCAGATTTGATACAAACACACACAAATTCACAGCATGTCGCTAGAAACTGATATTGCGGTGCGTTTTTTAGAGTCTGTATTTGTCTCTAAACAATTTATGACTATGTAATCATGGACTATTGAGGAATCTGCTGAAAATTGCAGCCATACCTTCAAGAGTTAAATATAAGTGAATATCATAGCGTGAGAATAGAACAAACACGTTTTGCAAGAACTTAAAATTATCATCATCATCAAGTACCGTGTCTGCTCGCGTAGGTGATCATGTCTCTTCACAACTTTCGATCTCGACAGGTATTTCTCATTTTGTTGTTGACCTTCTGCCAAGCCATTCTCTTAAATTGTCTGGTATCTTTTGCTTTGCTTCGTCCCTCAATTTTCCCAGTTGTTACAATATATTCCAGCTGTTCTCTTCTCATTACATAGCCAAAAAATGATGATTGTTTCTTCCTAATATTGGAAATTAGCTCTCTTTTTGCTTTGACCTCTCTCACAACCTCTTCATTACTCTTCTTAGCTGTCCATGGTATTCTCAACATTCTTCTGAAAAACCACATTTCTACAGACTCCAGTGATTTCCCTGTCTGTTGTCCTATTGTACATGATTCACATGCATATGTCAAGACTGGCTCTACATATTATTTAAGAACTCTTTTTCTTGTTTCTATTGTCAAAAATGGATTGCATAGTATCTTCCTCACTTTTTGGAAAGCTGCTTTTGCCTGAGCCATTCTGCATCTCATCTCTGAACTTAAAATTATAGAATACTTTTTTTAAAAAAAGAACATAAAAACATGGACAATAAAATGTGTGGGTTATGCGTAATGACATAATGTGACATACAGATGGTAATTATGCAGGGAATAGTTACAGGTAAACGAGAAAGAGAGAGAGGACAACCTAGAAGAAGGTGGGTTAGAAACATCCCAGACAAGATGTGATTCTCTACTTCAGATATTGACCCGAACATCTACTCGCTGATAAAATAACGTAGGTTTCACTGGCTTGGCCACTTACACTGTATGAAAGATGGCCGCCTACCAAACGATATGCCCTATGGACAACAAGCGGGTGACAAAAGAACTAGGGGCGTCCAAAACTTCGATTTATAGACGTGTGTAAACGCGACATGAAGACTCTGAACATAAACCCTGCAGCCTGGGAAGACATAGCTGCAGACCGCAATCTTTGGAAACACACTCTAAAGCTCCAACTCAAACAAGAAGCAGGCAGATTCATAGAAAAAGAGAATACACGATGAAAGAAAAGAAAAATAACATTTCTAGGGACGCTGCAAAATCCTGAGTCAACTATGACTCACGGAGGCTTGTAGTCAACTATGACTGACGGAAGCTACTAGTCAACTATGACTGACGGAGACTACCATAACACGTGCATTGTGTCCAGCATGACTTTGAAGATACCATTCATCCTCAACAAGAGAAATAACCCCGTCATGTCTTACATGTGGCTTTTACAGGCGTTAGCGATGTTGCCTTTTTCTCACCACCTACACGCGTTAGAAAATGAGTTCAGAACTACGCCAGACCGACTGTTTTTCTGATTTTAAAATCTCAGCTAACTGTTTATGTCTGAGTAAACCAATCCCTACCTCTGGACCTCGATATATTTGTTTACGGACCACCTGAAGTACCGCGTCTTCCAATCATTGATACTCCTTGGACATAATTGTGGACTTCACCAGGTACCTGATAAATTCGTCATTTTCTGACGTAACAGCCATAAACCTGTTCTGTCTGCTTGGATACCTACCAAACAAGGTTATCTACCTTCAAAAGTTATAGAAGTTACATCTTCGATGATAAAAGCAGAAAATTTTGATAAACAAAAATACCTACATCTACTTTCGTACTGTTGTCTCCATCCGCGCTAGCAACTCGCTTTCTCCTCTTGACCAAAGGAACATAAATCCCATTTTTAATTTCTTCGCTGCGCTTCCTGGCAAGATGGTAACAATTGGCCAGGCCTTTTTCCATTAGAGACCGAAATTCAACTGACAGAACATCTATAATTAGCTGAATTCTGAAAACTGTTGTTGGAAATATGTAAATATTAATATATGAACTGATTTTGATGTTGGTATAAGATATATATTTGTAACATAAAAATGACACATATTTGTCTGAAGTTAATTAACTCAATATAACTAATAATTTTTTTTGCCTAAACCGAATGTATGAAAAAGTAAATGCATAGTTATTGTTTCCTGCCGTCCCAAAAAAACCCCACAGGGTTTATAGATATGGTTAGTTGAAGGCCCCGGTATCACTGCAGACGAATTAAAATCCATAATTGTTCAAAAGCCCGTGCCAGTGGAATCATCCGAATTAAAACTCGTATCATTGAAGGATCCAAACAAAGAAAGGCAGCTGCAGTCCCCATCATAGCAGCTACAGCACACGCCATAAGGCATAAGGCCAAGCGACATCGAAAGTGAACACAGCTGAACTGTCCTTCGTTATAAAATATTACTCATCGTAAGCAATCGCAATATCGAAAGACGATCCGGATGAAAAACACAGCTCACTGTGTACACAAAGCACTTAACTCAGTAGTTCCTGCAGCAAGCCGGACTTGGAATATGATGAAACTGCAACAAGGAACACTTTTCAGATTTAGCCTCAATGGTTCCTGCTGCCTTTCCGTCATATTGACCGGAAGTTCACCGTGGTGATGACGCAAACATTGAAGGTGGAACGAGTTGTCTCTATCTCTCTCTCTGTTTGCTCTCCCCATCGTCAACTAACGAAGTCGAGGCTTGTGTATTCTCTAATATTGTCTTCCTATCTTTTTTCTTCCACGTTTTCAATTCACTAATCTCCAGAAGTGAACTTTTTTCAAAAGTAGACAAGCGATGTCCGCGAGTACAGTCAAACCTACCATCGCAGTTGAAACTATTGCATGATGGTCAACAAGTCTATGAACTTATATCTGTCTAATTCTGAAGACCGGTCCATTTATAATCAGACAGAAGTGTAGACACAATTACAGGAACACCTACTTTCAAAATACATCATCATCCAGTGCCATTTCCACAACAATGGTTGGCTACCATGGAGCGCCATTCTGCTCGGTATCTTGTTTTGATGGTGCAGGTTGCCATAGGATGGCTTGTCCATCTTTTGATGTTACTCGTCTATGTTAGTCTTGGTCTGCCTCTGCCTCTATTACCCTGTATTTTCCCCTCCAAGATTACTTTTAGTAGGCTGTTGTGTCTTTTAACATGGCCCAAAAATCGCATTTGTCTTGTTTGAATTGTGTCTAGTATTTCTCTTTCCATTTTTAGTTGTTTTAAGGCTTCATCGTGTGTTTTCCTTTCTTTCCATCCAGTTCTTCCTATTCTTCTATATATTCACATTTCAAATGATTCAATTTTCTGTTCTGTTGCTAATGTTCATGTTTATGCACCGTACAGGAATGTTAGTAGTAGAAGTAATAGTAGTAGTAGTAATAGTAGTAGTAGTTGTAGTAGTAGTAGCAGTCGTTGTAATAGCAGCAGCAGCCGTAATGTCAGCAGCAGTCGTAGTAGTAGTTGCAGTCGCAGCTGTAGCAGTAGTAGTAGTATCAGCAGCAGTAGTAGTAGCAGTAGAAATAGTAGTTGTTGCAGCAGTAGTAGTAGTAGTAGTCGCAATTGTAGTAGTAATAGTAGTAGCATCAGTCACATCATCAGTAGCAGTAGTGATAGTAGTAGTAGCAGTAGTGATAGTAGTAGTAGTAGCAGCAGTAGTAGGACTAATTGTAGCAGTAGTAGGACTAATTGTAGCAGTAGTAGGACTAAATGTAGTAGTAGTAGTAAACCTAATTGTAGCAGTAGTAGGACTAATTGTAGCAGTAGTAGTAGTAGTAGTAAGACTAATTGTAGCAGTAGTAGTAGTAGTAGTAGTAGTAGTAAGACTAACTGTAGCAGCAGTAGTAGTAGTAAGACTAATTGTAGCAGTAGTAGTAGTAAGACTAATTGTAGTAGTAGTAGTAGTAGTAGTAGTAGTAAGACTAACTGTAGCTGTAGTAGTAGTAGTAAGACAAATTGTAGCAGTAGTAGTAGTAAGACTAACTGTAGCAGTAGTAGTAGTAGTAGTAAGACTAATTGTAGTAGTAGTAGTAGGACTAATTGTAGTAGTAGTAGTAGTAGTAGAAAGACTAACTGTAGCAGTAGTAGTAGTAGTAGTAGTAGTAGTAAGACTAATTGTAGCAGTAGTAGTAGTAGTAGTAAGACAAATTGTAGCAATAGTAGTAGTAGTAGTAGTAAGACAAATTGTAGTAGTAGTAGTAGTAGTAGTAATAGTAAGACTAATTGTAGTAGTAGTAGTAGTAGTATAAGAAAAAGCTTTAGTAGAACAACAACATAAAAGTCGTACCAGTCACTACCCAGTATTCTGTGTTGTTTCGATCGTTCTCCTGACTAGATGTTGTAGTGGTAGGTGGTGATGTTGTTGGAAGTGTTGTTGTAGTCATAGATGGTTCACTAGATGTTGTTGTCTTTACAATCAGTGTCTGTGATGATGTTGATGTCATAGACAGAACTATTGATGTCGCTATAGTCCAACGTGGCACTTCGAAGGTTGTCATTGACATTGACAGCTGTTCTCTTGTAGTTGTTATGTGAAATGATGGCTCCAGTGTTGTGGAAATTCGGCTCGTGGGTTTCGAGGTCGTTTGTTGTTCAGTCAATGAAGCTGAAGTTGCTGAAAATAGAGATGACTGTTCCTCAGTTGATGAGAATGGTATAGTTGATAATAACGATGACTGATCCGTGATTAATGAGAATGTACTAGTAGACATTGAATATGATTGTTTCTCAGTTGATGAGAATGGACTAGTCGACATCAGAGATGACTGTTCTTTAATTGAGGAGAATGGACTAGTCGACATCAGAGATGACTGTTCTTTAATTGAGGAGAATGGACTAGTCGACATTACAGATGACTGTTCTTTAATTGAGGAGAATGGACTAGTCGACATCAGAGATGACTGTTCCTTAATTGAAGAGAATGGACTAGTCGACATTACAGATGACTGTTCTTTAATTGAGGAGAATGGACTAGTCGACATTACAGAATACTGTTCTTTAATTGAGGAGAATGGACTAGTCGACATTACAGATGGCTGATCCTTAATTGAAGAGAATGGACTAGTCGACATTACAGATGGCTGATCCTTAATTGAAGAGAATGGACTAGTCGACATTACAGATGGCTGATCCTTAATTGAAGAGAATGGACTAGTCGACATTACAGATGGCTGATCCTTAATTGAAGAGAATGGACTAGTCGACATCAGAGATGACTGTTCTTTAATTGAGGAGAATGGACTAGTCGACATTACAGATGACTGTTCCTCAATTGAAGAAATTGGACTAGTCGACACTACAGATAACTGTTCCTCAATTGCAGAGAATGGACTAGTCGACATTACAGATGACTGTTCCTCAATTGAAGAGAATAGACTAGTCGATACTACAGATGACTGTTCCTCAATTGAAGAGAATGGACTAGTCGACATTACAGATGACTGTTCCTCATTTGAAGAGAATGGACTAGTCGACATTACAGATGACTGTTCCTCAATTGAAGAGAATAGACTAGTCGATCCTACAGATGACTGTTCCTCAATTGAAGAGATTGGACTAGTCGACACTACAGATGACTGTTCCTCAATTGAAGAGAATAGACTAGTCGACACTACAGATGACTGTTCCTCAATTGAAGAGAATAGACTAGTCGATACTACAGATGACTGTTCCTCAATTGAAGAGATTGGACTAGTCGACACTACAGATGACTGTTCCTCATTTGAAGAGAATAGACTAGTCGACACTACAGATGACTGTTCCTCAATTGAAGAGAATAGACTAGTCGACACTACAGATGACTGTTCCTCAATTGAAGAGAATAGACTAGTCGATACTACAGATGACTGTTCCTCAATTGAAGAGATTGGACTAGTCGACACTACAGATGACTGTTCCTCAATTGAAGAAATTGGACTAGTCGACATTAGAGATGTCTGTTCCTTAATTGAAGAGAATGGACTAGTCGACATTACAGATGACTGTTCCTCAATTGAAGAGAATAGACTAGTCGATACTACAAATGACTGTTCCTCAATTGAAGAGATTGGACTAGTCGACACTACAGATGACTGTTCCTCAATTGAAGAGAATAGACTAGTCGACACTACAGATGACTGTTCCTCAATTGAAGAAATTGGACTAGTCGACATTAGAGATGACTGTTCCTCAATTGAAGAGAATGGACTAGTCGACACTACAGATGACTGTTCCTCAATTGAAGAAATTGGACTAGTCGACATTAGAGATGTCTGTTCCTCAATTGAAGAGAATGGACTAGTTGACACTACAGATGACTGTTCCTCAATTGAAGAAATTGGACTAGTCGACACTACAGATGATTGTTCCTCAATTGAAGAGAATGGACTAGTCGACATTACAGATGACTGTTCCTCAATTGAAGAGAATGGACTAGTTGACATTACAGATGACTGTTCCTCAATTGAAGAAATTGGACTAGTCGACACTACAGATGACTGTTCCACAATTGAAGAAATTGGACTAGTCGACACTACAGATGACTGTTCCTCAATTGAAGAGAATGGACTAGTCGACATTACAGATGACTGTTCCTCAATTGAAGAGAATGGACTAGTCGACACTACAGATGACTGTTCCTCAATTGAAGAAATTGGACTAGTCGACACTACAGATGACTGTTCCTCAATTGAAGAGAATAGACTAGTCGACACTACAGATGGCTGTTCCTCAATTGAAGAGAATGGACTAGTCGACATTACAGATGGCTGTTCCTCAACTGAAGAGAATGGACTAGTCGACATTAGAGATGTCTGTTCTTCAATTGAAGAGAATAGTCTAGTCGACACTACAGATGACTGTTCTTCAATTGAAGAGAATAGACTAGTCGACACTACAGATGACTGTTCCTCAATCGAAAAGGCTATACTGACAGATATTAGAAATGAATCCACCTCATTTGATGAGAATAGACTTGCTGATTTTATATATGACTGTTCTTCAAATGATGAAACAAGAATTGATGATTTTAGAGATGACTGTTCTTCAAATGATGAAACAAGAATTGATGATTTTAGAGATGACTGTTTTTCAAATGAAGATATTGGACTAATTGATACTAAAAATGTCTGCTCCTCAATTAAAGAGATTAGACTAACTGATATTAAGAAAGAACTCGCCTCACTTGACGAGAATAGACTAGATAATAGTAGAGATGACTGCTCTTCATTTAATGAACTTGGATTAGATATTAAAAATGATTGTACTTCAGCTGACGAGAAAAGACTGGTAAATGTTAGAGATGATTGATCCTCAGTTGATATGAATAGAGTATGTGATATTAGAGATGACTGATCCTCAATTGATAAGAATAGAGTATGTGATATTGGAAATGACTGATACTCAGCTGACGAGATCAGACTGGCTGATGTTAAAGTTGATTGTTCCAGAACTGATGACACTTGACTAAATATTAAAGAGGACTGTTGATCAATTAATGAAAATGAAATAACTGATGTTATAGAGGGCTGTTCCTCCATTGATGAGATAGGACTAGGAATGACTGATGTTATAATTGATTGATCATCAATAGATGAGAATTGATTAGTTAGTATTTGAGATACTTGTTCATAAACTGATGAGACTAGACTGGCTGATTTTATAGATAAGTGATCCTCAAGTGATGACAAGTGATCAGGTGATAATGTAAATGCTTGTTTTTCAGTTGATGAGACTAGACTGGCAGCTATTAAAGATCTCTGTTCCACAAATGTTGAGATTAGACTTAATATTAGATATGATGGCTCATCATTTGATGAGATTTGGCGTGGGGATATTGTAAATGATTGTTCATCAGTTATTGATGTTAGAGATAATTTCTCATCAAATGATGAGAATGGATTTGATGATATCACAGATGAATTCTGCTCAGCAGATGAGAATAGGCTATTTGATATTAAAGATAGCTGTTCATCAGTTGATGAAAATGGACTGGTTGATATTAGAGATGATTGTTCATCAGTTGATGAAAATGGACTGGTTGATATTAGAGATGACTGTTCATCAGTTGATGAAAATGGACTGGTTGATATTGGAGATGACTGTTCATCAGTTGATGAAAATGATCTACTTGATATTAGTGATGACTGTTCATCGACTGATGTGGATGAACTAGCATATTTTAACAAATATCTTTCCTCACTTAATGAGACTCGACTGACTGTTATTGATGTCGATTGTTCCTCATTGTTCGTCATAATACTGGCTGATATTGAAGATGATTGTTCCTCGTTAGTTGTTATAATATTAGCTGATATTGAAGATGATTGTTCCTCGCTAGTTGTTATAATACTGGCTGATACTGAAGATGATTGTTCCTCGCTAGTTGTTATAATACTGGCTGATACTGAAGATGATTGTTCCTCGCTAGTTGTCATCATACTGGCTGATAAATGTGCATGTACTCCAGTTAAGGTTTCGTTTGTCGTCAGTCGGCTAAGATTGCTGCCCCCAATAATGCAGATAAATCTTGATATAACATCAACGACAAGTCATGTGTGAACAACGATGATACTGTTGTACCTGAGTTCACGTACGTGTAGTTCTCCTAATAAAAATAAGAAAAAAAAACAGAAGAAAGCGTATTACAAGAATGTACGAAACATACAACAAAACTATGCACTCTGATTAAAAGTGAGAACAGCCTTAGGGAGGGGGGGGGGTGTGTGTGTTTGTTCCGGGGCGTATGTTGATATATAGGAACGCCAAGTTAAAATGAAAAAGGAAAAAAAGGATGATTACAGCTTTACTTCGGTAAAGAACAACATAAAGGCAAACCAACGTTGCGGCTTAGTAGGCCTTCAGCTGGAACATGGGCACATCATAGATAGACTGACAAACAGACAGACAGACAGACGGTGCAGGACAGGACAGACAGATAGACCCTTAAAATAAGTGGGTAGTACATGCGTTGTCTTGTTACACACACATACACATACAACGGTTAAATTTTACGCCGCTCGGCCTAAAGCATCCGATTTTAGCAAATAAATTTTAGAAACCGAAATGCCATTCCTTGTTAATCTCTACTCGCTGGACCAGACTGGCTGGTATTTTACATGGATGTGTAATAAGATCTTGGTCAGCTTTGAAACTCATTGATCTTGACACAAACAGTCAGCTATGATTTACTGACCATTCCCAACCCAGATGATGGTGAAACCCAAAAAGGTGTTGAAGCAGAATTGAAGACGACAGAGACCCATGAGCTACCTTGCTGTTAGTACCTTCCAGTATTTAGGCAGGTACCAATTCTTTTATCATGAGTGTCGAGTGGAGTCATAGACTGGTTGAACTGCCAACACGTCATCGTTAAGCGAACGTCCTACCCACTAGCGCTATGGTTATGTTGGTACTCAACTTAGCATATACATATATATATATATATATATATATATATATATATATATATATATATATATATATATATATATATATATACACATGAGCCACCTTAGTCTCCCACTCCTAACGTGGGTGAAACTTACAATGTATGCTTCCTATGCCAGGGTGAATAATATGGAGGTAGTGTTTTGCAATACTTAGAAAATACTGATAAAATACCTTGATGGCACACACATAACAAAAGTGGCATGCAAAATGTTTTTACTGTATCAAGTATCAATAGATATATATGTATATTATATATTTTACTGTTTTAACACAAGCATATTGCATGTAAATATTTTGCTGTTAAAACACATAAAGTTACCCCATGTAAAATCTTTTACAGATGTGAACAAACATAAGTTACAGTATGTGTAATGTTTTACTCATGCGAATTGAAAAGAAATACTTAACGCCAAATATTTTACTGTGACCAGGAGGTAAAAAAATTTATTGAATTTAGCACCTCAAGAAAATAAATAAAAATTTATCCTCGGAGATAAACATCAGAAAATTAATCAACAATTCAACTTCATTTTGAGCAAAAAGAAAATCAAAATCAGACACAGAAAGTACAGATAGAAGGAAATTTGGTACTCACAAGTAAATTTGTGGTTACAGCTGTTAGATCATCGAAGCTGTTGGTTATCCACTTTGTAATTAACCACCTTATGTGTGTATCCGATAAGGATGAATGGTTGATAAAGCTGGACTGTGTCAAAGACTCCAACTTTGTTGATGTATGTATGGACGTCCTTTCAGAAATTGAAGTTGTTGCAAAAATATGGGAACATAAGAAATTAAAGGATTGTGGAGTTTCATTTATAGGATTGCTGGTTGAATACTGGAGAGATGATGGAGATGTCGCTAGTATTGAGGTATCTATAAATAGGTTTGTGGCATCAACATTAGGTTGAACATCGATGGTTGAAAGATGAGAGAGTGTTTGAGACATTTCAGAAAGTGGAACACGTGAAAGATATTTAGAGATTTCCATATTTGGTTCATCGACACTTATTGTGACCTCTGAAGATGCTGTGTACAGCTGGGAACTTGCAGAATGTTCTGATAACTCAATCTTAGCTTCTTTAGTACTAATCGCAAACGGGGAGGATTTTGGAAATATTGCCAATAACGAGGTATAGACTGAGATTTCTGTCTCAAATTCAAAAGCACTAATTTGGTTCTCGGAGAATGTTGCATATATCGAGGTACTTAGAAGATATTCTGAGATCTTATGTTCTTCAGTACTGACTCCGAGCTGATCGAATGCCGGTAATGGTGAGAACATCGGGGTATTGAAACGAGAGCTTGCGAATTCGTTTTCAAACGTTGAAACCTCAAAGTTTGTTAGCCTGACTGTTAAAAGTTCCAGGGAAAATACGTGTTCTGTAAAAAATAGAGTACTTGAGAGATGTTCTACGATTTGAGTGCCATATTCTCTGTCACCAAATACAAGGAATGATGATGATGACAAAGGTGATGCAAATAGTGAGGTACTTGAGAGATGTTCAACGATGTGAGTGCCATATTCCCTGTCACCAAATACAAGAGATGATGGTGACAGAGGTGATGCAAATAGTGAGGTACTTGAGAGATAATCTGAAATCTCTGATATGTGCCCACCAGTCGTAATCGAAATATGGGTTGATGGTATTTGTGTTATGATCATATCAGTACTTGAAAGATGTTGTGAGGTGGCGGTCACAAGTTCATCATTACTGAAGTGAAGATCGAATAATGCTGCCGATGAGGAAGTACTTAATAAACCATCTAGAGTTTCGTCAGCGCTGACTGGGAGTTGTGAGAATGTTGCATCATGGGAGATGGTTGCAGGATGTTGTTTGACTTGTGTCTCAAGCTCGTCAACTGGAAGAACTGGAGATGTCAAATAGACTAAATTGAATAAAACACTTGAAAGATTTTGTGAATCTTCGCTTCCGAGTTGGTCTGTATTGACTGAAAGCGCGGGATAACCTTTAGACTCGTCCAATGCAGTGGTCCTTATAAGTTTATCTGGCAGTTCTGTTAGATATGTACCGTTACTGATTGAGTAATTGGACGGTGCAAAGTGCATCGCAAATAATGGGGTACTTGAGATGTGTTCTGAGGTTTCAGTTTGAGATTCACCAGCAATAATGGTGATCTGGGATGATAATATGATATGTAGGGTACTTGAGAGATGTTCATTGGCTTCTGTTAGGGATTCTAGAACTTGAACATGGGAATGTTCTATAAAAGTCGGGGTACTTGAGAGATGTTCATAAGTTTCATATTGAAGTTCTATAACTGGAACCTGGGAATGTTCTATAAAAGTCGGAGTACTTAAGAGATGTTCAGAAGTTTCATATTGAAGTTCTATAACTGGAACCTGGGAATGTTCTATAAAAGTCGGAGTACTTGAGAGATGCTCATGGGTTTCAGTATCAGATTGAACAGTTGGAATCTGTGAAGGCGATGCAAATAGCAAGCTACTTAAGAAATGTTGTGAGACTTCAGAAAGATGGTAAACAGTATCGATTGCAATCTGAGATGATGCAAAGATCGGTGTGCCTAAAAGATTTAACGAAAATCCGATTTGAAACTCACTCGTCATACCTAGAATCTGAGAAACTGAGAAATATGTTTCAAATACAGAAGTTCTGTAGTTATGTTTGGAATCTACAATTACAGTTTTAACATCATTGAGTGGAAACTCTGAAGAGAATTGAAGTAGTTGGACAGCTGACGGATATTGAAGAATTAAAGTTTGAACTTCATCGGCACCAGCGAACAAATGTAGAGTCGATGACAGCGATGTAAAATGTAAAAATAACGTTGAAAATAATCCTCTAACTTCAGCCTGAATGTTAACATTGCTGCCTGTAACTTCAGCCTGAATGTTAACATTGCTGAAATGAGACTGTGAAGATTCTATCAGGTGCTTGGTACTTGAAAGTCTTTGTGAGTCTTTAGTCGCAGATTCAAAAGTACTGAATGGAAGATGGGATGATGCTAAAAGTGTTTCAATAATCGAAGTGTTTGAAAGATTTTCGATGAATTGAGTTTGAAGCTCATCGGTTCTGTTTAGAATTGTCGATGATACATTAAGTGTTGTTAATAGTTTAACACTTAAAGAATGCTTGGAGACCTCCAGGTAATAGTGTTCAGCAGTAATGTATGAAATCTGTGCCGATGCTACCAAATTAGATGTACTTATGATATATTCTGGGACTTGTGTGTGAGTTTCATGAGCACTTGGTGAAAGCTCGTTAGATAAAAGAGAAACTAGATGAAGATCTAACAATGACTCCCAGGCAACAAACGTCATTCCGCCGGAAGTAGATAAACTCAGTGAACTTAAAACTTCTATTGTTTCTTCATTTTTTGATTCGGAAACAGCTTCTGGTGTTATCTTTGAACTCAAACTTTTGACATTCATAAACAATGATTGAGACGTTTTGATCAAGTCATGCAACGAGGCAGTGGCAACCACTTCCGGTGTTAAAATCTCGTTTTCCGAGTTAGTAAAACTAACTTGAACATTTGGTGTGAGCAAGGCACGTTCTAATAGTGTCATTTCAGTATTAGATGTCAACAAGGATACATTTACGAGCTGTTTTAGCAAATATGGAACCACAACATCAGACGTCTCATAATAGTTAACATACGTATACGCTGCAGTGACCATTATACTATTTGAGTCAATAAGTTTTAAATATGGCGATAAAAATGAAGACGTCATAGACGTTTCCACATAAAATGTCGAGAAAGAAAGTTGTGTAAATAATAACTCTGTCTGATCGGATATCAATATTGATAACAGTGAAATGATATCACTGGTTATTGATATTAATGATTCGTAGTTTGATACTGTTTCTATTTGTTCATATTTTGAATCACCGTCCATTGTGGTTGGAATTAGATGTTCATCAATGAGGGTAGCTGATAACAATGAAGTTGGAAAGATCGTCATTTGTTCCTGAAATAGAATATCATGGCTAGATGGAATTTCTTTATATTCGTTAAAAGTGAACAACGAACCGTGAACTATTTTACAAATTCTCCGAAGTTACCACGAACCCAGAATTATATTAACAATCTGAAATTAACAAGGAACCCAGGAAAAAAGCTCAAGTATTAGTTAATATCTGAAATTAACAGATAATCTAAAATGTCCTTAACTGGGTAATATTAACAAAGAATCCATAATTATATTAACAACAGTGAAATACATTAGTGAATACTCGTAATATAGAATTATCTTAGCAATAGTGAAATATTAGTAAATACTCGTAATATAGAATTATCTTATTGCCTAAAAGGAATAGTGCAATTGATTGCAGTGACTAAATAACAATAAGCCTAATGAGCCATGTTACAAAAATCTTGCTAAAAGTTATACAAGGAAGGATTCTGAATAAAATCAATACTGAATTAGATGAGCAGCAATTTGGATTTAGGAAAAATAGCGGGACAAAAGAAGCCATATTCTGCATGAGAACATTAATCGAAAAGTACACAGAAGTAAACAAACCAATATATGCCTGCTTCATAGACTACATCAAAGCTTTTGATAAAATACACCACAAACAACTTATAGAATGCCTAAAAGAGATACATCTAGATAACATGGACGTATGACTAATATGTAATCTATATTGGGAGCAAACAGCAATAACAAAATATAACAAAGAAAACTCAACACCCATTGATATAAAAAGAGGAGTAAGACAGGGATGCATCCTATTACCAAGCTTGTTCAATCTATACACTGAGCAAATCTTTAAAAACATCATAGAGATGCCAGGCCTACGAATTAATGGAAAGATAATCAATAAACTAAGATATGCTGACGATACTGTACTACTAGCAGAAAATCCTAAAGATCTACAACAATTACTTAATGAAATAAACATGACAAGCAAAACATATGTACTAGATATGAATATCAAAAAGACTAAAACTATGATCATAAACAAAGAAAATACTCAAAACCCACAAGTGGATGATATCAAAATTGAAGGAATAGACCTGGAGACAGTTCAGAACTACAGCTACCTTGGAAATACTATAACCAGTGATGGAAAATGTACAACTGAAATAAACAAAAGGAATAGGAATGGCAAAAAGTAGTTTTAATGCCATTAAAAATATACTAACATCAAAACAAATAACACCAGGGCTAAAACTAAGAATAGCAAAATGTTACATCTTCTCAATATTCCTATATGGTGCAGAAACATGGACATTAGACAAGAAAACAGAACAGAGAATTGATGCCTTTAAAATGTGTATATATAGAAGAATAGGTAGAATTGGATGTAAAGAAAAGAAAACAAACGATGAAGTCTTAGAACAACTAAAAATAAAAAGAGAACTACTAAACACAATTAGAACAAGACAAATGCGATTTTTGGGGCATGTTAAAAGACACAACAACTAAAAGTAATCTTGGAGGGGAAAATACAAGGTAAAAGAGGCAGACCAAGACTAACGTGGACGAGTAACAACAAAAGATGGACAAAATCAGCCTATGACAACCTGCACCATCAAAGCAAGAAACAGAGCAGAACGGCGCTCCATGGTAGCTAACTTTCATTGCGGAGATGGCACCCAATGATGATGAGAATTATCTTAGCAACAGTGAAATATTAGTAAATACTCGTAATATAGAATTATCTTTGCATTAGTGAAATATTAGTAAATACTCGTAATATAGAATTATCTCTGCATTAGTGAAATATTAGTAAATACTCGCCATTTAGAGTTTTTTTTAACAAATGGTAACTTATGAACAAAGAACCTACAATTATATTAACAACTGAATGATATTAACAAGCAACGTTCAACTATATTGGACAATTGAAAACAAAATGAACAAAGAACCTAAAATTAATTTAGCTCTTACTTAAACCATTAAAGAACAGCGACTAATCTTTACAAGTATCTCAATTCAGCCAGAATCTAACGCAGTCTAAACAATTGTTTGAAATTAGCAAGATACACATATTATTTTTCGCATTTGTTTTACACTGATACAGAAATGAGAAATATCGTTATAATTAAAATAAAAAAAAATAACATACAAATTAACAATGAATTCAGATGTAGGCTTATCATAATTACATTAGTTTTAAATTAATGACGAAATTTGAAATATATTTGCATTTGTCGAGAATTAACAATGAACTCACAGGTATCATATTTATATTTGTATCATATTAAAGAAGAACTCACTGTTATTATTATTTATTTATTTTTGCATTTGTATGAGATTAAACATGAACTCACAGTTATATTTGCAATTGTCTAAAATTGAAGATGAAATCAGAGTTGTCTTTGCAATTCTCTAAAATTAATGAAGTACTCAGAGTTGTCTTTGCAATTCTCTAAAATTAATTAAGTACTCAGAGTTGTCTTTGCAATTCTCTAAAATTAATGAAGTACTCAGAGTTGTCTTTGCAATTCTCTAAAATTAATTAAGTACTCAGAGTTGTCTTTGCAATTCTCTAAAATTAATGAAGTACTCAGAGTTGTCTTTGCAATTCTCTAAAATTAACGAAGTACTCAGAGTTGTCTTTGCAATTCTCTAAAATTAATGAAGTACTCAGAGTTGTCTTTGCAATTCTCTAAAATTAATGAAGTACTCAGAGTTGTCTTTGCAATTCTCTAAAATTAATGAAGTACTCAGAGTTGTCTTTGCAATTCTCTACAATTTACGAGGTACTCAAGAGTTATCTTTGAATCGGTATACAATTAACGAAGTATTCAGAGTTATCTTTGAATCGGTATACAATTAACGAAAAACTCATAATTATCTATGCACATCCATAAAGTTAACTAGACAACCACTATGTAAATTCTTAATTCATTCAAGTATTTTTTGTTGTATCTTTAAGAAGATCTTTGTAAATAAAAACACATATATATGGAATAAATAGTAGTGTGAAAAACACAGCAAGCAACATTTGGCAGAACAATTGAAGACAGTCAACTAAGCATTTTTCACATGATAATTATTTTCAATATAGTATAGTAGTACTATATATAGAAGTAATAGTGAAACATGGAGAATAACAAAATTGACAATCACGAAGATACAGACTTTCATTAATGGATGATTACACAGAATAAAAGGATGGAAATGGCAGGACAAATTCACTAACATAGAATTATGAAAATGTACCAGTCAAATACCAGTGGATAAAGAGATACAGCGAAGACGATGGCGATGGATAGGACACACACTACGGAAGCCAACTGAGAGTATTACACAACATGCCCTTTTTTGGAATCCCTAGGGGAAAAGTAAAAGAGTAAGACCAAGGAATTCTTGGAGAAGACAGATAGAAGCAGAGATGAAGATGATGGGGAAGACATGGAATGATCTTAAAGGAATTGCAAAAAACAGAACGACTTGGAAAGTGTTTGTTGAAGACCTATGCTCCACTGGGAGCTGAAAGGTAGAAGAAGAAGATAGTAGTAGCCTCCGTCAGTCATATTTGACTGTGGATTTTTCAGCGACCCTAGAAATGTTATTTTTTTCTTTTATTTTCTTTCGCCGTGTATTCTCTTTCTCTATTAATCTGTCTGCTTCTTCTTTGAGGTGAACCTTTATAGTGTGTTTCCAGAGATTGTGGTCTGCAGCTATGTCTTCCCAGGCTGCAGGGTTTATGTTCAGAGTCTTCATGTCGCATTTACACACATCTACAAATCGAAGTTTTGGGCGCCCCCTAGTTCTTTTACCATCTGCCAGTTGTCCGTAGAGTACATCTTTCGGTACGCGGCCATCTTTCATACGGTGTACATGGTCAAGCCAGCGTAACCTACGTATGTTTGAGCAGCGTGTAGATATTCGGTAGGTCTGTGCAAGTCGTGACCTCAACGTTTGTCTCTTCATCCTTCCAGGTGATACCAAGAACACAGCGTAGACATCGCATATGGACTCCATTTAGCCTTCTCTCCTGCTTTACATAGGTTGTCCAAGATATTTTCAAAATACAGTTGTCAATTTTAATAAACACTATAAGAGATACACTATTAAAATAATATTAAACACTATCAGAGATACACTATTAAAATAATATTAAACACTATAAGAGATACACTATTAAAATAATATTAAACACTATCAGAGATACACTATTAAAATAATAATAAACACTGTCAGAGATACACTATTAAAATAATAATAAACACTGTCAGAGATACACTATTAAAATAATAATAAACACTATCAGAGATACACTATTAAAATAATAATAAACACTATCAGAGATACACTATTAAAATAATAATAAACACTGTCAGAGATACACTATTTAAAAAAAATAGAAACCAAAATACTGTTCGACTCTGCTGTATCCAAAAATGTAAATATACTTAATTAATAACGTTCATTCTAACACAGCTGTTTCGTTTCTTCTTATAGTGGCACTTTAGTTCAAGTCCTGGAATTTTTTAACCCTTTATGGATGAAGGAGTCCTGAGCCTTGTACATTCCACTCAATCTTAAAACTGATATTGTAGGTATGGAAGTGGTTTTAATGTGTCACGGCACACACAAAACATGCCATTTCTATCTAAGGTCAACATTCATGTATGAATAATAGTTTAGTAGTTAATGCTCGTAATAAAGAGATCACAGATTTTTTTTAATCTGAGAGTTTCGAGGGATGCAATTATTCAGTTTTTTAACCGCAAGGAGGGATAAAAAAAAATAGTGAAAAAAGTAGGGGGGAAAAAACGGTATGATTAATACCGTATAATAATAATAATAAGGTTGGACGACACAAATTAGAGCGACATTTCAGCTCAATAGACCTACAGCAGGAACAAACATACTAAAGGGAGGTCAAAAAGTAATGCACACCAATTTTTTTCTCGGCTAATAATAAAGATAGGAATATGAAATTTTGCACACTTGGAATATGACATGTTCCAATTATGTGTACCAAATTGCACAGCATTCTGATAAATATTACGCAATCTATGAACCGTTAAAATGGAGCTTGTCAACAATGTCCGTTACAAACAGCGAATTGTCATAGAATTTCTGGTTGCGGAAAAAGAAACTGTGGCAAACATTCATAAACGACTGTGTGCAGTGTACAAATGTTCTGCAGTCGATAGGAGCACAGTTAGTCGCTGGGTTCAGAGAATTAAAGCTGCAGAAAGTGTACAAGTGGAGCTGCATGATTTACCGCGTTCTGGACGTGTTGCCTCGGCTACCAGCACAGACATGTTAAACCGGGCTGATGCCATTATTCGTAAGGATAGGCGTATCACTAGTCAGCAATTGGCATTGCAGCTTACAGTCAGCAAGGAAAGTGCAATCGCAATTTTTAAAACTCTCGTATATTCAAAGATTTGCGCTCGATGGGTTCCTCGGTGCCTAACAAATGATCACAGAGTTCAAAGGAAAACATTCTGTTCTGAATTGTTGGAGCGTTTCGGTGTTGAAGGAGAAATGTTTTTGTCAAAAATTGTTACCGGTGACGAAACGTGGGCACATTATTATGAGCCTGAAACAAAAATGCAGTCAATGGAATGGCATCATCCGCAGTCACCAAAAAGAAAAAAATTCAAAACATCTCCATCAGCCGGAAAGGTGATGATCACTGTCTTCTGGGACATTGATGGTGTGATTCTTGTTGATGTAATGACAAGAGGTGAGACAATCAACTCGACAGCTTACATCAATACACTGACAAAACTCAAAAATCAGTTCCACAGAGTTCGGCCTAATAAGCCATCTGCAGATTTGTTGCTTCAACATGACAATGCACGCCCTCACACAAGTCTGGTAACACGGGAAGCAATCAACAAATTTGGTTGGACTGTACTGCACCATCCTCCTTACAGCCCTGATCTGGCTCCCTCAGATTTCCATCTGTTTGGACCACTCAAAAAATTCCTGCGTGGGACACACTTTGACAATGATGAGGATGTGATCCGTGCAGTTAAAAAATGGCTACGCGAGCAGGACAAAACTTGGTACAAACGAGGCATTCATGACCTAGTTTCGCGTTGGCGTAAGGCAATACGCTTGGACGGAGATTATGTTGAAAAATAGGTAGTGTCAAGGGGATGTTCAGCTACAATCTGTGAAAATTTCACACATTTTGCCCGAATAGTTTCCGAGAAAAAAATTGGTGTGCATTACTTTTTGACCTCCCTACGTACAACACAAAGACAGATATCTATTTAAAAAATGTTAAAAATAATAATAAATAATAAAATAATACCGAGCTAGAAAAAAATTGTCGATTTCTCATTTTAGTTCCATATTCATCATCATCATGTGCCATACCGGTTGGCGTAGGTGATCATGTCCCTCCACAAGCGAATCATGGACAGTGGACAAACAAATGAAAAGACGATTGGAGGCCACAGAGATGGGATTTCTCAGAAGAACGTTGAAAGTTCCCTGGACAGCTAAAAAGACCAATGAGGAAGTTCTCAAAGAGGCCAACACAAAAAGGGAGCTCTTAAAAAACATCAAAAAGAAGCAATCAACATTTTTCGGGCACATCATGAGAAGAGGAAAGTTGGAATACTTGGTTACAACTGGCAAAATAAAAGGAAAGAGAGATCGCGGGCGACAAATAGAGAAAATACTGGATAGCTTGGTGTCATGGCATGGAAAACAGTCAACAACAGAACTGATACGATGCACTGTAGATAGAAAATTGTGGAGGGACATGATCACCTACGC
This sequence comes from Megaustenia siamemsis, assembly GCA_032433765.1. Lineage (NCBI taxonomy): Eukaryota > Metazoa > Mollusca > Gastropoda > Stylommatophora > Ariophantidae > Megaustenia > Megaustenia siamemsis. The sequence goes on along the minus strand of JAVIAB010000156.1, from coordinate 15,374,160 downwards.
CAACCGGTATGGCACATGATGATGATGCCTCTAAATCTATTTAACAAGAAATCAGAAATGACAAAAGTGGCGCTCTTTCAAAATAACGTTCAGTAAGTGCGAGCAAGTGCTATGATTGTGTGGATAAACACGTGACATTTTGCCTTTTTAAATGACAATGTTGATTACAACAGATGTGGTATTTTAAACTCCTAAAAATTAGGACAACCAAGAAAATCATATTTTTATATACCTTAAAGGAAGAAAAATTTGTCCTAAATGCATGACAGTAAGGGAAAAAAAATCCAGGCTTAAGCTCGGTGAACAAAATAAGATTTCATGGAAAAAAATGATTGAAATTCATCAAACAGTTTCCGAGATAATTAATAAATTCCGTGAGCACGAATTTATGAACGATCTGTAGTAGTGTATGCTCATAAAAGAAAGATCAAAGATGGGCAATTGAGAATTTTTCAGGATGAGAAATGTAATCTCTCAACCACAAAAGTGTCTAAACTTCAATACATACCTCCATGTAATCACTTTGAATGTATAATATAAGAATTATGTAATTTTTTAACTAACACGCGGGAAAAGACAAATCGGCAGATCTAAACTACGATATAGAGATATCTGTAAATCATCTCTGAATGACTTCTCCATCTTTGAAAATGACTGAGAACATCTGGCAAGTGATCGCACATCATGGAGAGCATGTATAAGTAACGGCATAACATTATTTGAGACTGTGCTAAAGGCACAACTTAGAAGAGAAAAAGACCCACGTAAAAGGATGGAAAACCCTGTGGATCAGTGGGCCTGACGTGTTCATTCTATGGTCGTGTGTGTTTGTCAAACATTGGTAAATTTATCCAGCTGTTCGACAAAAACAAAACTTCAAAAACACAAAAATACACAATAGCCTCCACTAGACCGTTTCGTGAAGACAAATCGGACCATATATCTGCGTGTGTATTTTAACTTCACGCAAAGACACACATGAAAAATATCAACTAAAGTATAAGTGACAAACTACTGTGTAAAACATGGCCGAACAGTTGAAGGCTAACATCTGCTTCTTTCCAACCGATCATGAAGACCCAAAAAACATGTCTTATTTAGATCGATCTACTTTTGTGTTGCTAATTAAAAAAAAAAAAATAAGCCATTGCGGTCTGCAGGGCTTTTTTTTTCTTTCTTACATTGAAGACAAACGTGGTGAGTGTGATACAGCTGTGTTGGAGAATAAAGTAGTGATTGTAGGAATATTGATTTGTGGGATACCAACACACACACAAACACGCTGGTAAGGTTTTTAATAGGTCTTCAGCACGAACAAACATACAATACAAACACACATATGTATTTAAAATAATAGATAATAATATAATAATTTCGAACAAGAAAAAAGTGTATTTCTCATTCTAGTTCGATATCACTATGTATTATTATTATTTATATATTTTTGTGTGTTTTAAATACATATCTATGAGTGGGTTGTATGTTTGCCCCCTGCAGAAGGCCTATTGAGTCGAAACATCGTTCTTATTCTCCAAAACATGATATGATATGCACTTCAAACCACGCCTTAATGATGTCACTGTGAGGCAAATGCAAGTCAAATTACAAATTTAACAAATAATTTAAAAAAAAAAAAAAAACAAGAGAATCACAGCAATAATGTGAGGCGGTGGGGTGACTAATAAATCGAGCTGTTCTGTCAGTGATTGTGCGTCACGGCAGCCTCAGTTATTGACTCCTTGCTGATAAATAAATACCTGATCTGAGTCATCTAGACTGTCAATACTTAACAACCTGGATTCAGTGGTGGCGACGAGGACAAATCGAGGGCTGGATAATGGCTGAGTGCGGATGATGACGTCAGCATAATTTCTGCTAAAGTAAAAACTGGACAAAATCGTGCTCTCTTGCACAACGGTTTCGTTTAAGGAAACAAAACCTGAACTTACCAAATCTAAAGTTAACGATGACATGTTGTCATCATGAGAAGAACTCAGGTAATGACTCAGAGAATGACTCAAAGAGTCATTAAGAAAATAGCCCAGGGGATATTCAATAGAAGAACTAAGAGAAGAATGCGAATGTTCATTAAGAGTATGGAACGGAGAGTCATCAGTATAGTGACTCCGAGAAAATGGAACAGGATAGATCAGAAACCCAACAGGAGATTGGCTTAGAGGATCATCAACAGAATTTCCCTTAAAATAATCAATAGAGTAATTCACAAAAACACCTAGAAAATTACTGATGGAAACAATTTGACGATCATTCAGAGAAAAGTCAAGAGAATCACTCAGAAAAACATCTGGAGAAGTGCTCACAAAAACATCTGGGAAATTAATCACAGAAGCATTAGATGAATCACTCACAAAAACACCCAGAGAATAACCCACAGAAACACCCAGAGAAGCACTCACAGTATCACCAAGATAATCACCCAGATAATCACTCATAGAATCACTCACAAAAACACCCCGAGAATCCCTCACAGGAACACCCAGAGAATCCCTCATAGTATCACCCAGAGAATCACCACCAGAAACACCCAGAGAATCATTCACAGGAACAGCCAGAAAACTACTCACAGAAGCATTAAGAGAATCACTCACTAAGTTATTAACAGAATCACTCACAGAAAAACCAAGAGAATCACTCATAGACACACCGAGATAATCAGTCCTAGAAATACTAAGAGAATCACCCACAGAAGCATTTAGATTATCACGCACAGAAAAACCTAGAGAATCACGTAAAGAAACATATAGAGAATCACTCACTGAAATGCCACTAGAGACGCCCACAAAGGCATTAAAAGAATCACTCACAGAAACACCCAGAGAATCAGCGACAGAAACACCCAGAAATTCACTCACAGAATCACTCAGAGTAGCAACCAATAAGTCAATCACAGAAACATCAAGATTATCACTCAGAGAATCACTCAGAGAACTATTCCAATAAACACTTACAGAAACATCGTGAAAATTACTCATAGGGTACAGCAAACCACTCTCAAAAACACCAAGAGAATTGCTCCAAGAAACACCCGGATAATAAATCATAGAAACCGCAAGATAATCATTCCCAGGACTATACAAAGATTCGCTCGAAGAAATACTAAGTAAATTCTTATTAAAAACATCAGTAGAATCATCCACAGAAACACCAAATGGATGATATTTCTTAGGAAAACCCAGAAAATCACTCACATAAACTGTCATAGAGTCACTCTTAGAAATATCAGAGGATTCACTAAGAGAAACATCAAGAGAATTACCTAGAGAAACACCAAAATAACCACTCAAAGAACTACTCACTGAGTCAACCCAAGAATCATTCAGAAAGACACTCGGATAAGTGCTCTGAGTAATATAGAGGAAACCACTAAGAGAAGCATCAATGTAATCACTTTGATCAAGTCCATGAGAATCATTCAGAGAAACACCATGAGAATCACTCACATGTATATCAAATGGATCACTTAGAAAATAAACACCATGAAAATCATTCACATGTAAATAAAATGAATCACTCAGAGAAACACCATGAGAATCACTCACAAATACATCAGATAAGTCACTCAATGAAACACCATGAGAATCATTCACAAATATATCAGATAAGTCACTCAATGAAACACCATGAGAATCACTCACAAATATATCAGATAAATCACTCAATGAAACACCATGAGAATCATTCACAAATATATCAAATGGATCACTCAGAGAAACACCAAGAGAATAACTCACTTGTATATCAAATGAATCACTCAGAGAGGAAACAACATTAGAATCACTCACATGTATATCAAATAAATCACTCAGAGTAACACTATGAAAATCATTCAGAAGTATATCAAATGAATCACTCAGAGAAACACCATGAGAATCACTCACATGTATATCAAATGAATCACTCAAAGAAACACTATGAAAATCATTCACAAGTATATCAAATAAATCACCCAGAGAAGAAACATCATGAGAATCACTCACATGTATATTATACGAATCCCTCATTAAAAACACCGTGAGAATCACTCATAGATATATCAAACGAATCACTCAGAGAAACACCATGAGAATCACCCAGAGAAACACCATGAGAATCACTCATAGATATATCAAATGAATCACTCAGTGAAACACCATGAGAATCATTCACAAGTATATCAAATGAATCACTGAGAGAAACACCATGAGAATAACTCATAGATATATCAAATGAATCATTGAGAGAAACACCATGAGAATAACTCATATATATATCAAACGAATTACTCAGAGAAACACCATAGGAACCACTCAGAGAAATACCATAAAAGTTGCTCATAAACATATAAGGATAAGGAAGACCAAGAGACGAGAGTGCTTTCATGAAATTGGTGGTGTACGGTTCCATCTTCACTTTGTCTGCTAGAGAAATGATCTCACTGGATGGAAGCATAGGTTCTGTACCAAAGGCAAACATATCGAGACTAGAATGAGTTATTGAAATATTGTATCTGGAAGCATTGAAACCTGAAGAAACATCCAGAGACTGAAAGGAGTCAAATAAAAATGAGTTTTGATAAATGTTATCATCAAAACTTGAATAGGATTGGCTGATTCTGGAGTGGGTACTCTCTAACATGGGAGTTGAGAAACTGAATGCCTGTGCTTCGCGTAAAAAGAAGGATGGTTTATCTGGCGAAACTATTTCTCTGGATGTTAGATCTGTGGTAGCTGTATCAACAGGTAGTGCCGTAGACAAAATGGTAGTGTCACATGTTGAAGATTTATTAGATGAAATTTGAGTAAGTTCTTGTAAAACGATTATTGAAGAATGTGTCTGTTCATAGTCTGTCTCACTATAGAAGACATTCGATTGGTCTGTTGAGTCAGTGGGTTGTGTAAAAGCGTTTAATATTGATTGATACATGGAACTTGGGTTGTTGAGTATTGTGCTGTCCATGTTTAGCGCTGTTCTGTGTATACTATCATCTGCAGATGCAGGACTAAGAAGTTTTGCTTCTTTTGTGAACGGTGTCAGCTCATGCATTAATTGTTGACTGGCCAATGTGATGCTATACCTGTAGACCATATCTTTTAGATAACTGAACAGGAAATAGTTACTGAACGTCGTGAGTTTCTGCTGTACAGTTGAACTAACTTCAGAATGTGTGTTATCTTTGTAAGAGCCATCCATAGATTTATCAAGAACAGAGCTGAAAAAAAACTCTGACTTATCAGAGCTATCAGCGTATGGCCATATTTCGCGCAGTGTTCTACTTGACTCTGTATACTCTGTGGTATATAATAATGTAATATAAGGTAACCGCATACCTGTAATATTTTCGTATGAATTTAAAGCTATGCTATCAGTTACAGGTGATGGTGAGTCTGAAATAGTTTGTGGGAAATCACTTATTTCTGCGAAAGTATTTGACCATGTCACTATATCTGTGACCAATGGAGGTATCGATGTCTGTGGTGACGATCTGTGTATGGCATCATCGTTGAAGATGCTGGTGTTGGTTATGTCAAGAGATGAAGCGATAATGTTACTTGGCGACAACAACGTGAGAAGCTGATTGTAAGTTTTAATAGTCTCTGTCAGAAAGTTCCAATTCGATGTTGTTTGTTGTGGGAAATATGTGACGTGCGCGGGAAAATGTTGTCCTGGCACCAAATAAGGGAAGTGGGAGATTGTATCTAGATCTGACAGCGTGACGATTATATCTAGATCTGACAGCGTGACGATTGTATCTAGATCTGACAGCGTGACGATTATATCTAGATCTGACAGCGTGACGGTTGTATCTAGATCTGACAGCGTGAAGAAGGGGACATCATCCATTGCGGAGAATACATTTACTGAGTTCTCATTTAAATCCGAATGTGAGTTATCAAACCTGACTGAACTTGAAGTATGTTCTGAGTATGAACCAAGAAAGTCTTTGCTCTTCAAAATATCGTCATGAGGATTTATATAGCTCGATGAGTTGCGCACGACTTGGAGAAGGTAATCTTCTGATGTAGTAAAAGCAGCAAATACCACTTCTGATGTAGTTATACTAGCAGCAAATACCACTTCTGATGGAGTTATACTAGCAGCAAATACCACTTCTGATGGAGTTATACTAGCAGCAAACACCACTTCTGATGGAGTTATACTAGCAGCAAACACCACTTCTGATGGAGTTATACTAGCAGCAAACACCACTTCTGATGTAGTTATACTAGCAGCAAATACCACTTCTGATGTAGTAAAAGCAGCAAATACCACTTCTGATGTAGTTATACTAGTAGCAAACACCACTTCTGATGTAGTTATACTAGCAGCAAATACCACTTCTGATGTAGTAAAAGCAGCAAATACCACTTCTGATGTAGTTATACTAGCAGCAAACACCATTTCTGATGTAGTTATACTAGCAGCAAATACCACTTCTGATGTAGTTATACTAGCAGCAAACACCACTTCTGATGTAGTTATACTAGCAGCAAATACCACTTCTGATGTAGTTATACTAGCAGCAAATACCATTTCTGATGTAGTAAAAGCAGCAAATACTACTTTTGATGTAGTTATACTAGCAGCAAACACCACTTCTGATGTAGTTATACTAGCAGCAAATACCACTTCTGATGTAGTAAAAGCAGCAAATACCGCCTCTGATGTAGTTATACTAGCGGCAAACACCACTTCTGATGTAGTTATACTAGTAGCAAACACCACTTCTGATGTAGTTATACTAGCAGCAAATACCACTTCTGATGTAGTTATACTAGCAGCAAATACCATTTCTGATGTAGTAAAAGCAGCAAATACCACTTCTGATGTAGTTATACTAGCAGCAAACACCACTTCTGATGTAGTTATACTAGCAGCAAACACCATTTCTGATGTGGTTATACTAGCAGCAAATACCACTTCTGATGTAGTAAAAGCAGCAAATACCACTTCTGATGTAGTTAGACTAGCATCAACTACCACTTCTGATGTAGTAATACTAGCAGCAAATACCATTTCTGATGTAGTAAGTGCAGCAAATACCACTTCTGAAAACGTTGATATCATGGCATCGAGTTCTCGTTTATCGATTAATAAAACATCTGATTCCTCAAAGTCAACTATATTATCAAAACGAGATAACGTCGACAAAGATATCGCTTCCTGGCGTTGAGATAGTTCATTATTTACATATGACAGGACCAGTCTTGAGCCGGTTTCCTGGAAAAGAGCGAAGTCTTGATTGGAGATAGACCGTACTTATTTAACAAACTGGTTAAAGCTAATTGTTTCCCCTAGTGTTGAATTGATAGTTCACATCTTTTTCTACCCCATCGTCTCCCTTGTGCTATCGTCAAACTAATCCAGTGGCTCACACGAAGTGTAGCGTTATTGAGGTATTTGTGGGTCATCATCATTGCACTCCGAACATGTCCATAGGTGCTCTGATCCCCTCCTAATCAAATCCCGCAGTGTCCAGCGACTGACGACTCCAGTTCTGTGTTGGTTGATAAGTCTTCTTACACGCCCACTAAATTTATCATTTCTGGCTGTGTCCATCTTAACTCCCATCTTTATCATCCGAAGAAGTGACGTGGATTTGTGTTTGTTGAAGTCCTGTGCTCTTCCCACATCTCAGAGGTCCATACTGTTCATCGCTATTTTCCCTGATTCTTAAAGACTGTCCTTTGTGACGATGGTTTCCTTGGTGATTGCAAGTCAGTGCCGTCTTTGGTAGTCACAGCCGATCACGACCATCGCAGCCGGTCATAACTAGTCACATCCGATCACGACCATCGCAGCCGGTCATAACTAGTCACATCCGATCACGACCATCGCAGCCGGTCATAACTAGTCACATCCGATCACGACCATCGCAGCCGGTCATAACAAGTCACATCCGATCACGATCATTACAGCCGGTCATAACTAGTCACATCCGATCACGATCATCACAGCCGGTCATAACTAGTCGCATCCGATCACGACCATCGCAGCCGGTCATAACAAGTCACATCCGATCATGATCATCACAGCCGGTCATAACCAGTCACAGCCGTTAACGACCGTCGCAGCCGGTCACAACCAGTCACAGTCGGTAACAACCAGTCACAGCCGATCACAACCGGTCACAACCAGTCACAGCCGATCACGACCGTCGCAGCCGGTCACAACCAGTCACAGCCGATCACGACCGTCGCAGCCGGTAACAACCAGTCACAGCCGATCACGACCATCACAGCCGGTAACAACCAGTCACAGCCGATCATAACCGGTCACAACCAGTCACAGCCGATCACGACCACCACAGCCAGTCACAAATAATCACAGCCGGTACCTACCAAACTTCCGAAGTTCAACCCGTGAACAAAATGTCCCAAAGTATTTTTTTTCAAAGCACACATCGGGTTATCGAATCTTGTTATAAAAACCAGGAACAAGTGGTGGGCTGGCACTCCTACAAGGTCTGGTTACACCTTTACACAGTACTAACACAACAAAATCATGTCTTTACGGCCTACATGCGGCCTTCTTAAAAAATACAAGGACAACACAAACGGACAACAAAACAAAAGATAAACTCTACTACATCTAGATAAGCGGGGCAAGTTAATTAAAAAGAGATAAAACGGGAGATAAATTAAAAGATAAAATAAAATGGGAGATGTATTACCTATTAAGAGAATAATATTTGATAATATATAACAATTCTTCTTCTATATACTACCTTTTTAGCTCCCAGTGCAGCGTGTAGGTCTTCAACAAACACTTTCAGCTCCCTGTGGAGCATAGGTCTTCAACAAACACTTTCAGCTCCTAGTGGAGCGTGTAGGTCTTCAACAAACACTTTCAGCTCCCTGTGGAGCATAGGTCTTCAACAAACACTTTCAGCTCCCAGTGGAGCATAGGTCTTCAACAAACACCTCCCAAGTCGTTCTGTTTTTTGCCATTCTTTTAAGATCATTCCATATCTTCCCCATCATCTTCATCTTTGCTTCTATCTGTCTTCTCCAAGAATTCTTTGGTCTTCCTCTTTGTCTTTTCCCCTGGGGATCCCAAAAAGGGCCTGTTGTGTAATACTCACATTTGGCTTCAACGGTGTGTGTCCTATCCAGCGCCATCGTCTTCGCTGTATCTTAATCCAATAGTATTTGACTGTTACATTTCCATAATTCTATGTTAGAGATTTTGTCCTGCCATTTCCATCCTTTTATTCTGTGCAAGCACACATTAAACAACTATATGGAGCCAGTAGTGGGGTGTTATAAACACTCCAAGGTATGGTGAGTAGTATACAAGGGTCCACTTGGTTAGCATTTGGCCCGTAAATTAACAAAGATATATAGTAGGTGCGCGGCGCACCTAATGTACCGTAGGTGCAGGGGGAGTTAACCATGCCATTTCGTGTCGGGATGTTGACCTTTAGTCCAGGTGTCCCCGGAAGGACCCTGTTTATGTCTGGTGTGGCCTGGCTTTGGAGCTCTTGGTGTACTTGAGCGATAGTGATAGGTTAGTAGATTATACAACATCAATGAAAAACGATCAATATAAAACAGAAGACAAAAGATATATTTTATTCTTTTATTATCTCAATAGGTGTATAACATACAGTGGATATTATATAACATTACAAACATATTCAGTACATTGAGTAAATATATAGTACAAGGATAACAATTATTTATAGCTATGTAGTTGGGTGTCTGCTTAGCTCTATGTCATAAATGAATCATAAGGGGTGAAACTGTTAGAGATTGCTGGGTAGTCTAAGCTGGTAGTGTAAAGAGTTAAATATCTAGAGGCGTAGTCGAGACGTTATCATCAGCTACCTTTCTTTTTATATAGAAATAGGAAAGAGCATTTCTTGTTTGACTGTAGGAAAATATAGAATTATTTAAGACTTTGAAACCTACATTTTTCCCACCCTTGGCCTTTTGCGTGGCGAGAATCTCTAAAAACATATCTTTATCTAATTTGTTGTGTTGCTTGCTTAGCCCTTTACAACTGATTTTATCGTAATCCCCACTACAATGGTACGTCTTACTACATAAGCTAACAAGAGCTGTCCCTTCGTACTCTAGTTTAAAAAGCCCAGGCGTTCGTTTGGCGTACGCTTTAACACCCTTACAGTTTATACAGTCTGTTTTGCTAGTATGTTCATCACAGCGATGGGTGTATGGAGGTCACCTAGTGTGTAATAAGGGCTGTATAGGGGTCGTCTAGTGTGCCGTGATGGGTCAATGGAGGTCGGCTAGTATGTCGTGATGGGTGTACGGAGGTCGTCTAGTGTGTCATATTGGGTGTATAGAGGGCGTTTAGTGTGTCATGATGGTTGTATAGGGGTCGTCTAGTGTGTCATGATGGTTGTATAGGGGTCGTCTAGTGTGCCGTGATGGGTGTACGGAGGTCGTCTAGTGTGTCATATTGGGTGTATAGAGGGCGTTTAGTGTGTCATGATGGTTGTATAGGGGTCGTCTAGTGTGTCATGATGGTTGTATAGGGGTCGTCTAGTGTGCCGTGATGGGTGTACGGAGGTCGTCTAGTGTGTCATATTGGGTGTATAGAGGGCGTTTAGTGTGTCATGATGGTTGTATAGGGGTCGTCTAGTGTGTCATGATGGTTGTATAGGGGTCGTCTAGTGTGCCGTGAGGGGTCAATGGAGGTCGGCTAGTATGTCGTGATGGGTGTACGGAGGTCGTCTAGTGTGTCATATTGGGTGTATAGAGGGCGTTTAGTGTGTCATGATGGTTGTATAGGGGTCGTCTAGTGTGTCATGATGGTTGTATAGGGGTCGTCTAGTGTGCCATGATGGGTGCATGGAGGTCGGCTAGTATGTCGTGATGGGTGTACGGAGGTCGTCTAGTGGGGTATGATGGTTGTATGGAGGTCGTCTAGTGTGTCATATTGGGTGTATAGAGGGCGTCTAGTGTGTCATGATGGGTGTATGTAGGTCGTTTAGTGTATCGTGAGGGGTGTAGGGAGGTCATCTAGTGTGATATAAGGCTGTATGGAGGTCATCTGGTGTGGTATGTGGGGTGTATGGAGGTCATCTAGTGTGATATAAGGCTGTATGCCGGGCGTCTAGTGTGACATGAGGGCTGTATACCGGTCGCCTAGTGTGGCATGAGGGCTGTATGGCGGTTGTCTGGTATATCATACTTTATTCAACCAATAAGAAAAATGAAGGAACATTACATTCAACATTACTTATCTTAACTACTTTACATCAATACAGTTGAATAACGTGTTATCGTTAAGTCTTACCATACTTTAAGAGAAAACATTCAAACTTACAGTATAAAATATAGTCTCAATCATCTACACTGAATATAACCTATTATCGATAACCCTTAACATACTTTAAGAGAAAACAAGCCAACTTACGGTGCAAAACTCCGCTAGACTGAAGTGTAGTATGACCTTCCTTGAATCAACCAAACTTATAACGCCGTCTAGTTTAAATATAGCCTGGTAAGAAATGAATAAATTAGCCAATCAGCGAGTGACTATGCCAACATCGACTGATACCTGGATCAACCAATCAGAGAAGAGTATTAGTATAGGAGGCGGAGCAAAGAAATGACTGACAGATGGATTAACCAATCAGAGAAGTGCGTTAGCCCAAGCGTAGGTAGTGGCTGTCGGGTCAGCAGTGGGGGAAAAATGTTGGGTGGTGGATTACTTGAACTCGTTTTGACACCTGAGGTAATTCCAGAAGAGTTCTATGACCTCATTTTGACCGCTGAAGGCTTTAATGCCAATGTTTTCCACTTCAACGAACGACATACATCATTAAAGGTGATTACTTCAGCTCTTAGACTTTGGAGTTCCATATCTTTATCACTTGATTGAATGACAGACAACAGTAAAGATGATCATTTCAGGTAAGAAAACTTAGTTCCAAACCCTAAAATTTCTACTCATAGTCACAAACTTTGATGCAAAACCCTAAAAATTTAGTCCCAAAGTGATACTAGTTCGACACGACAGTCGTAAATGTTATATGCAAAGTCCAAAAGTTTGTCAAAAAGATAACCTAAACTCAAAATAGTTAGACACAAAGCCCAACAATTTATATGCAAAGTCTAAAAAGTTACTCCAAAAGACAACTAATGTAACACTTAACCCCAAAATTTCGTCGCATAACCAAACAGTTGAACTCAAAAGCCTAAAAAATTTAGTCCCAAAGTGATACTAGTTCGACACGAAAGACCAAATAGTTATATTCAAAGTCCAAAAGTTTGTCAAAAAGACAACCTTAACTCAAAATAGTTAGACACGAAAGGTCAAAAAAGTATATGCAAAGTCCAAAATGTTACTCCAAAAGACAACTAATGTAACACCATTGCACACAAATTTTGTCGCATAACCAAACAGTTGAACTCAAAAGCCTAAAAATTTAGTCCCAAAGTGACACTAGTTCGACTCGAAAGACCAAATAGTTATATACAAAGTACAAAAGTTTGTCAAAAAGACAACCTTAACTCAAAATAGTTAGACACGAAAGGTCAAAAAAGTATATGCAAAGTCCAAAATGTTACTCCAAAAGACAACTAATGTAACACCATTGCACAAAAATTTCACCTCATAACCAAAAAGTTGAACTCAAAACCCTACAAAATTTAAACCCAAAATCAAAATAGTTAGACACGAAAGACCAAATAGTTATATTCAAAGTCCAAAAGTTTGTCAAAAAGACAACCTTAAATCAAAATAGTTAGACACAAAGCCCAACAATTTATATGCAAAGTCCAAAAAGTTACTCCAAAAGACAACTAATGTAGCACTTAACCCCAAAATTTCGTCTCATAACCAAAAAGTTGAACTCAAAACCCTAAAAAGTGTCCACTTATCAACCAAAGTCTTTAATACAGCTGAGAAAACCCTAATAAATAATTACAATTTACTAAAAATGTTGCACTTGATGATAGCTGCGACTGTGTCTAAATCATTATTGAAAATATTCATAGAACTCTAGTAAAAACCAAACACACTAAAACACCACATTGAAAGAATGAACTTAAAGTTCACGCCCCTGTCACAACTCTGCTAAGAAAAGTACTGCAAAGCATGAAAGTTATGGCCCCTGCTATAACTCTACTAAACGAAAGTATTACCAAACACGTAGGTTACACTCCTACCATAACCCACTAAGAAAAACAAGATTTTGCTTAAAATACCACATTTATGATTGTTACGCCCCTTGTCACTTTATGAGGGGTACGCCCATGAAACTGTTAGAAATAGTAAATTTACACTCTAGGGCTACTCCAAACTTTACATTAAGCATCCCCGTATCAAGAATTTACTTAAAAGTCACTTTTAGGGTTATTACGCCCCTTGACCCTTTATGAGGGGACGCCCATGAAACTGTTAAAGATAGTAAATTTAACCTCTAGACATACCCCAAACTTTATATTAAGCATCCCTGTATCAAGAATTTACATAAAAACAACTTTTGAAATTACTACCCCTGTACCCATTTTTGGCGGTTACGCCCATGAAACTGTTAAAGATAGTAAATTTAACATCTAGACATACCCCAAACTTTATATTAAACATCCCCGTATCAAGAATTTACTTAAAAACCACTTTTGAAATTACTACCCCTGTACCCATTTTTGGCGGTTACGCCCATGAAACTGTTAAAAATAGTAAATTTAACATCTAGACATACTCAAACTTTATATTAAGCATCTCCGTATCAAGAATTTACATAAAAACAACTTTTGAAATTACTACCCCTGTACCCATTTTTTGGCGGTTACGCCCATGAAACTGTTAAAAATAGTAAATTTAACCTCTAGACATACCCCAAACTTTATATTAAGCATCCCCATATCAAGAATTTACATAAAAACCACTTTTGAAATTACTACCCCTGTACCCATTTTTGGCGGTTACGCCCATGAAACTGTTAAAAATAGTCAATTTAACATCTAGACATACCCAAACTTTATATTAAGCATCCCCGTATCAAGAATTTACATAAAAACACCTTTTGAAATTACTACCCCTGTACCCATTTTTGGCGGTTACGCCCACGAAACTGTTAAAAATAGTCAATTTAACATCTAGACATACCCCAAACTTTATATTAAGCATCCCCGTATCAAGAAGTTACATAAAAACAACTTTTGAAATTACTACCCCTGTACCCATTTTTGGCGGTTACGCCCACGAAACTGTTAAAAAATAGTCAATTTAACATCTAGACATACCCAAACTTTATATTAAGCATCCCCGTATCAAGAATTTACATAAAAACACCTTTTGAAATTACTACTCCTGTACCCATTTTTGGCGGTTACGCCCATGAAACTGTTAAAAATAGTCAATTTAACACCTAGACATACCCCAAACTTTATATTAAGCATCCCCATATCAAGAATTTACAAAAAAATCACTTTTGAAATTACTACCCCTGTACCCATTTTTGGCGGTTACGCCCATGAAATCGATTAAAAAAATTGAAATTTAACCTATTGGTATACCTCAAACATAATATTTCACACGCCCATGTATCAAATTTACCAGAAAAATCAATCAAAATTTAGTAGTATAGTATGTCATTTAGGACGGATAAATGTGTCTTTGAAGGCACCTAAATCCTTATATAAATAGTCTACCCGTACATCGAGGCACATTTTTTGGTGCCGTTTTTCCTTATATGAGAGTCTACATTTTTTTCCTTATAGTCTATCCATCCTAAGTGCCAATCTATACTACTAATTTTTTATTGATTTTTCAGGTAAATTTGATACATGGGCGTGTCAAATATTATGTTTGAGGTATACCAATAGGTTAAATTTCAATTTTTTTATCGATTTCATGGGCGTAACCGCCAAAAATGGGTACAGGGGTAGTAATTTCAAAAGTGATTTTTATGTAAATTCTTGATATGGGGATGCTTAATATAAAGTTTGGGGTATGTCTAGATGTTAAATTGACTATTTTTAACAGTTTCATGGGCGTAACCGCCAAAAATGGGTACAGGGGTAGTAATTTCAAAAGGTGTTTTTATGTAAATTCTTGATACGGGGATGCTTAATATAAAGTTTGGAGTATGTCTAGATGTTAAATTGACTATTTTTAACAGTTTCGTGGGCGTAACCGCCAAAAATGGGTACAGGGGTAGTAATTTCAAAAGTTGTTTTTATGTAACTTCTTGATACGGGGATGCTTAATATAAAGTTTGGGGTATGTCTAGATGTTAAATTGACTATTTTTAACAGTTTCGTGGGCGTAACCGCCAAAAATGGGTACAGGGGTAGTAATTTCAAAAGTTGTTTTTATGTAAATTCTTGATACGGGGATGCTTAATATAAAGTTTGGGTATGTCTAGATGTTAAATTGACTATTTTTAACAGTTTCATGGGCGTAACCGCCAAAAATGGGTACAGGGGTAGTAATTTCAAAAGTGGTTTTTATGTAAATTCTTGATATGGGGATGCTTAATATAAAGTTTGGGGTATGTCTAGAGGTTAAATTTACTATTTTTAACAGTTTCATGGGCGTAACCGCCAAAAAATGGGTACAGGGGTAGTAATTTCAAAAGTTGTTTTTATGTAAATTCTTGATACGGAGATGCTTAATATAAAGTTTGAGTATGTCTAGATGTTAAATTTACTATTTTTAACAGTTTCATGGGCGTAACCGCCAAAAATGGGTACAGGGGTAGTAATTTCAAAAGTGGTTTTTAAGTAAATTCTTGATACGGGGATGTTTAATATAAAGTTTGGGGTATGTCTAGATGTTAAATTTACTATCTTTAACAGTTTCATGGGCGTAACCGCCAAAAATGGGTACAGGGGTAGTAATTTCAAAAGTTGTTTTTATGTAAATTCTTGATACAGGGATGCTTAATATAAAGTTTGGGGTATGTCTAGAGGTTAAATTTACTATCTTTAACAGTTTCATGGGCGTCCCCTCATAAGGGTCAAGGGGCGTAACAACCCTAAAAGTGACTTTTAAGTAAATTCTTGATACGGGGATGCTTAATGTAAAGTTTGGAGTAGCCCTAGAGTGTAAATTTACTATTTCTAACAGTTTCATGGGCGTACCCCTCATAAAGTGACAAGGGGCGTAACAATCATAAATGTGGTATTTTAAGCAAAATCTTGTTTTTCTTAGTGGGTTATGGTAGGAGTGTAACCTACGTGTTTGGTAATACTTTCGTTTAGTAGAGTTATAGCAGGGGCCATAACTTTCATGCTTTGCAGTACTTTTCTTAGCAGAGTTGTGACAGGGGCGTGAACTTTAAGTTCATTCTTTCAATGTGGTGTTTTAGTGTGTTTGGTTTTTACTAGAGTTCTATGAATATTTTCAATAATGATTTAGACACAGTCGCAGCTATCATCAAGTGTAACATTTTTAGTAAATTGTAATTATTTATTAGGGTTTTCTCAGCTGTATTAAAGACTTTGGTTGATAAGTGGACACTTTTTAGGGTTTTGAGTTCAACTTTTTGGTTATGAGACGAAATTTTGGGGTTAAGTGCTACATTAGTTGTCTTTTGGAGTAACTTTTGGACTTTGCATATAAATTGTTGGGCTTTGTGTTCAACTATTTTGATTTAAGGTTGTCTTTTTGACAAACTTTTGGACTTTGAATATAACTATTTGGTCTTTCGTGTCTAACTATTTTGATTTTGGGTTTAAATTTTGTAGGGTTTTGAGTTCAACTTTTTGGTTATGAGGTGAAATTTTTGTGCAATGGTGTTACATTAGTTGTCTTTTGGAGTAACATTTTGGACTTTGCATATACTTTTTTGACCTTTCGTGTCTAACTATTTTGAGTTTGGGTTGTCTTTTTGACAAACTTTTGTACTTTGTATATAACTATTTGGTCTTTCGTGTCAAACTAGTATCATTTTGGGACTAAATTTTTAGGCTTTTGAGTTCAACTGTTTGGTTATGTGACAAAATTTGTGTGCAATGGTGTTACATTAGTTGTCTTTTGGAGTAACATTTTGGACTTTGCATATACTTTTTTGACCTTTCGTGTCTAACTATTTTGAGTTAAGGTTGTCTTTTTGACAAACTTTTGGACTTTGAATATAACTATTTGGTCTTTCGTGTCGAACTAGTATCACTTTGGGACTAAAATTTTTAGGCTTTTGAGTTCAACTGTTTGGTTATGCGACGAAATTTTGGGGTTAAGTGTTACATTAGTTGTCTTTTGGAGTAACTTTTTAGACTTTGCATATAAATTGTTGGGCTTTGTGTCTAACTATTTTGAGTTTAGGTTATCTTTTTGACAAACTTTTGGACTTTGCATATAACATTTACGACTGTCGTGTCGAACTAGTATCACTTTGGGACTAAATTTTTAGGGTTTTGCATCAAAGTTTGTGACTATGAGTAGAAATTTTAGGGTTTGGAACTAAGTTTTCTTACCTGAAATGATCATCTTTACTGTTGTCTGTCATTCAATCAAGTGATAAAGATATGGAACTCCAAAGTCTAAGAGCTGAAGTAATCACCTTTAATAATGTATGTCGTTCGTTGAAGTGGAAAACATTGGCATTAAAGCCTTCAGCGGTCAAAATGAGGTCATAGAACTCTTCTGGAATTACCTCAGGGGTCAAAACGAGTTCAAGTAATCCACCACCCAACATTTTTCCCCCACTGCTGACCCGACAGCCACTACCTACGCTTGGGCTAACGCACTTCTCTGATTGGTTAATCCATCTGTCAGTCATTTCTTTGCTCCGCCTCCTATACTAATACTCTTCTCTGATTGGTTGATCCAGGTATCAGTCGATGTTGGCATAGTCACTCGCTGATTGGCTAATTTATTCATTTCTTACCAGGCTATATTTAAACTAGACGGCGTTATAAGTTTGGTTGATTCAAGGAAGGTCATACTACACTTCAGTCTAGCGGAGTTTTGCACCGTAAGTTGGCTTGTTTTCTCTTAAAGTATGTTAAGGGTTATCGATAATAGGTTATATTCAGTGTAGATGATTGAGACTATATTTTATACTGTAAGTTTGAATGTTTTCTCTTAAAGTATGGTAAGACTTAACGATAACACGTTATTCAACTGTATTGATGTAAAGTAGTTAAGATAAGTAATGTTGAATGTAATGTTCCTTCATTTTTCTTATTGGTTGAATAAAGTATGATATACCAGACAACCGCCATACAGCCCTCATGCCACACTAGGCGACCGGTATACAGCCCTCATGTCACACTAGACGCCCGGCATACAGCCTTATATCACACTAGATGACCTCCATACACCCCACATACCACACCAGATGACCTCCATACAGCCTTATATCACACTAGATGACCTCCCTACACCCCTCACGATACACTAAACGACCTACATACACCCATCATGACACACTAGACGCCCTCTATACACCCAATATGACACACTAGACGACCTCCATACAACCATCATACCCCACTAGACGACCTCCGTACACCCATCACGACATACTAGCCGACCTCCATGCACCCATCATGGCACACTAGACGACCCCTATACAACCATCATGACACACTAGACGACCCCTATACAACCATCATGACACACTAAACGCCCTCTATACACCCAATATGACACACTAGACGACCTCCGTACACCCATCACGACATACTAGCCGACCTCCATTGACCCCTCACGGCACACTAGACGACCCCTATACAACCATCATGACACACTAGACGACCCCTATACAACCATCATGACACACTAAACGCCCTCTATACACCCAATATGACACACTAGACGACCTCCGTACACCCATCACGGCACACTAGACGACCCCTATACAACCATCATGACACACTAGACGACCCCTATACAACCATCATGACACACTAAACGCCCTCTATACACCCAATATGACACACTAGACGACCTCCGTACACCCATCACGGCACACTAGACGACCCCTATACAACCATCATGACACACTAGACGACCCCTATACAACCATCATGACACACTAAACTATGACACACTAGACGACCTCCGTACACCCATCACGACATACTAGCCGACCTCCATTGACCCATCACGGCACACTAGACGACCCCTATACAGCCCTTATTACACACTAGGTGACCTCCATACACCATCGCTGTGATGAACATACTAGCAAAACAGACTGTATAAACTGTAAGGGTGTTAAAGCGTACGCCAAACGAACGCCTGGGCTTTTTAAACTAGAGTACGAAGGGACAGCTCTTGTTAGCTTATGTAGTAAGACGTACCATTGTAGTGGGGATTACGATAAAATCAGTTGTAAAGGGCTAAGCAAGCAACACAACAAATTAGATAAAGATATGTTTTTAGAGATTCTCGCCACGCAAAAGGCCAAGGGTGGGAAAAATGTAGGTTTCAAAGTCTTAAATAATTCTATATTTTCCTACAGTCAAACAAGAAATGCTCTTTCCTATTTCTATATAAAAAGAAAGGTAGCTGATGATAACGTCTCGACTACGCCTCTAGATATTTAACTCTTTACACTACCAGCTTAGACTACCCAGCAATCTCTAACAGTTTCACCCCTTATGATTCATTTATGACATAGAGCTAAGCAGACACCCAACTACATAGCTATAAATAATTGTTATCCTTGTACTATATATTTACTCAATGTACTGAATATGTTTGTAATGTTATATAATATCCACTGTATGTTATACACCTATTGAGATAATAAAAGAATAAAATATATCTTTTGTCTTCTGTTTTATATTGATCGTTTTTCATTGATGTTGTATAATCTACTAACCTATCACTATCGCTCAAGTACACCAAGAGCTCCAAAGCCAGGCCACACCAGACATAAACAGGGTCCTTCCGGGGACACCTGGACTAAAGGTCAACATCCCGACACGAAATGGCATGGTTAACTCCCCCTGCACCTACGGTACATTAGGTGCGCCGCGCACCTACTATATATCTTTGTTAATTTACGGGCCAAATGCTAATCAAATGGACCTTGTATACTACTATGGTGACAGCTTTACAAGGAAGGAACACAACACAATACTGACGTTTCAGCCTAAACACTGGCGTGATCCCTGTCCTCTTAGCTCCTCGCTTCAAACTGTGTCTCTCAAAATGACCTTCATAAGGTGCCTGGCATGTTTTCTTTTTCTATGCTATTTATAGTATTGATTGTTCTAGAATCCAGTGTCCAAGTCTGACAATAGATTGTAGAAAAAAAAAATCAATAAAATAAATACAGCCAAAATGAATTGTATGTTCGTGTACATGTTGGCTATTATTGCTGAACGAATTACAAACCGGCAAATCGTTTTGCAAATATATGAGTTTGATTTAGAAGAAAACCTGCTGATTTTTACGTAAAGTTGGTAAAAAAATGTAAGTGAAATAGACTTGAATCCTCCAAAGATGTGATAGTCTGACAGAATTGATTGACAGAATATTCGCCCTCTGAAAGTCAAATGTATGTGTATGTGTTTATTTCTTTTACTTATTTTAAGAGAAAGTGCTAATATCAACCAGATTCTTCGAAAATCTGTTTTGGACTAAACATTTTAGCAGGCTCTGACAAGGAGACTTTCTACAACTACACGTCTACATTAATCTGTTATTTGGTTGAAATATAGTTTAACAGTCTCAAATAGCGATAGACAGAAGGTGTGCATAGACGATGCTTTGATTGTAATGACGTCATGAAATGAATAATTTGTGTTACAATATTTCAATGTAATCAGAAGCTAAGATGATGTCATCCGTCATTTTACCTCATTTTGATTGGCGATAATCTGGATAGAAACTGCATGATGAATAATGAATGTTTCGAAAAATAATGTTGCAGGATGTTTAAGAAAACGGATAAGTAGAATGAGGATTTGATAGAACATTTAATTAGGAGGAAAATAAACACAATAGGAATTACTTACCAAGTGTGTTGTAGACACCGAACTGGCAACAGCCTGTGTCTCTACTTGCACCAGAATTTGATGACGTGAATCAGGCAAGGTTCTTCTATTGTCTTCAGATGCTGAGAATGTGGCTTCTGTTCGTAAATTAGACATCGACATAGTTTGTATTAGTAAATTAGACATCGACATAGTTTATATTCGTAAATTAGGCAACGACATAGTTTATGTTCGTAAATTAGACAACGACATAGTTTGTATTAGTAAATTAGACAACGACATAGTTTATATTCGTAAATTAGACAACGACATAGTTTATGTTCGTAAATTAGGCAATGATATAGTTTATATTCGTAAATTATACAACGACATAGTTTATGTTCGTAAATTGGACAACAATGTTGTTTCTGTTATTACATGCCCAACATATGACCAGCGTCTTTTCTTGATTACTGATATTAGTGGTTGATTGACGATTTATCTAATTTCATAAGAATGTGTTGAATTCGTTCCACGCTATACCAAATATTTTCCTTACACATTTATTTTCGAATGCATTCAACTTTGTTTCTATGTCTCTTGTTGTTTTCCGGCTCTCGCATGCATATGTAAGGGTTGATAGTACGTTTGATTTGAATAGCCTAAGTTTTGTGTTTGTGCTGATGAGTTTTGATTTCCACAACTTCTCAAGGCTTCTGAAAGACATTGCTGCTTTATCTATTCTGATTTTAATTTCTTTACTTGTATCCCCTTCCCGATCAATGTGACTTGCAAGATAGATCAAGTCGTCGATCTCTTCCACTGTTTTGTTTTCCATGTATGGTCTTTCATCTGTTGGAACCAAGCTTTTCATGATTTTAGTCTTTTCATGATTGATCTAAAAAGCACTATTTTACTGGCCGTTAATGATAGTGCATTTTTTCCTTCATCATCATCATCAAGTACCGGGCCTCTGCCGTAGGTAATCATGTCTCTCCACAATTTTCGATCACGACAGTTATTTATCATTTCTGTTGTTGACCTTCTGCCAAGCCATTCTCTTAAGCTGTCTGGTATCTTTTCTCTTTGCTTCCCTCTATCTCTTCGTCCCTCAATTTCCCCATTGTTACAATTTATTCCAGTTGTTCTCTTCTCATTTTTTTCTTTACCAGGGTTTCAATAAAAACTCAGACCCAAATAAATCGTAGCGACTTCGCTGTGGAGCGACGTTTAGTCACTCAAATCTCTCAGCGACATAAACTGAATAAATGCCGCAAGGACCGTTTAATAGTCTACCTGTATTCCTTCTTTCCCTTCTTCTTTTATTCCTTCCTTCCTTCATCCTTCCTTCCCTCCCTTCTCTCTCTCTCTCTTTCTCTCTCTCTCTCTCTCTTTCTAATTAAAATTGCGTGAAACTACTAAACATATCATCGGCATCATGTGCCATACTGGTTGACGTAAGCGATCATGTCCTTCCACAATCTTCTATCTACAGTGCATCGTATCAGTTCTGTTGTTGACAGTTTTCCATGCCATGACACTAAGAGATCTAGTATTTTCTCTCTTTGTCGTCTGCGATCTCTCTTTCCCTGTATTTTGCCAGTTGTAACCAAGTATTCCAACTTTTCCCTTCTCATAACGAGCCCTAAAAATACTGATTGTTTCTTTCATATGTTTCTTAGGAGCTCCATTTTTATATTGGCCTCTTTGAGAATTTCCTCGTTGGTCTTTTTAGCTGTCCAGGGAACTTTTAACATTCTTCTGAGAAATCCCATCTATAGCTTTTAATCGTCTGTTCATTTTTATTCAAAGATAAGGTCTATAAAATAATAAAATTAACCACAAACACTTACTTGTCTAGGGGTGTAGATATACAAATATGAACATAAAAAGTGTGAACCAATCATCGTGCGCGAATGCTATAGACTCCCCTTCATAGTGAGTACATATTTCATGAAACACCTCATAAACAAATGTAAACACCTACCATGAGATGTGTTTCCATCGAGTTCATCCTACATGAAAGAAGACGCACGTACAAGGAAATTGATTATCGGGAAAGTTAGTTCATGAATAATCGAAATGGCCACACGTTACAATATGTAACATATGGGAGAGGTAAAGATGCGGTCTTAAACACAAATGTAAACTTGTAGTGACATTGTCAGTATCGACTACAACAAAACGATCAGTCAGTACATGGGTAACAATTATAACTACTGAATAGGCAAAAAATTAGGGTAAATCTGTTTATCAGGGAACGAGGTGTAGCATGACAGCTTTACGGGAGAGAACAAACAATGACGTTTCGGTCTACATACTTCCATCCTCAGCAAACAAAAATAAACAATAGGACAGACATGGTCGTGAAAGCGCTGTGTTTAACGCGTTTCCTAGCAGTTATCATCATCATCATCAAATACCGGGCCTGCTGGCGTAGGTGATCATGTCTCTCCACAACTTTCGATCTCGACAGTTGTATTCTATATCACTTCTGTTGACTTTCTGCCAAGCCATTCTTTTAAGCTGTCTGGTATCTGTTTTCTTTGCTTCCCGAGCAATTATACACAGAGAAAATTAACAACATAACCATAGATGGCAATATCCTAAAACAAGTGAAGGAGTTCAAATATTTAGGTAGCACCCTGACAAATAACAACATGCAAGGGACATAGACTCAAGATGTAGCAAAGCTTGTCAAGTTATTAGACAAAGGCAAGTTGTTGTCAAAAGGTAAATGAAGAAAACAAAAGAAAGAAAGAAAGAGAAAGAAAGAGAAAGAAAGAAAGATAGAAAGATAGAAAGAAAGAAAGAAAGAAAGAAAGAAAGAAAGAAAGAAAGAAAGAAAGAAAGAAAGAAAGAAAGAAAGAAAGAAAGAAAAAGAAAGAGAGAGAGAGAGAACATTAGCGGCAAATGAGATGTGGTTTATCTGAAAAATTCTACGAATACCCTTCTTCTTC
Organism: Megaustenia siamemsis; assembly: GCA_032433765.1. Classification (NCBI taxonomy): domain Eukaryota; kingdom Metazoa; phylum Mollusca; class Gastropoda; order Stylommatophora; family Ariophantidae; genus Megaustenia; species Megaustenia siamemsis. Next base: position 15,350,348 of record JAVIAB010000156.1, on the reverse strand, counting down.
TTCTACTTCTTTCCTTCCTCCATTGCCGTTGGCGTTGAGGGGAGATACAATCTGCGATTCTTTGCTCTTCTGTTGGCCTCTTCTGATGTTATTCCTCCTAGTGACTCTAGTATTCCCTTTATCCATCTCTTTCTCGGTCTGCCTCTTAATCTGGCGTTTTCGTAGCGTTTGTTTATGGCTCTTTGAGTCATTGTTAGTTCTTTTTGTCTTGTTATGTGGCCGAACCAATTTATCTGTTGTTTCTTTATGTATTCGATGGTTGGTTCAATTTCGAGTTTCTTCCTCAGGTCGGTGTTTCTTACTCTGCCCCTTAAGCTGTTTCCTGTCATTCTTCTGACACATTTCATTTCAGTGGTCGTTATCTTTCTTATTGTTCTAGAGTCCAGCGTCCAATTCTGGCACTGATAGCACAGAGTTGGTAGAAAAATTGATTTGTATATTGCCCTTTTTGCTTCCGTAGTTATTGCTTTGTTTTTCAATAGTGTTGATACTTGGCCTATAACTTGGCATGCTTTCTTACACCTTATATCTATCTCTGTCTTACAAGTGATGAATGTTTTCAAAAAGAGCTGGTGGAACCATAAATATCATCATGATTATAACGAGAAGACAATCTACATTTATTGGGTATGTGATGCGAAAAGAAGGCATTGAGAATACTTTAAAAACGAACAGAATAAATGGAAAGAAGAGCAGAGAGATAAAAATATTGAACAGCTTGTCTAAATGGTATAATAAAAAATCACAGACTGAAATTGTGACAAGACTGAAGGACCGAGTGATGTGGAGAGAGATGATCGCCTATCCCAAACCGGAATGGCACCTGATGATTATGATGAACAATTTTACCTAACCGAATTGAAATCATGGTTAGGGGGGTAGAGTTCTGTCCTACCAAAGGAGGAGTAAGACGTCTCCTTTCCTCCGCTAGTCTTCGGGATACCCCTGGGGGCAAGGTGGAGCTCCCGTCTTTCCCCCCCCCCTCTATCAGGGTTACGTGAAGCCATTGGAGCAGGTGGTTGATGCTGTTGTGAGAGCAGCCGACAAGTAGTGCCGGTTATGGTCCCCACACCGCGATGGCAGGCAGAGGATCTCATGTATAGAGACAATGGCTGCGATCTCCGACTAGTACAGTCACTGCCAAGAAGGAAAGGAATGGCAAAACTACCTTCTTATATTGCCTAGAATAATTATGTCAAAATGCAACTTAATGAGGGAGCCGCGATAGTTCAGTGGTTAGTGAACTGGACTACAAAGGACAAGAGGTAGGGTTCAATCCGACCCGACGGCTACCATTTCACCCAGCCTTTAAAGGGTACCGGATATATTTCTGGGAAAGTAAAGCGGCACGGGCGTAATACCTACCACATTACCCCAAAAATCGAAGGTCTGTACAATGTATGGTCACTAACACCATATTCCATATACGCCACTTGGCATGACGGGGGTACTTTACTTTTTCTTTAACTTACAACTTAATGAGAAATTGCTGGATAGCTTGGTGTCATGGCATGGAAAACAATCAACAACAGAACTGATACGATGCACGGTAGATACAAGATTGTGGAGGGACATGATTGCCTACGCCAACCGGTATGGCACATAATGATGATAATGAATTAAGATCTTAACAGGAACCAGGTGGGAGTGCCAAATATGGACTAAAATTGGTCTGCGACTTATAGCTGACCTCAGAATTAGTTAACTTCTATCAAGATCTTCCGAGAAAGACACCTACCATTGCTGTAGGCATCTTTAGAGAGACCCAACAGTAACAGTCTGTGTGATGTTTTGGCTGGTTTCTACGTTTTTTTATTTCGATTTATTCGAGTTCGAAGTGACTGTGGACATTTTTTTCGTGATGTTTGAAATTATCGTCCACTCAGCCAATTTGGCTCGCACTGGAGTTTGACCTTTGTAACGGCCTCCAACTGACAATGCAAAATCAAAATGGTGGCATGTCTCCCTGTTTTTGCAGAGACTAACGCAACCGTTTCGGTTGCTTTATTTGTTTTAACTGTGTGTCTTAAATGTGTATTTTAAATGTGTGTTTTATATTTGTGTTTTAAATGTGTGTTTTAAATGTGTGTTTTAAATGTGTATTTTAAATGTGTGTTTTATATTTGTGTTTTAAATGTGTGTTTTAAATGTGTGTTTTACATGTGTATTTTAAATGTGTGTTTTATATTTGTGTTTTAAATGTGTGTTTTAAATTTTTTAATTTATATGTGTGTTTTAAATGTGTGTTTTAAATGCGTATTTTAAATGTGTGTTTTAAAAGTGTATTTTAAGTGTGTGTTTTATATGTGTGTTTTAAATGTGTGTTTTAAATGTGTATTTTAAATGTGTGTTTTATATTTGTGTTTTAAATGTGTTTTAAATGTGTGTTTTAAATGTGTGTTTTAAGTGTGTGTTTTAAATGTGTGTTTTAAGTGTGTATTTTAAATGTGTATTTTAAATGTGTGTTTTAAATGTGTGTTTTAAATGTGTGTTTTAAGTGTGTGTTTTAAATGTGTGCTTTAAGTGTGTGTTTTAAATGTGTGTTTTAACTGTGTATTTTAAATGTGTGTTTTCGAGGAAACTGATGTAAGGAGGTGACTACGCACTCTCCGTGGATGTTGTTTGGAATAGTCGCCTGTGCGCTGCGACTGCACGGTAGTCGACATTGTTAACTGAATTTGACACCACGCTTTTGGAGGGAGATGTGACATGATTGGAGCGGATATGGGGAATTCCAAGTTTCAAGATCCTACTCTACATTTCTACGATTTTTCTGAAAACAGATAAACCTGTCTGACCAAGCGAACTGGGGTTAAAAGATGAAAGATAAATAGAAAATTTAATTAAATATGTGCTGAATTCGGGCTGAAAGGCGCAGATATCGTACAATTTAACACAACGTAAGTTCGTCCATTTAAAGTGTTTTAAGATAAGGTTATGACGAGGAGTAATTGTTGATGGAACGCACAGGAAGAAGATGACAGAAAGCTTATAACAGACCGATATGTTATGTTCTTTTTTTATTGTATTTATGACAAATAAAAGAAACGAAGAAAAACTTAAAACAACTAAAAATAAAAAAGAGAACTGCTAAACGCTATTCAAACAAGACAAATTCTATTTTTGGGGCATGTTAAAAGACACATCAGCTTAGTAAATGTGATCTTGGGAGTAAAAATACAAGGTAAAAGAGGCAGAAGCAGACCTAGACTAACGTGGACGAGTAACATAAAAAAAACGGACAAGTCAGCCAATGATATACCTGCACTATCAAAGCAAGAGACAGGGCGAAATGATAGCTAACCTTCGATGCGGAGACGGCACTTGATGATGATGATGATGATGATATTGATTATTTATGACAAAAGAATTCGACATGAAGGGAAAGGGAAGCAAGACTACTTATCGGCATCTACTTATAATGACTTTCAGTGTGTCTGATATTACTACGCGAAATGTGATTAAATCGAGTCTGCTAATCGATAGCCGATAACATAAAGTGTGTTAATATTGAGGAAATGTCGCACATAGATATATACAGATATATATTGAGCATCTACGTAAATGTGCACAATATATGAGTGCAGAGAACGTATGTATGTGTGCACACTTTGAATTGTGTGAACACAAAATACATGTATTTACACGTGTGTGTAAAAAATCACAGATATATGCTAGGATACATATATAAGAACATCAGGCGCAAACACATGTGCAGAAAAATAGACACACAAATCATGTGTAAATAGATATATAGCCCTGATGATCACATATTTCACACAGACAGTCATACACTGCACACATATAGCCAAATTTTCACATATATAGCCACATATTGCACACATATAGCCACACATTGCACACATATAGCCACACATTGCACACATATAGCCACACATTGCACACATATAGCCACACATTGCACACATATAGCCACACACTGCACACATATAGCCACACATTGCACACATATAGCCACACACTGCACACATATAACCACACATCGCACACATATAGCCACACATCGCACACATATAGCCACACATCGCACACATATAGCCACACATTGCACACATATAGCCACACATCGCACACATATAGCCACACATCGCACACATATAGCCACACATTGCACACATATAGCCACACATTGCACACATATAGCCACACATTGCACACATATAGCCACACACTGCACACATATAGCCACACATTGCACACATATAGCCACACACTGCACACATATAACCACACATCGCACACATATAGCCACACACTGCACACATATAGCCACACATCGCACACATATAGCCACACATTGCACACATATAGCCACACATCGCACACATATAGCCACACGTCGCACACATATAGCCACACATCGCACACATATAGCCACACATTGCACACATATAGCCACACATCGCACACATATAGCCACACACTGCACACATATAGCCACACATTGCACACATATAGCCACACACTGCACACATATAACCACATGTTTCACATATATAGCCACACAGTGCACACATTCAGCCCCACTTGCACACATTTAGCCACACTTGCACACATATAGCCACACAATGCACACATATAGCCACACTTGCATGCATTTAGCCACAATAGCACACATATAGCCACACTTGCAAACATATATCCACACACTGCACATATATAGCCACACATTACACACATGTAGCCACACTTGTATGCATTTAGCCACAATAGCACACATATAGCCACACTTGCAAATATATAGCCACACACTGCACATATATAGCCACACATTACACACATATAGCCACAGGCTGCACACATATAGCCACACTTGCACACACATGTAACCACACTTGCATACATTTAGCCACAATAGCACATATATAGCCACACTTGCAAACATATAGCCACACTTGCACACAGATAGCCACTCTTGCACACTTATAGCTACACATTACGCACATATAGCCACACTTTGCAAGCAGATAGCCACACTTGCACACACAAAGCCACACACACACACACATACACATAGCTCACTACACACTGCTCAACAAATATAAACATCCCGTAGAAGTACAAAGCTCACCGAAATGTGTACTTGAGAAACTCGGATCTACGTCACTGTTGGGCTGCTGTGTACACACATATGAAACTATACTCGCGACAACCGCTAATTGAGACAACAATGTAGCAGAGGACAAGAACAGCAACATTGATGCAGATTTGGTTTGGTTGTCGGTTGTATTCTCCATTCTCTTTCTAGAAACAGCAGAACACCTAGATAAAGCAGTATAATCAAAAGCAGTTTAAAATTGGAAGAAATATTTTTAACAGTGTTGTTAAAATGGTACAAGAACTTCTTCTTTCGTTATTTGCCTTTCAGCGTCGAGGGGGGATATAATTTGCGGTCTTTTGCTTTTCTGTTCGCCTCTGCTGCTGTTATGTTTCTTAGTACTTCTAATATTCCGTCAACCCATCTTTTTCGTGGGAGGACCTTGGGTCAGGTGTTCTCGCAACGTTTATTGAAGGCTCGTTGTGTTGTGTTTTTATCTTTCTGCTTTGTCTCGTGTCCAAACTATTTTATCTATTGTTTCTTTATATATTCTATAACAAGGGTTATTCTTAGCATTTTTCTCAGTTCTTCATTTCTAATCTTGTCTCTCAGGCTTTTTCCTGTCATTCGTCTAACACATTTCATCTAAGTAGCGGTTATTTTTCTTATTGTGCTTGCATCTAGCGTCCAGGACTAGCATTTGCAGCACAACTTTGGGATGAAGAGTGTATTGTAGAGTGCCCGTTTTGCCTGTAGTTATTTCCTCGCAGCACAAGAACTGGATAAAAGATAATACAATGTTGATTCGTTGACAATGATGTACGAATAAATGCAACATATGTATCGTAACAATAACAGAAACTAGACACATAGATCATATACATTGAGAAATTGTATGAAGATGTTATCATACTTTAGCTGATAATGTTCTCTTTTAACATTGGCGTCTAAAAGTGTACCCAGAAGAAGAAGAAGTATAAGAAGAAGAAAAGAAGAAGTAGAAGAAAAAAGAAAAAGAAGAAGAAGAAGAAAAAAAGAGGAAGAAGAAGAAAAAAGGAGGAAGAAGAAGAAAAAAGGAGGAAGAAGAAGATGATGATGATGCTGATGATGATGACAGTGATATAGCTTTAGAATTACATTAACAAAAATACATATAAATCATGTATGTTAGGAACAATATACAAATAAAATAAATACACCGCATGCCAAAACCAAACAAGATAGAAAACGGGGGCAATAGAAATACATCGCATCTATCTCGGAGTCTCGGTGGTTGAGTGGTTAGTGTGCTCACTTCCTGACCAGAACGGTTCGGTTTCGATACCCAGCAGTGGCGGATTTATTTTCGGAATAACAAGGTTCCGGGGTTCATCCAGCCTCTAAAAATGGGTACTAGAGATTTTTCTGGGATGTAAAGGCGGCCTGGCGTGATACCGACCACATCACCCAAAAATGTGCTGTGGTCATAGAAAAATATGGTCACCATCACCATATTCCCCATACGCCTAGTTAAGCGTGGTGGGAAGCTTCAAATTTTTGTGTTTATCTATCTATCTATTGTCCTTTTGAGCCGAAGACATAGGGTAGACATTCTAGATTCTTGTGTCCGCCGATCTTTGTTATCCAGTGTCAGACCTTGCACAGAACTAGCATTGTATCTCGCCACAATTCCCTGTTCTGGACGAATTGTTCAATTTCAGTGAGGAGTTAATGCCGGATGTTGTTGCTTCTCGCGTCAGTGTTCATTTTAGTGTTTCTCTAGGTCGGCCTCTTTTTCGTTTATCCTCTGGTTCTTATTTGAGGGCCAGCTTCGAGATGCTCTTGTTGTCTTTTCTCAATCACATGACCAACATATGACCACCTTCTTATCTTGTTGTCTTTTCTCAATCACATGACCAACATATGACCACCTTCTTATCTTGTTGTCTTTTCTCAATCACATGACCAACATATGACCACCTTCTTATCTTGTTGTCTTTTCTCAATCACATGACCAACATATGACCACCTTCTTATCTTGTTGTATTTTCTCAATCACATGACCAGCATATGACCACCTTCTTATCTTGTTGTCTTTTCTCAATCACATGACCAACATATGACCACCTCCTTATCTTGTTGTCTTTTCTCAATCACATGATCAACATACGACCACCTTCTTATCTTGTTGTCTTTTCTCAATCACATGACCAACATATGACCACCTTTTTATCTTGTTGTCTTTTCTCAATCACATGACCAACATATGACCACCTTCTTATCTTGTCTATTCTCAATCACATGACCAACATATGACCACCTTCTTATCTTGTTGTCTTTTCTCAATCACATGACCAACATATGACCACCTTCTTATCTTGTTGTCTTTTTTCAATCACATGACCAACATATGACCACCTTCTTATCTTGTTGTCTTTTTTCAATCACATGACCAACATATGACCACCTTCTTATCTTGTTGTCTTTTCTCAATCACATGACCAACATATGACCACCTTCTTATCTTGTTGTCTTTTTTCAATCACATGACCAACATATGACCACCTTCTTATCTTGTTGTCTTTTCTCAATCACATGACCAACATATGACCACCTTGTTATCTTGTTGTCTTTTCTCAATCACATGACCAACATATGACCACCTTCTTATCTTGATTAAAGATGATATTTGTCTTGACCTCATTCCATGGTATATGAAGTATTCTCCTGGGGCATACATCCTACACGAAGGAAATAAATGCACAGAAGGAACACAATTACAGTCCACAATATATGGCAACATTGCAAGAGAGAAACAAAGATACAGTGTATGAATGTTGACAACAATCATTATCATCATCAAGTACCATGAATGTTGGCGTAGATGATCATGTCTCTCCACAACTTTCTATCTCGACAGTTATTTATCATTTCTCTTGTTGACCTTCTGCAAAGGCATTCATTCACTCAGCCTATCTGGTATCGTTTCTCTTTGCTTCCCTCTATCTCTTCGTCCCTCAATTTTCCCAGTTGTTACAATATATTCCAGCTATTCCCTTCTCATTACATGGCCAAGAAACGATTCTTGTTTCTTCCTAATATTCATTTGACAACAATGCTAGAATAATAAGTTGAATACATGACGTCATGGTGAACGTAGAGATTGGTGCATATTGATGCCTTCACTTCTTTACTGGTGAACGTAGACTTGTATCAGGGTGGGAGTGGGTGCAGCCAATAAAATTAACAAGTTTAAAAGGTTGTCTATCAGCATGTACAGTGGGGTATCTAAGGTTGTCTATCAGCATGTATAGTGGGGTATCTAAGGTTGTCTATCAGCATGTATAGTGGGGTATCTAAGGTTGTCTATCAGCATGTATAGTGGTGTATATAAGGTTGTCTATCAGCATGTACAGTGGGGTATCTAAGGTTGTCTATCAGCATGTACAGTGGGGTATCTAAGGTTGTCTATCAGCATGTATAGTGGGATATCTAAGGTTGTCTATCAGTATGTATAGTGGGGTATCTAAGGTTGTCTATCAGCATGTATAGTGGTGTATATAAGGTTGTCTATCAGCATGTACAGTGGTGTATCTAAGGTTGTCTATCAGCATGTACAGTGGTGTATCTAAGGTTGTCTATCAGCATCTATAGTGGTGTATCTAAGGTTGTCTATCAGCGTGTACAGTAGTGTATCTAAGGTTGTCTATCAGCATGTACAGTGGTGTATCTAAGGTTGTCTATCAGCATGTATAGTGGTGTATCTAAGGTTGTCTATCAGCATATATAGTGGTGTATCTAAGATTGTCTATCAGCATGTATAGTGGTGTATCTAAGGTTGTCTATCAGCATGTACAGTGGTGTATCTAAGGTTGTCTATCAGCATGTACAGTGGTGTATCTAAGGTTGTCTATCAGACATACTGATGTGTATCTAAGGTTGTCTATCAGTATGTATAGTTGTGTATCTAAGGTTGTTTATCAGTATGTATAGTGGTGTATCTAAAGTTGTCTATCAGTATGTATAGTTGTGTATCTAAGGTTGTCTATCAGCATGTATATTGGTGTATAAGGTTGTCTATCAGCATGTATATTGGTGTATCTAAGGTTATCTATCAGCATGTATATTGGTGTATCTAAGGTTGTCCATCAGCATGTATATTGGTGTATCAAAGGTTGTCTATCAGCATGTATAGTGGTGTATCTAAGGTTATCTATCAGCATGTATAGTGATGTATCTAAGGTTGTCTATCAGCATGTATAGTGGTGTATCTAAAGTTGTCTATCAGTATGTATAGTTGTGTATCTAAGGTTGTCAATCAGCATCTATAGTGGTGTATCTAAGGTTGTCAATCAGCATCTATAGTGGTGTATCTAAGGTTGTCTATCAGCATGTATAGTGGTGTATCAAAGGTTGTCTATCAGCATGTATAGTGGTGTATCTAAGGTTATCTATCAGCATGTATAGTGATGTATCTAAGGTTGTCTATCAGCATGTATAGTGGTGTATCTAAGGTTGTCTATCAGCATCTATAGTGGTGTATCTAAAGTTGTCTATCAGTATGTATAGTGGTGTATCTAAGGTTGTCTATCAGCATCTATAGTGGTGTATCTAAAGTTGTCAATCAGCATCTATAGTGGTGTATCAAAGGTTGTCTATCAGCATGTATAGTGGTGTATCAAAGGTTGTCTATCAGCATCTATAGTGGTGTATCAAAGGTTGTCTATCAGCATGTATAGTGGTGTATCGAAGGTTGTCTATCAGCATCTATAGTGGTGTATCTAAGGTTGTCTATCAGCATGTATAGTGGTGTATCAAAGGTTGTCTATCAGCATGTATAGTGGTGTATCATAGGATGTCTATCAGCATGTATAGTGGTGTATCATAGGATGTCTATCAGCATGTATAGAGCTAGTTTACATTTTAAATAAACTTTAAAAAACAAGCAGATTCTCATGTTTTATTTTGAGATTAGCGCTTAAAGCCTAGGCTGAACTGTGCAGAAGATCACAGCCTCTGTAATGAGCTGTTTGTGAAAGGTAACAAACAACATTAAAATAGATTGAATATAAAATGTTACAACCAGTGAACAGATTAGAATACATAAACACACAAATGAAATGGTTCGGACTTTTGATAAAAATGAAACTAGACTAGATCAAAAGTTCTCTACCTCTAACAATCAGGACAGAGAGCAAGAGGGAGACCAAAGATGAGATGAATAGACGGAATGAAAAAGTAGACATAGATGAATCGAAACATGCCTATCCTATTGGTTATTGGTTATGGAAGACCTCGGTATCACTGCAAACGAATTAAAATCCATAATTGCTCAACCACCCGTGCCAGTGGAATCATCCGAATTACTAACTCATCTCCCAAACAAAGAAAGGTAACTGTAGTCCCCATCGTAGCAGTCTCAGCACACGCCAAAAGACATAAGGCGAAACCGCGCAGAAAGTGAACACAGCCAACTGTTCCCTGTCATACGATGTCATCATTCATCGTAAACAAGCGGGATATCGAAACAGGATCAAAACGGATGAGACACACAGCTCACGGTGTGCACAGAGCACTTAACTCAGTAGCTCCTGCAACAAGCCGGTCTTGGAATATGAGGAAACTGCAAGAAGGAACACTTTTCAGACATAGCCTTCAATGGTTCCTGCCGCCTATCCACCATATACCATGGGAGTTCACGTCCTCCCGAAAATGATGATATCCTATCAGCGCCTAGATACGTCCAAGAACACCATATAAAAGAGGAATGCAGCTAAAAGAACAAGCAATATAACACCTACACACATTATACACTCTTCCTTTCTCTTGAGACGCTTCAAAGCAACAACGGAGATGAATAAAAGTAAACGAAGACAATTCCTATATACTATACTGTATATTATTGGGGGAAAAAAAAAAACATGTCTGTCTGGTTGGGAATTTTAGTTTTGTATTTATAACACTCTGTTGGAAGACATAATTTGGTTTGTTCAGAATATAGATTTCGTAAAACAGACGATCAAGTGAATGATAAATTGTTAACTAGTTCAATAGTTATCGCGTATTGTAATACGGTCAACATAAACAATCATATTGTCTAAAATATCAGTAGATCTTTAACGGTGTCACGTGGAGATACGCCACTGCAACGATTGGATAATTATTTCTAAGTAACTTTAATAACTACAGTTTATGTTTCATAAGATGTTAGGTCAAAAATTACCTGATTGGGTATTTTAAAATACACAATTAATTAATTCCAATTAAAATACTTATCCCGCCATGGAACAAAATCACAAAATAGTACACGTCGCATTTCCTTACATCAATGGCTCAGATTGTTTCTGCTATCACCGGTCAATAAATAAGACAGAAATTACCATTGGTGGTCTCCATAGCAACTAAATCAAACACTGGCTTCTTCCTTGACAACGATCAATAACGACACAATCGCTTGCGAGGGAGTTGAGTTATATTGACAATGACGAAGGTAAAGATCGTGATAATTAACCACATCATCTACTTGTCATTAAATATTCATGAGACACATGTTAAAGTCTTAAAGTGAAGAGCTGGAACGAAGTGATCGTTTCTAGAAGCTTGAACCTGTGCCGGTATCGTGAGTACAGAAGAGCAGAGTAAGTTTTGAGTTGGCCAGTTGCACGAACATTCGGAAGTCAAAGCCATTGTTGTACAGTAGCTGTCGAAATACAACATGCGATCGCGAGTGCCAAGATTGTCAACAGTAGGCCAATGTTGAACGTTCCAGCTGCACGCGCACACTACTTCACCACATGTTATTGGATGTTCTAGTGGTTCTCACGTTGTGACATAAAGCTCCCAGAAGACAATACATAACCGAGGCTGATGACACAAATATGTGAAAGGGTTATGCATGACTAAAGAGAAGGCGGGCTCTGTACGCAGGCAATGGGTGGAGTCATTGCAGAGGTCAAAAATAAGTAGAGTCACATTTGTGTGCGTCCCTGGACATGCGGGAGTACGGAGAAATGAAAGAGCGGACTGGTTGGCTAGCTGCGCTGTCGTTGGAGACGGTCAACCATTGGATCGGGCGAACGTCATCAATGCCCTCCGTGATGTTGGAAGGGCACAGGACTTCGACAGCCATTAGTCCACGTCACTCCTTCGTATGAAAGAGATGGGAGTTAATATGGGCACAGCCAGAAACGAGAAACTTAATGGGCGTGTAAGAAGACTTATCAACCAACACAGAACTTGAGTCGTCATTCGCCTGAGCACCTATAGACATGTTCGGAGTGTAATGATCATGACCCGCACATAACTCAATAACGAGGCGCTGGATGACAAGTAGATCACCCAGTGTTCAACAAGACTAGATAGTCTAGACTTGATGGGGGGTGGTCAAAGTTATAAAAATAACAAACTAGTCGATTCACCTTTTGGGTTTGTAAACATTGTATGTATGTCCTTTGGCATCTTGACAAACGGTTGGTAACAAGCATTCACGAATTGTCAATTTAGTAAAATATTAATACCTTATGCTGAATGCTTTTTTACTGAGCAGTTTCTCTCGTGGCTGAATCTGCCAATATTGGATTCACAGATCCAAACGCAGAATGAACAAGTAATTGAGATGTTTGGCATCTACTCCTTTTCCCTGCGCCTTTTGTCTTCTGAAATTCACACAACACAAATATATATATATTGTTTCGTAGTACTTTTGTAAGAAAGAGATAATTTGTATTTTCAAAAAATCGTAAACATAGAGAAAACGGTAGGATACGACTGCAATTTGACGCTACTGCACTGACCTGCATTGAGCAGCCACAATACGTTTTGCTCAATATCATTCTCTCTGTGTTGCTCGTTTGCTACACGATTACTTCCCTTAGTCGCTCCACCTTAAAAAGGGGCGTTTTATGCGTCGTTAAATGATTCGCAGCGTCGATTTAATGGAACCTAGAGATCTCAAGTGCCTTTAAAATTAGGCATCCAGAACATGCTAAAAAAGAATTCCGAATTATTTTATTTTACATTTTAATTCTCAACAGCAAACCAAAAAGATAAACGATGCAATTTTCAGAGAGACCCACACAAAAAGGAAGCTGGATGGAAAAGGATGTGCCGAACACATTACTCCAAAAATCATGTGCTGAAGGTCTGTAAAATTTATGGTCACTAACACCATATTCCCTATACGCCACTTGGCGTGACGGGGGTACTTTACTTTTTTTTTTTAATCAATATTTTTTGGGCACATCAAGAGGGGAGGAAAGATGGAGCTCTTGGTAACACACTGGCAAAATACAGGGAAAGAGAGATCGCGGACAACAAAGATAGAAGATACTAGATAGCTTGGTGTCATAACAATGGACGGCAGTCAAATAAAACAAGTGGAGGGGTTTAAATATATAGGAGGTCTAGTAACGACAATCCACAAACAGCAGAGATAGAATCAAGATGCAACAAAGCTTGTCAAATCATCGGACAGCTATCACCACTATTGTCCAACAAGGAAATAGCTCTAGAGGCAAAACAGGGACTCAACAATACAATCTCCATCCCAACTTAGTGCTACCAATGCCAGTCCTGGGCCCTAGATGCAAGAACAATTTTAAAAAAAATAATCTCTACTGAGATGAAATGTGTCAGACGAATGACAGGAAACAGACTGAGATATAAGATCAGAAATGAAGAACTGAGATAAAAGCTTGAAATAATTTCCGTCATAGAGTACATACAGAAACACCAGATAACATGGTTTGGTCACATGATAAGGCAGAAAGTTCTAAACACTCCACAACGAGCCTTTAATAAACGTTGCGAGAACACAAAACCAAAGGGTCGACCACGACAAAAATATGGATTGAATGAATATTAGAAACAGTAGAAAACCAGCAGGAGAAGCCAATAGAAGAGCAAAAGAACGCAAATTGTATCTCCCTCGGCACTAAATGGCAAATGATGAAGGAAAGATGAAAAGTCTTACTAGATTCCAACTTTCACATCCATATGTTAGCATTGGTATCACACGGGAGTTGAACAGCCTAAATTTTGTTCATTTTTGTTCAAGAACTTCTTAAATAATTGCATCAAATATAGAGGCCTCAACACAAATCTCACTTTTTTTTAAAAACACAGCAAGGACATGTATTATAACCAGGAAATATGTAAGTGTGCACACACAAGTACACAGTTTGTTAAAATTAAATGTTGATATGACTATAAATAGGACAGAATTCTCAATATTTACTGTTGTGAAATCGTACTTTGCATAATATAATATACCTTGTGTATAGCATTGATGCTTGAGCCACTGGCGTGAGCCATCTTTGTGTGAGCTGCTGTCGTGGTTCATTTATTATTTGAATGAAGAGGTGCCAAATGTTTCGTGATTTCATTGTGTGAACATTCATCTTTTATTCTCATCTCATCACATGTCCTACATATACCTCACCATCTATTCTCATCTCATCACAAGTCTTACATACAACCATTTTCTATTCTCATCTCGTCACAAGTCCTACATGTGCTTGCTTGCTTGCGTTCGCCCGATGACTAAAGTATTCTAGAGTATTCGTAGACAAGTCCAATATATAACCACCATCTATTCTCATCTCATCACAAGTCCAACATACAACCAACAATATTTTCTCATCTCGTCACATGTCTTATAACCACCATTTATTCTCATCTCTTCACATGCCCTACATATAACCACCATCTATTCTCATCTCGTCACATGTCCTACATATAACCACCATTTATTCTCATCTCGTCACATTTGCTACATATAACCACCATTTATTCTCATCTCGTCATATGTCCTACATATAACCACCATCTATTCTCATCTCGTCACATGCCCTACATATAACCACCATTTATTCTCATCTCGTCACATGTCCTAAATATAACCACCATTTATTCTCATCTCGTCACATGTCCTACATATAACCACCATTTATTCTCATCTCTTCACATGTCCTACATATAACCACCATCTATTCTCATCTCGTCACATGTCCTACGTAGACACACACCAATTTTCTATTCTCATCTCCTCACATGTCCTAGAAATACCTACCTTCTATTCTCATCTCCTCACATGTCCAAGAAATACCTACCTTCTATTCTCATCTCCTCACATGTCCAAGAAATACCTACCTTCTATTCTCATCTCCTCACATGTCTAAGAAATACCTACCTTCTATTCTCATCTCCTTACATGTCCAAGAAATACCTACCTTCTATTCTCATCTCCTCACATGTCCAAGAAATACCTACCTTCTATTCTCATCTCCTTACATGTCCAAGAAATACCTACCTTCTTTTCTCATCTCCTCACATGTCCAAGAAATACCTACCTTCTATTCTCATCTCCTTACATGTCCAAGAAATACCTACCTTCTATTCTCATCTCCTCACATGTCCAAGAAATACCTACCTTCTATTCTCATCTCCTTACATGTCCAAGAAATACCTACCTTCTATTCTCATCTCCTCACATGTCCAAGAAACACCTACCTTCTATTCTCATGTCATCATCATTGTTGAGTGCCGTCTCCGCATGGAAGGTTGGCTACCATGGAGCGCCATTCCGCTTTCTCTTGCTTTGATGGTGTAGGTTGTCATAGGCTGACATGTCCATCTTTTGATGTTACTCGTCCATGTTAGTCTTGGTCTGCCTCTATTACAATGTATTTTCACTTCCAGTGTTACTTTTAGTAGGCTGTTGTGTCTTTTAACATGCCCCAAAAATGTCATTTGTCTTGTTCTAATTGTGTTTAGTATTCTCTTCAAATTTTTAGTTGTCTTAAAACTTCATCATTTGTTCTCTTTTCTTTCCATCCAATTCTACCTATTCCATCCAGTTCTACCTATTCCATCCAGTTCTACCTTTTCATCCAATTCTACCTGTTCCATCCAGTTCTACATATTCTCATGTAGACGAAGTGATTCCTTACCATAACATACAATTGAAGTAGAAAAAGCTATAAAAACAATGAGAAAGGGAAAGGCAGCAGGACATGACAATATACAGATAGAGATGATACAGGCTCTAGAAGAGTTTGGCATCGAAGTGATCACAGACATATGCAATGACATATACCATACAGGATACATACCAAACGATCTAAAATCACCAACTTTTATTGTATTGCCTAAAAAGAATGGTGCAGTTGAATGCAGTGATTTCAGAACAATAAGCCTAATGAGCCAGGTAACATAAATTTTACTAAAAGTTATACAGAGAAGGATTCAGAATAAAATCAATACTGAATTAGATGAGCAACAATTTGGATTCAGGAAAAACAGTGGGACAAAAGAAGCCATATTCAGCATGAGAACATTGATTGAAAAGTACACAGAAGTAAACAAACCAATATATGCCTGCATTATAGACTACACCAAAGCTTTCGATAGAATACACCATAACCAACTCATAGACTGCCTAAAGGATATACATCTAGATGACACAGACATACGACTAATATGTAATTTGTACTGGGAGCAAACAGCAATAATAAGATATAACAAGGAGAACTCTACACCCATGGACATAAAAAGAGGAGTAAGACAAGGATGCATCCTATCACCAAGCTTGTTCAATCTATACACTGAGCAAATCTTTAAAAACATCTCAGAGATACCAGGCCTAAACATTAATGGAAAGATAAGCAATAACCTAAGATATGCTTATGATACTGTTCTACTAGCAGAAAATCCTAAAAACCTACAACAATTGCTTAATGTGATAAACATAACTAGCAAAAAATATGGACTAGAAATGAATATCAAAAAGACTAAAACTATGATCATAAACAAAGAAAATTCTCAAGACCTACAATTAAATATCACAGTTGAGGGAATACATCTGGAGACAGTCCAGAGCTACAACCACCTGGGACATACTATAACCAGTGATGGAAAATGCAAAATTGAAATAAACAAAAGAATAGGTATGGCAAAAAGTAATTTTAATGCCATGAAAAATATACTAACAACAAAACAAATATCAGCAGGGCTGAAACTAAGAATGGCAAAATGTTACATCTTCTCAATATTCCTGTATGGTGCAGAAACATGGACATTAGACAAGAAAACAGAACATAAAATTGAAGCCTTTGAAATGTGGATTTATAGAAGAATAGG
The DNA here is from genome assembly GCA_032433765.1 of Megaustenia siamemsis. Classification (NCBI taxonomy): domain Eukaryota; kingdom Metazoa; phylum Mollusca; class Gastropoda; order Stylommatophora; family Ariophantidae; genus Megaustenia; species Megaustenia siamemsis. Next base: position 15,333,172 of record JAVIAB010000156.1, on the reverse strand, counting down.
TAGAATTGGATGGAAACAAAAGATAACAAACGATGAAGTTTTAAAATAACTGACAATAAAAAGAGAACTACTAAATACAATTAAGACAAGAGAAATGAAATTTTTGGGGCATGTTAAAAGACACAACAGTCTACTAAAAGTAATATTGGAAGGAAAAATACAAGGTAAAAGAGGCAGAGGCAGACCAAGACTAACATGGACGAGTAACATCAAAAGATGGACAAGTCAATCTGACAGCCTGCACCATCAAAGCAAGAAACAGAGTAGAATGGCGATCCATGGTAGCCAACCTTCGTTGCGGAGAAGGCACTCGATGATGATGATGATAAACATACAATTAAAGAGGAGAAGGGAGAAGAGCAAGAGTAAGATGGACAGACAGTATCAAAGAAATGCTACATCAAATGACAATAATTCAGGCCACCAAAAGGGCCAGACCAGAACTTTGTATCTCCCTCGATGTCCTGACGAGTACAGGAGGAAATGAAGAAAGAGAGTACATACAATATTTATATTAGATATCTGTTTCTCGAAAGCATCTAGTTTTTTTTCTCTTTTGCTTTCCAATACTTTTAGCTTTCTTGTGCATGTAAAAATGATCAATACAATTGAGGTGGATGCATAAAACATAAATAAGCACTACCTTAATAATATTGATACCAGCTTCAGTGAAATTATGTGGATAGGTCACATTAACAGGAAATCTAACAGGGTTCTTCATTTGCATAGTCAGCACATTGCACAGTGTTTGTGTGAGAGATTGGGAAATAACATAAAAGCATTACATTTGGTTATGGAAGGCCCCGGTATCACTGCAAACGAATTGAAATCAATAATTGCTCAACCGCCCGTGCCAGCGGTATCATCCGAATTAATATATCACCTCCCAAACAAAGAAAGGTAACTGTAGTCCCCATCATAGCAGTCTCAGCACAAGCCAAAAGACATAAGGCGAAACCGCGCAGAAAGTGAACACAGCCAACTGTTCGCTGTCATACGATATCATCATTCATCGTAAACAATTGGAATATCGAAACATGATCAAAACGGATGAGACACACAGCTTACGGTGTGCACAGAGCACTTAACTCAGTAGCTCCTGCAACAAGTCGAACTTGGAATATGAGGAAACTGCAACAAGGAAAACTTTACATGCATAGCCTTCAATTGTTCCCGCCGCCTATCCACCACATACTGGAAGTTCACGTCCTCTTGAAAATGATGATCGTCGTATTTTTTTTAAAATGTATAGCGCTTGATGATGTTAGGCCATCGTTGTTGACTCCTATTCCGAACATATAGACACAGTTAGTCGTCAGATTATCCCCGTCGCACATCAAACAACAGACCGTAAGATTAGCGTACGGCCGGTCTAGGGATATACGATAAGCCAAATTACCAAGATGAGCATTACATACAACACTGAAGTGTGACATACAATATTCAGATGTAACACAAAAAAACGCTCAAGCAACACATACCAAATAAGTGAGAAAATTAGAAATTGTTTCTAAAAAAAAATTAACATACAGCAATGCAATGCAACTTACAGATACTACATGCTAGATAAACAAGAAATGTAACATGAAAGCGTTACGAATGATGTAACATCTATTTATTGACCTTTCGAGCCGTAGCCGGCCCATAGGACGTAGACCAAGATACCCCTTCTCTTATCTGAATTTTTGTTCTAGCAGTTTTCAATTCTTTTAAAGATCTTTTATCAAATCTCGCCATTTGTCTCTGTTCTGTGCAAGCAGCTCTATCTCATTGAGGGAGCCGATTCCTTTTGCTTTTGCCTCTCTCAGCAATGTTCTTCTCAGTGTCTTTCTGGGTCTTCCTCTTTTTCTCTTACCTGTTGTTTCCCACATGAGGGCTTGTTTTGCTATTCGATTATTATCTTTTATTATTTTGAATTATTTTTCTCCGGCTTGGTATAGAACCGTTGATCGGAGGTTTAACAAGCCGCTATCGTAAAAACGATTTTGTTAATGACACGATGTTGTTAATGAAACGATGTTGTTAATGAAACGATGTTGTTAATGAAACCATGTTGTTAATGACACGATGTTGTTAATGAAACGATGTTGTTAATGAAACGATGTTGTTAATGACGCGATGTTGTTAATGAAGCGATGTTGTTAATGAAACGATGTTGTTAATGACACGATGTTGTTAATGACACGATGTTGTTAATGACACGATGTTGTTAATGAAACGATGTTGTTAATGAAACGATGTTGTTAATGACACGATGTTGTTAATGAAACGATGTTGTTAATGACACGATGTTGTTAATGAAACGATGTTGTTAATGACACGATGTTGTTAATGAAACGATGTTGTTAATGAAACGATGTTGTTAATGAAACGATGTTGTTAATGAAACGATGTTGTTAATGAAACGATGTTGTTAATGAAACGATGTAACATACAATACTGAAAAAAACCTACAAACATTCAACGGTTACATATAACATTTAGGCACCACACATCGAATAAGCAAGCAAAATCGTATATATATATATAATAATAAACCATAAACACACTACATTAACTACACAACAAGCCCTTTTTTTAAATCCCCAAGGGAAAAGACAAAGAGGATGACCAAAGAATTCTTGGAGAAGACAGATAGAAGCAGAGATGAAGATGATGGGGAAGATATGAAATGATCTTTAAAGAATGGCATGAAACAGAACGACTTGGAAAGTGTTTGTTGAAGACCTATGCTCCACAGGGAGCTGAAAAGTTGAAGATAAGACTCCATTAACTATAAACACAAAACAAGAAAATATAACTAAATACACAATTAACAAGAAGAACAATAATTTAAAAAAACATACTACAAAGAACACATTAATGAAAAATGTATTTATCCATTAAATACATTTAAGAATAACACAAAAGTGGTTACTATTACTGAAAAACAACAAGAGAATACTAAACATAAAAATTACAGGAAAAAAAACGTAATGCATATCACATTAATAAGGAAGTATGAGATAAGAGTATTAGATTCAACATTAACATATAAAATAACAGAACATGTTTCATCACATGAAAATTAATGTAAATGTGTTAAATACCAAAGGATATTTTTTTTAATAACATAAATGTTACACACTACATTTATCATCATCAAGTACCGGGCCTGCTGGCGTAGGTGATCATGTCTCTCCACAACTTTCAATCTCAACAGTTACTTATCATTTCTGTTGTTGACCTTCTGCCAAGCCGTTCTCTTCAGCTGTCTGATATTTTTTCTCTTTGCTTTCCTCTATCTTCCCAGTTGTTACATTATATTCAAGCTGTTGCATCTCATTACATGGCCACAAAATTATGATTGTTTCTTCCTAATATTGGAAATTAGCTCTCTTTTTTGCTTTGGCCTCTTTCAGAACGTTTTCAATACTCTTCTTTGCTGTTCATGGTATTCTCAACATTCTTTTGTAAAACCACATTTCTACAGTGATATATATCCTTGTCTGTTGTCCTATTGTCCATGATTCACATCCATATGTTAAGACTGTCTATACATAACATTTAAGAACTCTTTTTCTTGTTTCTATTGTCAAAAATGGATTGCATAGTATATCTCATTTTTTGGAAAGCTGCTTTTGCCTGAGCCATTCTGCATCTCACCTCTTTTGTACATCTTCTGTCTGAGGTTAACAAAGTTCCCAAATATTTAAATTCATTTACCTGTTTTAATATTGTTCCACTTGTCTTTATTTTGCACTGAGGTGATGTCTTTGATATTACTATTACTTCTGTACCACATTTATAAGGAAACAAAAATAACATACAAGTGGTAAATAACACACAAACATCATTCAACAACAAAGCAAACAAAGTAATAAGGGCTTTTCTTGCCAGTTTGTATCTGGAATGTATTTTCACGATGTGTCATATAGTTCACAAAAACATTATGTAAGCACATATGTATGATAAGCCTAACAAATGAACATAACCAGTAAATAAATTAACAAATCCACAATACGCCTGAAATCATTTATGTGAATAGTCACCATATGAGTACGAAATATCAGCTCTTAGAAGGCACAAATAAAACAGCTAACTACAACTAAATCTGTCAGTATGCTTGCAAGTATATTTGCTGATAAGTATAGTTCATCAAAATAAACAAAAAATAATAACTACAGAAACTATACTAAAACACAAAAAACATGAAACAAAAGTGTAGAAAAATGTAACTATAGTAAATTAAAATATCTTTAAACATTGCAAACCAATTATAAGATAATTTCATTCATCTTAAGATATAGTATTTGTATGGTCCCCAGAATGGAAGTAGTGATATAGAAGACATAGTTTTGTACTAACCACTAAAAAGAATAAGTTTCAAATTCTCTAACAGGAAATAGTAATTTAAGAAAACTCAAAAACTCATGATATCAACTGGATGTAAGAGAATCTGTAATATTAAAACTCAGCATTCAAGGTATGATCTCTACAGTATTAAGCTCAACTCAGGGATGTTTTTTTTTTTGCGCGGGGGGGGGGGTGTGTTTTACCTCTGCCGAAGTCCCTAAAGTCTAGGAACTGAATTGTGCACTGGTAGCAGTGTGCACAGCCCCCCCCCCCCCCCCCCGCAGATAACTCCGTCTTCAGAGATAGTCAAATTTTTCCTGCTGATTAGTAATTCATGTTCCATGTCGGACCTCACTGTTGAGACCAGGTGTGGATGATGTATAGTGAAATCACAAATAAAAATCCTATGATGCAGCCAGAATTTGAACTCACAACCTTTTTGATGATGCCAAGGCCGGCATCTTGCCTCGAGACCAACCAGTCCTCCAACTCAAGGTATGACTTCTACACTATTAAGCTCAACTCTAGGTATGAGCTCTGCAGTATTAAACTCAACTCTAGGTATAATCTCTACAGTATTAAACTCAACTCTAGGTATAACCTTTACAGTATTAAACTCAACTCTAGATATAATCTCTACAGTATTAAACTTAACTCTAGGTATGAGCTCTGCAGTATTAAACTCAACTCTAGGTATAATCTCTACAGTATTAAACTCAACTCTAGGTATAACCTTTACAGTATTAAACTCAACTCTAGATATAATCTCTACAGTATTAAACTTAACTCTAGGTATGAGCTCTGCAGTATTAAACTCAACTCTAGGTATGAGTTCTGCAGTATTAAACTCAACTCTATGTATAATCTCTGCGGTATTAAACTCAACTCTAGATATAATCTCTACAGTATTAAACTCAACTCTAGGTATAATCTCTGCAGTATTAAACTCAACTCTAGGTATAATCTCTGCAGTATTAAGCTGGACTATAGGTAAGATCTCTGTAGTATTAAACTCAAACTCAGTGTGTCAACACCACAGTATAAAGCTGAACTCAAGGTGTGATGTCTACAGTATTAAAATCAACCTCAATATGCCAATCCTACAGTATTAAGCTCAACACACTCTAAATAGCCAGAAATACTGATAGAAATGACCCAACAATATACTAAATGACTAGCATTGACATTCTCCAACTTTTCTTCCAACCTGACATGTCATCAGGATCCAAGAACTGACAGTTCGGTGTTGATCCGATGGCATTAAATTCAAAACTAGACTCTCTTATAGAAAAGGGAAAAATAATCACACACACAGTCTATATCAGCAGTGCGGTTGGTGTTTTCCTAGTCGACATGGTCAAGATAATTATTATATCAACTCTAATCCTTATTTCCTCAGATGGGAACCAGAGAGTAAAAGAAAAAGAGGCCAACCTAGATGTAGACTAAAAAGAACACTGAGATGAGAATAAACAACAGCAGGCATCGGCTTCCTTGTTACGGTTGCGAGGCTCATCCAGAATAGGAATGTTTGGCAAGACACAATGTGGGTCCTGTGCAAGGTCTGACACTAGACAGCAAAGATAGCTGGATAAGGAGCCTACAATTTCTGCTATATGTGTCACTTTCTGCTCGAAAGAACAATAGAATAGAAGCCTTGTTTATTTATGTAATCTTTTTTATTCTTTTCATAGTCTACACATAAAGACTTAATAGTTGAAACATTTGTTATTGAGCTCTGTCTTTTATCTGTAAAGCGGTAACATATAAGTCATATATGTGATTATTTTTCCCTTACTACAGACCAACCTGCGGCACTGTACAATTATTATTTATTTATGTTTGTATGCCTAGTCTCACTCTGGGATAACATTTTACCAAACCCACAAACTCGCACCCAAAAAGGGAAAAATGGAGAAAGATTGTGAGCTCATTCTGTTGTTGATCGCAAGGAAAACAGGGAGCAAACTACACTTGTAGAGATTTACCAAAATGGCATTAAGCTTTTCAGGGAGAAATGAAAAAAATATAGTTAGAAGGAAAAAAAAACGGTATAGTTAAAGCTTCATACAACATAAAAAATAAATCATAAAAACATATAATAATTTCGAAGTAGAAGGAGAAATGAAAGGAAAATAAGAATAAAGTCTTCCCTGTATGCTCTGATTTTTCATTTCTCCTTCTAGTAGTAGTAGCCTCCGTCAGTCATAGTTGACTATGAATTTTTCAGCGTCCCTAGAAATGTTATTTTTTCCTTTCTTTTCTTTTCTCCTTCTAGTTTCTCTTCTTTCTTTCTTTTCTCGTTCTCTTTCTTTTCTCCTTCTAGTTCTAAATTATTATATGTTTTTATATTATTTATTTTTTATTTTAAATACATTTATACGTGTGTTGTATGTTTGTTCCTGTTGATGGCCTATTGCACCGAAACGTTGTTCTGGCTTGTGTTGTCCACTTGTTACGCGAAGCTTTAACCATACCGTTATTTTCTTTTTTTTTTTTTTTTTTGAATATTTTTTTTTTTTTCATTTCTCTTCACTGCAGCTTTGCAATTTGATGCATTTATGTGCATTTCGCCTTGATACATTAAACTTTTTAACTACTTTTCTAGCTTGGATCTGGCGTATTTCTTTACATTTCATGTACCCCGTTAACAAAATATTACCAACTTAATGTAGGCACTAAGGGAGCCGCGATAGCTCAGTGGTTAGTGAACTGGACTACAAAGGACAAGAGGTAGGGTTCGATCCCAACCGATGGCTTCCGGGTTTACCCAGCCTTAAATGGGTACCGGATTTTTTTCTGGGAAAGTAAAGCGGCACGGGCGTAATACCGACCACATTACCCCAAAAATCATGTGCCGAATGTCTGTAAAAATTTATGGTCACTAACACCATATTCCCCATACGCCACTTGGCGTGACGGGGGCTCTTTACTTTTTTTTTTTTTTTTTTTAACTAATGTAGGCACTCCCAGGGGTTATAGCTTCCTATGTGTTCTTTGGTGGCTAATTTATTTTCACTTTACAGTCATGACTTGTCCTGTGGCTAATAAGACATTAAACATAAACAAACAGACAAATAATGGCAGTTACAAGTTAAAATATTTGAATATTTTAGAAATTAGAGTGAAAAATGTCATGATTTACCCATCAGTCATTACTAATGATAATGTTTATGTCATTGCAAGAAAAAATCTTAACAGTTTGTGTACGTTGTTGTGACTACAATGCAATAACATACAAAACATAACACTGAATTTAAGCATCAATTTCCATGTACATTTCCAACAATATGCACAATACATATGCTAAGATAGCAAAAATAAAACCAAAACATATTCCAATGGACCAAATATATATATGAGACATCCCAATAAGCACCACGCACAAGATAAATCATCAAGCAGTTGCTTGAACTCTCCACCTTTAGTTTGACAGAAAGAAAAAGGCAACAAAAGTTGAAGAAAGAAGAGTTACAAAAAAGTGAGGAACACCACTTGGCAATAAAGGGGTTGATCAATTCTCTGGTACTTGTGACGTGACTCAGGACAAATTAAAGAGAATCTATGGTAAAAGTATCTGCAGTTGTCTTTGGATGATGATGTTGAGCAAACATAAATGTGCAAATTAAATAATTAAATATCACAATATGAACAGAAGAACACATAATTGTGTACGTAATTGGAACATAATTTTTCTTTTTTAACACACTAAGAATTTTATACATACATCTAGACACTGTCTATCTATTGACCTTTCGAGCTGTAGGCGGCCCATAGGGCATGGACCCAGATACTCTTTCTCTTATCTAAATATTTATTCCAGCAGTTTTCAATCCTTGTAAAGATCTTTAATCAAATCTCACCATTTGTCTCTGTTCTGTGCAAGCAGCTCTATCTCATTGAGGGAGTCGATTCCTGCTGCTCTTGCTTCTCTGACCAATGTTATTCACAGTGTCTCTTGGGGTCTGCCTCTTTTTCTTTTCCTCTTACCTGTTGTTTCCCATATGAGGGCTTGCTTTGCTATTCGGTTATTACCTCTCCTCATCACATGTCCAACATATGACCATCATCTTTTCTTGATTACTGAAGATATTAGTGGTTGATTGGCGATTTCTCTAATTTCCTCGTTTGTTTTGAATTTGTTCCACACTATAGCAAGTATTTTCCTTAGACATTTATTTTCGAATATGTTCAACTTTGTTTCTATGTCTCTTGTTGTTTTCCAGCTCTCACATTCATACGTAAGGGTTCATAGTACGTTTGATTTGAATTATTACATACATATCATCATCATCATCATCATCATCAAGTACCGGGCCTAGTGGCGTAGGTGATCATGTCTCTCCACAACTTTCGATCTCGGCAGCTATTTATCATTTCTGTTGTTGACCTTCTGCCACACATACATACATATAACACATCATAAATCAAAATCTTAAATCACTGGCTCAATATTTCAATGTTTGTGTACGCCTGCATTTATATTTCTAGCTAAGTCCTGGGGAAGCCGCGATAGCTCAGTGGTTAGTGAACTGGACTACAAAGGAAGAGGGGTAGGGTTCGATCCCAACCGACGGCTTCCAGGTTCACCCAGCCTTAAATGGGTACCGGATTTTTTTTTCTGGGAAAGTAAAGCAGCACGGGTGTAATACCAACCACATTACCCCAAAAATCATGTGCCGAAGGTCTGTAAAATATAGGGTCACTAATACCATAATTCCCTATACGCCACTTGGCGTGACGGGGTACTTTACTTTACTTTTTATTTAAGTCCTGGGGAGTTAATTTTGCATGAATATCACTTTTTCTAGGCAACAGCTATGTGCTCAGGCGTCCCTCGTTATATGGGCAGATATTTTTAGGCATCAGAGGTATTCTCGATTTTTTATCAAAGAAAATGGTATTCTGGGTCGGTTTTTCTCTACCATTTCCTACTCCAACCAATTTCCATCTGCAAAGGATTCTTTTATGTGTGCACAATGCACATTTTGCCATTGTTTGCCATTATCAGAGGGCTAGATATCAGACCTTACTAACCAGAGACCAGGGGAGGGTAAAGACACAAAGAAACCATGAATTTGATTTTTTGATAAATTCCCACCACATGTGATGGGATTAGAACTCTGGACCTTATTGTCCAGAGACGAGCATTCTACCTCAATGTTTCAAAATTTTAACATAAAAAAACTTATCATTACATTTATCTCATTTGCTTTGTCTGCCTGAGAGGATTCTAATAAACCTGAAAATAAAGACATCACTGCCAGCATTTTACAATATATAAATATATTATAATATTTTAATTACCAAGACAAACCCCAAATTGAAACTTCACAAAATAGTAATAGAAATAAATAATAAAATCACTGGCAGAAACCTCAATCCTGTATTACAAAAATGTATCATGTAGTAGCCAAAAGTTTAAACTTAAGTTTCCAAACGATACAAAATCTGGCACACCATAAACATATGCTACCCCAAAGCAAGGTGTTATTAATGAATTGTTTTACTGATATTTTTTGTTGGACATGATATAAAAGTTCAAGTTTTCAAAATGCCAGTGAATAATTGTGAAAACTGAATTAGACTGCTAAAATCTCCTAAATGCATCTATTACACTATGGAGTGTGTGTGCATATATATATATATATGCATATGTGCCACTTTGGCACGCAAGGTTTCTGTTTTTGTAGTTCTGCCCTATGTGCCGTCTTCGGCTCGAAAGGACAATAGATAGATAGATAGATATGCATACACACACAATCATTGCAATCAGGCAGTGTGCATTAGTGTTCCAATCTCTTTCCCAATCACATAGAAAGAAAGATTGCAATCCAGCAAATTAACTGCAGCAGCTTCAGTGGGCTGGTCTACATCAGTTTTAATAACGACAGGAATGTTTCTGTACTTGAATATCAATGAATGCTCTATTACAACAGCAATGGAATCATGGATGATCAGTAAACAAACAAGCGGGTACTTGGAAGCCACAGTAATGTGGTTTTATAGAAGAATGTTGAGAATACCATGGCAAGTTAAAAAACAACAATTAAGGAATCCAGAAAGAGGCCAAAACACAAAGAAATCTATTAAATTATATCCAAAATAGGCAGATCATTTTTTTGGCACGTGATCCGGAGGGCAAAACTGAAAAATGATACAACAGACAAAATTAAGTGTAAAAAGAGATAAAGGAAAGGAATGGGAGAAGTTACTAGACAGTTTAACAATGTGGCACAGAAAGTAGCCAATTCTAGAATTTATAAGAAACACTTTGTGTTAATGAAAGATGGGGAGACATGATCACCAACACCTCCTGGCATGGCAACAGATGATGATTTTAACAGCAACAACAATATTGGATGAAGAACCTGGACAGCATTAAGGCTGAAAGTGGTCACAGACTCATAGCTGACTATATCAAGATCTATGAACTACAACTGATCAAGATCCAATTCTATCACACCTGGAATAGTCTGGACATGTGAATATTGATTTAAAAGGAAAACAACCCAGTACCCAAAAGTGCATTACTTAAAAGTCACATGCTTTTGAGCCAAAAGGCATAATTATTGCAGTCCGTGTAAATCACACCTCAATGCATCTACAACCATTAAACGCTGTATTACGATACTTCATTTTAAACCACTTTTTCATGATACAGTCATAAAATTTACTACTCAAAAAACCCTGTGTTGCTTGGATAAAATTGCAGTGAAAGCAGAAAGCTTCTATGAAAGCTACACAGTGGAAGAATTACAATTTTTAAAAATAATTGAAACAATTAAGGAGTGCCATCAGAACAAATGTGAAGCGATGGACCCATCTGATGCAGAAAATTAAAATTGTTATACAACAGCTATCTTGTTTATATCACACACCAAACAATAAACCACCATTTAAAAAATAAAATATGCTTGATCGAAATGACGTATCTTGGGTGACTGGCCTGAACATTTAGGAAGTCACAAAAAGAAACTTCTGCATAACAAACTGTAGAATTAAAAATATTTTATTTTTTAAATGGCAATTTTTACAACTCAATTGTAATCTAGAGTTTAACATACTTTAAAGCATGAACTATATAGCACTGTCTTTGGGTAGAAGAAAGAAGTAAAAATAAAAGAGAAGATGATATAAGTAATTAAATGTTTTCTTGTTTCTGGCATAAGTCACAGATATAAATGAGTTTAATTCATGATACTCCATGTTTATTTCAAAAGATTATTTTTTGCATCAAAATTCAAGTTTTGTTACTTTCAGATGAATAAATGTTATAAATGTGCAAAGTGAAAACCCCCAAATAAAAATATGAATGCAAAGCTGTAAATGGAAAGAGTATGATTAGCATAGACACTACTTGAGTAAATACAGTTGTAAATGGGTACTTAACTTACAAACTTATTAGAGTATAAACTTAACGGAGTATCTGAAACCATGTCAGAGCTACAAAAAGTGTCTATCGCCAGACCTTTTAGCAATAACTTTAATTAAATAGGAGACCAATGTCATAGTAGTTAGTGCATTCGTACACCAATGTGATGGCTCAGGTTCAGTTCTCAACTGTCTTGAATCATTTCTGAACTGGGTTCATCACCCTCTAAAAATGGGTTAAACTGTATTTTCTATGGAGCAATGAGATGACTGGCATTGCCCACTTCACACATTGAAATGAGTCAATTCTTGCGATAAAACATGGGTCCAACGACCATATTCCCACATGACTCAAGCCATGTGTGATCTACTTCATGTCACAACTCTGAAGGTCATTGGTGCACCACTAACAAACCTCATCAGCTTTCTTCATACAATTCTATCTTCAATATTTTGGGACACTGCAAAGTCAGGGTCGCCCGTAAGCTGCCAGGGCCCAGAAGGGGAGTAAAGAATTATGGTGCTGTTCCCTACTAGACATATTTGTAAGAGACGACTTATGAAAATTGGGTATGGGACTGGCTATTCTGTACTGTAAAAAAATAAGCTGCAAAAACTTCACAAACATGGACAAGTCAAAGAAAACACACTGCGGAAACCAACTGAAAGTATTACACAACATGTCCTTTTCTAGGATCCCCAAGGAAAAAGACAAAGAGGAAGACAAAAATATTCTTGGAGAAGACAGATGGAAGCAGAGAGGAAGATGACAGGGAAGACATGGAATGATCTTAAAAGAATGGCAAGAAACAGAATGGCTTGGAAAGTGTTTGTTGAAGATCTATGCTCCACTGGGAGCTGAAAGGTAGAAGAAGAAAAAACAGTCAAGGTCTGTCCATTCTTCAATTTTCTCCTTCTCTTTCTTTGACTATCTTTCCTTCTTTCCTTTCACAGCTCCTTGTAGAATGTTCTCCTTGTAGAATGATCTGCTTGTAGAATGTTCTCCTTGTAGAATGTTCTCCTTGTAGAATGTTCTCCTTGTAGAATGTTCTCCTTGTAGAATGATCGAGAGGCATGACCAAACAATTCCTATTTTGTGTTTCCTCACAATAGTCAAAAGATCACCATATACTCTGATCTAATGCTGTATCCTTTAGCAAACTCTTTCATTTGTGATACAATCTAAATAAGAGACACCCAACATCTTACTATAACATTTCATTATCTCCATAACTTCTATTTTCTTTCTGTCAGGGTGTTTATTTCACAAGAATATAGAAAAATTGAAATAATCAGGGCACGCATCAGCCCAATTTTATAATTAAGAGTGATGTCCTTATCTTTCCAAATAGATGTTAGCCTTGCAAGGGCAGCTGTAGTTGGCACTGTTCTAATTGATATTTCAGGTTTTAAGTCTTCATTGCTTACAGGTGATCCTAAGTATTTAAACTTGTGAACTATTTCTAGTTCTTGTCCATACATTTTTATTTTTGTTACAATGCTCCCAGTGTTACTGGTCATTAATTGTTTAAGCACTGATTTCCAAGCCATATCTTTCTATCTATTGTCCTTTCAAGCCGAAGACGGCACATAGGGCAGAACTACAATCTCAAAAGCAGAAACCTTGCGTGCCAAAATGGCACATACTGCAGAGATCACTGCTTCTAAAATCTATGGTTCTGTTTCCATAACAATACTTTTTACAATGACAGCTTGTCAAGCCATTGATCAATCCCCTTAGTTGCCTCTTACGACATGCCTGGTAGGTCATAGTGTCACTATTCTTTACTTCCCACATAATACGGCTCCGGTAACACACGGGAGCCAAGCCATATGCATCAGATGTTTTATCTGGTCGTTGTATCAGATCTATTAACTCTTCTTATGTTTCTGTTAAATCGTCTATATCATCAGCCAAAGTCAGGTTATTAACAGTTCCAGAATCTATACGTGTATGCGCTTTCATGGTCATTAAAACATATGTCATGATTCTTACCAAAAAGGAGGTAGGAGAGAGTAGGCAGCCTTGAACTCCAACTGTTGTTCCACTTGGTTTCTATTGACAAGTACTGCAATTGTAATGCTGTATAATGTAGATATTTTACGCTGTTAACTGTGTTGGCACAGAAGTTGTTAATGATACATTTGTTACATCATTAAATCAACTGAACACCTATTGGTGTGACTGTGGTGCAATACCATTATCCTAGAACAACAAGCTCCAGAAAGTAATTATAAAAATAGCCACTTCCTCCATAATCGTAACTAACTATCTTCCTGTTAACAAAAGCATCTAGATAATGCTTAACTCTCCAAGCTTGTCTTTCATGATTAAATGTTGAAACATATACAACCCACAGTGAATAAATTCTCCGATAATGAGATATGGTAATAGCAGACTAAAATACCCCAAACATCGTAGCTAATGTAAAGTATAACATAACAAAATTATAACATATCATATGTACAAAACATAACTTTACCAGACTTTAAAACAGACGAAGATATGGTAAATCTAGTCTATATGGGAATAGAAAAAAAATATATAACAGTTATTTTTAAATAAATTCTAACAGCACTAGCAATAGTTTGTGCTGTTGCAAAATAAAACATAACAGTTTACATAACAAACATATTACGTTACAGTTACACAACAATGTAAAGTGCAGTTAATTTAATTTATACGTATATAAATGCTTTCCATCGAGGCTGAAAAACAGTTCAAAAATTTACTAAGAGAAGACAACTAGTCAAAGACTCTAAATTCCAACAATATATAATAAATAGAAACGGCAAAGTGAGATTTACAGAGGGCAAAAAGTAAAAAAATGCATATGCTTCTTTTTTTTTCTGTACATTCTACAACCTTAATGGGCATTTCTGCAAGTTGTTCAATCTCAGCAAGGTAGCTGATGCTAGCTCTTGTTGCCCCTCGCCTTAGTGTTCTTTTTAGTGTTTCTCTAGGTCGGCCTCTTTTTCTTTTACCCTCTGGTTGAACATGTTATAAGAAGAGAGAAATTGAAACACATAGTTATTACTCTTACCTGGAACCCACAGGGAAAAAAGAAATAAGGAAGATCTAGGAACACATCGAAGCATGAGGCTGAGATTGTGGTCGTAGTCACTTAAACATTTTCATCTGCTATTTTTGTTTTAAATGTGTGTTTTCCTTGAGTGTGGAAGTGATTGTACTTTCCCTATTAGATGGAAGTCATTTGGAATTGTCGTCTGTGCTACCAATTAGGGATGTATGGTAGTCAACCTTTTCAATAGAATTTACAAATGCCAACATGCTTTAGAGGGAGATATGACATGAGTGGAATGGATATGGGGAATATCCGACTGCAATTAAACTGATTCCATAAACAGAACAGGAGAACAGTGGATGTACCTGCACTACCCACAACTGAGGATGATCTGCAGGAATTCATCACAAGCTGTAAGCTTGAACACACTGGATAAACTGCATAGTCTGGTCAGAACATTGATGTTTGATGAGTAACAGCACATCGACTATTTCATAAACTTTTTGAGTTGATACGACTGTCACAAAGATTATATAAGAAAATTCCAATAAAGTTGCATTCTATATCTGTTGGAGATCAAGGAGTATTCTGTGCCCACCCTGTATAATACTGTGGACAAAATATGGGGAAAGACATGATCGACTATGTCAACCAACACATGACATTAGTTAGTACCCCCGTCACGCCAAGTGGCGTATAGGGAATATGGTGTTAGTGACCATAAATTTTACAGACCTTCGGCACATGATTTTTGGGGTAATGTGGTCGGTATTACGCCCGTGCCACTTCACTTTCCCAGAAAAAATCTGGTACCCATTTAAGGCTGGGTGAACCCGGAAGCCGTCGGTTGGGATCGAACCCTACCCCTTGTCCTTTGTAGTCCAGTTCACTAACCACTGAGCTATCGCGGCTCCCACACATGACATTATTCCAACCTAATTCCTTTCAGCTGTGAGCAGGTTGTTTCTTACAGTACATGCCTCCTGCTCATCATTTTCAATTTATTTTCTGCTAGTGAGAACAGTATGTTGATGCGTTGAAAGATACTGGCAAGATGGATCTTTAGGTCCAGCCGTGTAATAAACAGGAGATGATGGCCATGCTGAAGTTTAGAGAAAGGAAATTAGTGCATAAAAGCTTTAACTAATTCTGGTGAAGAAAACTGCAATATTGTCTCAAAATTTGATAAGTTATGAATAATTTTTAAAAAAAATATGACATAACTGAAATAAAATTAGCTACATTATTCAATTTTCAATGTAGTATGACATATTGGAACAACATAAACATCAGTTTAAATAGAATAAGGAGACCCCAAGACACTTTATGAACTGAATTTTCAGATAGGAGGTAAGAGCTATGGCAAAGATGTCACAGAAAAAAAGAAAATTCAAAAAGCTTTATTAAAAATAATCTTTGAAAAAGCTTTCATTCGATTAAATCATAAATAAAACAAGCAGTTTCTGCTTTAATTTAACCATAGATTATGACACTTCATTTTAAATCCCATTTTTATGACACTGTCATCAAATTTATTACTAAAAACTGTGTACTTGGCAAAATGCAGTCACTATTTTTTTAATAGAAATATTTGGAGAAATAATACTTTAGAAGATTTTCTGTTTTAAAAAAATTATTTAAATAATGAAGGAGTACAACTAAAACAAGGGAGAAACGACAGCTCAGTGGTTAGTGAACTGGACACAAAGAACGAGAGGTCGGGTTCAATCCTGATCGACGGCTTCTGAGTTCACCCAGCCTTAAATAATTGCCGAATTTTTTTCTGGGAAGGTAAAGCGGCATGGGCATAAAACCGATCATATTAACGGTAAAATCATGTGCTGAAGGTCTATAAAAATCATGGTCACTACCACCATGTTCCCTATACACCACTTGGCGTGACGGGGCACTTTACTTTACAGCTAGAACAAACGTGAAGTGACAAAGACATCTGATGCAAGCAATTTAAATAATAAAAGTTATTTTTGGTAACTACTACTTTTAAAGAACACTCCTAACAGTATTTCTTAAATAAAATATGTCCAGTCACAATGACACATCACAGGTAACTGGCTTGAACATACATGGCAGGAAAAAGCAAGCATGTGCAGCAAACTGCAATTTTTTAAACGGTAATTTTTATGACTCAAATTGTATTCTAGGGTTTAAAAAAAATTCAAAGATCAGGCTCATAGAGCCACAGTTTGAGAACCACAGCAGGAACATAAATTGATAAAACTTTGGCTAAGTTGGTCGCTGGAGTTTTGGAGGTACGTCAAAAATCCATTACGCTCTCAAACAATTTGATATACTGATACTAACAACAATGTAGTAGTACATAATAACAATATTATATCATATACTAATATGAGTATGAGACCTTACATATAGGCCTTTAAAATAATCTCATACAGTACATGAACAGCACAATGTAAATTTGGAAAAAAAATATTGTAATAAATAATGTTAAAAACGTATGTCATTATAAATACTATATACACACACTGCTATGAACTGTCAAAATAATTATGTCCATGAATAGCAAACACAAGACAGATATCATGTTATGGATTCACAAAAATGTTGTTTTAAGCAAACAGTATTCCAAGAAAACAATATTCCAAGAAAACAATTTTTTTAACAGGAAAAAAGAAATGCCAAAAATAAATATGTGCAATGCATGGTATAAACAAAAAACACCAAAAATTCATGGGGATATGAACAAATATTTGTAAGAATTTTCAAAACATTTGAAAGATAACAGTAAAATGAAGAATTCATTGTGAATTTTAAAATAAATTATACATAAACAAAGACTACTAGAAACTCAGTCATTGAATTATAACAAAAAATAAATATCAATAATTAAACAGAAAATCATTGTGAATTTTAATATTAAAACAATTATGAAAAAACTGAACAATTTGTGTGCACTACTTAATGCAAAATAACACAAAAATATAATAAAATAACTAAATAAACAAAAAGTAACGGTTCCCTCCATGCCTTGCTAGGTGTATGGGGAATATGGTGTTAGTGACCAAATTTTTCAATGACCACGGCACATTTTTGGGTGATGTGGTCGGTATCACCTCAGGCCTGCTTTACTTCCCAGAAAAATCTCTGGTACCCATTTTTAGAGGTTGGGTGAATCCCAGAGCCTTGTCAGTCTGACACTGTTGGGGATTGAACCTGGACCATTCTGGTCAGGAAGCGAGCACACTAACCACTGAGGCTAAATAATATAATAACCATCCAAATAGAAAAAACCTTGACATTCATTTTTTTGTGCATGAACTATACAGGGAATGATGACAATTGAGTTTCAATATTTGCTTGTTTATCGCTAGGTATTTAGGTCACTGACAAAGTGCTAATGCCCGGCTTCCACTTTAATTCATCTTGCCCTATCTGTCACAGATCTTTGTGTGTCTGGACAAATCATGTTCATACTATCATCAATTTGTTTTATACCGCATTTTATGACCATCGACTGTGTCAGCTTTTGGAGAACAGTTTTTATTTAAATTTTGTGCGTACACAGCTTTATATCTCCAGCAAAATCCCTGAAGGGACTGAATTTTGTGTGAATATCACTTTTTGCTATTTTCCACATATGTGGCTGTGTGCTCAGGTGTCCCCCGCCATACAGGAAGACCTTCTCTGACTTCAGAATTTTTGTTTATTGTCAATAGTTTTTGGTGTTTCGAGTTCATTTTTTCCTATCAATTTTACCCTGGCAGCAGCCATTTTGATCTACTCTTTTCGATTTCCAATTGCCAAGAGTTCTTTAATATGCACAGAATGCACTCAGGATCTCCGGCTTTTTGTCATTATCTGAGAGGGCAAGACATGAGATCTCATGACCCAATGACAAGAAAAGGCTAAAACCATGAAGAAACCACAAATTTGATTTTTTTAAAATTCACAGCACATGTAGTGGGATTAGAACCTAAGATCTTCTTACCCCTAGACCACCCAGCTGCCCCCCTCCCGACTCTAGAACAGTTAAACATGACATATGACTAACCCATCTCATTTTCCATTTTTTTAATGAAGATTAGTAAAACATTAAAATTCTTAATCGACAATTATTTTAGTCATATAAAAGATTATTTCTTTTTCAGAGTTACCTAAAACAGAATTGTAGCATCTCAAATATATGTCACGAGTGTCAATTATGAATATCACCCCTTTCTTTAATTTCTTCTTCTGAGTTATAGTCTTTGATCGTGCAAACTTCACTCTTTGTCATGTATCATGATGGAGAGGTAGAAACAAAATCATGACACAAGATAAGCTAATCGTATGGTTGGAACTTGTATGTATCCTGATTTCTACCCTAAACCTGTTCAACAGCTTATACACTCTGACATCAGCAGCCTGGATCTTTTTCAACAAATAATACAAGAAAAGCCTTTTTTCCTGAACATCAGTAATCATCATCATCAAGTACCATGCCTGCAACTTTCCCAGTTGATACAATATATTCCAGCTGTTCCCTTCTCATTACATGGCCAAAAAATTATGATTATTTCTTCCTAATATTGGAACTTAGCTCTCGCTCTCTTTGCTTTGGCCTCTTTCAGAACATTTTCATTACTCTTCTTAGCTGTCCATGGTATTCTCAACATTCTTCTTCAATAATAATAAGGACAATAATAATAATAATAATTTGAAGAACAAAAAAACTCATTGTGCATCTTCAAAGCAAAATGTACCAAAAACAGCAAAACGGGGAGAACAAAAATTAAATGTGAACAAAATAAATATTAGACAACAAACAAGGAAACAGAGAACAAGCGATTTTAATTCTAAAAAGAAAATTAAATTAAATAATATACAACAGAAATGTCAAAAAGCCAGGAGACAGCAAAATGACACAATAATAGGTGAAATAATTCTTTTGACAAATATGACCCAGACATCAAAGAATATTTAACTTTTGTTACATATTCGGCATTATTGACTCCTTGACATAAGCACACTTACATAATAAACTGCATAGAAAAAGACAAAAACATAAAAGTGAAATTTCATTAAAATGTAAGCTAGAAAAATCAATTAGCTCCAACAGTCACTCACAGAGTGTCAATATACAACAGGGCATGTCACATATTGTCACAGTGACAAAGCTGATGTACCTACATAAAAATAAAAATTCTCCTCAAAACTCGAATATAACAACCAACCTTGGAGAATCCAATAAACTTTGCACAACAGATTTCACTAAAAATGTTCCTTACATGCCATATTTCATAAATATTCCTTTCATACAAAAATTCACCAATCTTTGTCAATTACACCATAATTTACTAAATGTATCCATTACACACCATAATTTACTAAATGTATCCATTATACACCATAATTTATCAAAATATCCCTTACATGCTATAATTCACTAATGTCCATTTTTTACTCTTGATCCCTCTAGAGCTCCTGCCAATCGGTTCTACTCTGGGTGAGCTGTTAGATTATAGAAAATGAGCCTATGCCAGCCAACTTTGCCTCTTTTAGTTAGAGTTCTTTTAAATGTTTCTTGAGGTCATCCTCTTTTCCGCTGACCCGAGATTTCCCATTTGAGTGCCTGCTGAATCCATTATAATTAAATGGATTTGTCCGTTATACACCTAATTTCAATGGATTTGTCCATTATCTATCTATCTATTGACCTTTCAAGCCGTAGCCGGCCCATAGTGCGTAGACCAAGATATTACTTCTCTTATCTGAATTTTGTTCTTGCAGTTTTCAATTCTTTTAAAGATATTTATTTGTCCATTATACATTATAATTTCAATGGATTTGCCTATTATACATTATAATTTAAATGGATTTGTCCATTAGACATTATAATTTAAATGGATTTGTCCTTTATACATTATAATTTAAATGGATTTGTCCATTATACATTATAATTTCAAAGGAATTGTCCATTATGCATTATAATTTAAATGAATTTGTCCATTATAATTTAGATGGATTTATTCATTATGCACCATAATTTCAATGGATTTGTCCATTATACGTTATAATTTAAATGAATTTGTCCATTATAATTTAAATGGAATTGTCCATTATACATTTATAATTCACCAACCATATCATTTAAAGTAAACATTCAAAAAACGTGTCCCTGATACAAAACAATTTACTAAATGTTTTCCTAGAACAAGCAAAAAATAAATAAGTAAATCGCTTTGCACTCTAACAAATCTTCCTTCGCCCAAGTAGACCCAATAAAATATCACCCATATAACATAATCCGCAACATGTTTTCTTAAACAAAAGAATATACAAACGTGTCCTTTATATATTTCAAGATTCATTAAACCATTCTTCACAAACCAGAATTCAGTCAATTAATTCCTCAGAAACAATAGTATAATAAATTATCCCATCACAATATATTCAATATACACACAACACAACATATTTAATGAATCCCTCATGAACTGGAATCCAACTTATTTAATCTTCCACACATTAGAGCCTACCATGCAATTAATCCCTCTTAAACAACATCTCTCACACAACAGAATCCATCCAATTGATCTCTCACACAATATAAACCACTTAATCTCTCACACAACAGAATCCATCCAATTGATCTCTCACACAATATAAACCACTTAATCTCTCACACAACAGAATCCATACAATTAATCCCCCCCCCCCACACACACACAATATAAACCACTTAATCTCTCACACAACAGAATCCATACAATTAATCCCCCCCACGCAATATAAACCACCTAATTAATCAGCTATGCAACAAAATACGCTGATTTAATCCATTACAACATAATCTATCAAACTTTCTCCACGAACAAGCCAAATATTCATAGACGTACACACAACTACATTAACATTTCACAATTTAATCATTTACTGTCATAAAAAAAAACCGCAACAAGATCCAAAAAATATTAATAGCTAAAATGGCAAAATAATATTATTTACATCATAATTTTCCAGAAAAACTCATACTTGGAATTTTTGTTAAATTCTGTTATTACACACACCTTTGATGAAGTATATAAAAGAACGTGAATATTCACCGGCTTGAAATGTTACATTAAGATGATCAATCACTCTTATCAAAGAGATCAATCACTTATGTCAGACACTGAGAATTTTAAACATTTTGTCTGAAAAGAGAATATTTTGCAACAAATATAATTTACAATATGGGGAAACCACAATCCGTATAATAATTTTTACAAATAATTTATATTGTTTCAAATGAAAAAAAAAAATAATAATTTACATCTTAACATAATTTCATTAATTAACCAAGAGTGAAAACTGTAATTCAATAATGAGTGAATTTACTGGCAAATGGTAAATAAAAGGCTGTTCATTTCCAGACAAAAATACTGGAATTTAACAACAAATTGAATTACAATTACTGTATTTAATTTTTTTTTAAATGTGTCCCTTGATAATAAATGGCTAACCAACATAAACATTACGTTGACTGAGAGCCACATGGATGCCTTTACGTCTTCCAATCAAAGAACAAAACGATATGATGAAAAGTGAAGGCATCATAAAAACCATAAATGTAAAAATATAAGGGACAATAAACTAGCCAAAGATAAATAAATAGTGTATGCAAAACATTTGATAATATAAGATGTGAAAGATATGTTGAATAATTTGTTGTAACACACATGATGCTTAATGTAACTTACAAATATCTAATGATTAATATTACCATCTATAAATACCCCTTATATATTTATATAACTATCAACATCTTATATTAAAGAACCATCAAGAAATATCTCATAATTAATGCAACAATCAAGAAATACCTTATAACTAATGCAAAAATCAAGGAAATCTGACGTTTAATGCAATCCTCAAGAAACACATTATGAATATTGGTTCGGAGCCATCCCTGCAGTTCCAGCCATCCCCATCAAAACTTTATTTTTTTTTTTTTTTGCAGTCACTTGGTTTGTAATACCTCTGAATACACTTGTACCAGGTCATCTTTCCTAATAGCAGTTTAGAGATCAAGAAATACTTCACTTATCCTGACCATTATTTTCCCATGACATTTAAATTACTGGCATTATCTCATCTCCTAAAATAATTGTAGTTCATTTGCTCTTCAGAATCGCCTCATAATCCATATTGGTCCATCAAATTTCTGTGACTTTACCCTTGTTCTCCCCACCTTCCCTCAATTTTGTGTGTGCCTCTTTGGGTCATTATGTCTATTCTTGTAATCTCTTTCACAAAATTGTACTTACTACATTGTACAATCTTGTTTTCTCTGTGTACTGACTAATGATACTTTTAGTTCCAACAATTACCGTGACAACAATTTGGAAAAATTGTAGGATTTGTAAACTGTTTTGTTTGCACTTAAACTCCATTGAAGACTTTATTAATCAAAATGTTGGTTTGCCGATTTATCTTATTCACAAAACTGAAGCATTCTATTTTTAATTAGCCTCTTGTAAATGTATGACTTTTAATACGACCATCAAGAAATATCTCGTGTTCAATGTGACCATCAAGAAATATTTCGTGTTCAATGTAACCATCAAGAAATATCTGATGTTCAATGTAACCATCAAGAAATATTTCGTGTTCAATGTAACCATCAAGAAATATTTCGTGTTCAATGTAACCATCAAGAAATATCTGATGTTCAATGTAACCATCAAGAAATATCTCATGTTCAATGTAACCATCAAGAAATATCTGATGTTCAATGTAACCATCAAGAAATATTTCGTGTTCAATGTAACCATCAAGAAATATCTCATGTTCAATGTAACCATCAAGAAATATCTCATGTTCAATGTAACCATCAAGAAATATCTCATGTTCAATGAAACCATCAAGAAATATTTCGTGTTCAATGTAACCATCAAGAAATATCTGATGTTCAATGTAACCATCAAGAAATATCTCATGTTCAATGTAACCACCAAGAAATATCTGATGTTCAATGTAACCATCAAGAAATATCTAATGTAATCAACGTAATCATCACGAAACACCATAAGTTTACTGTAACCATCTAGAAACAGCTAGTGTTCAATTTAACCTTCCAGAAATATCTGAAGTTTAATGAAATCATCAAGAAATACCTGATGATTCAGGTAACTATCAAGATATATCGATATAACATACAGTGATATTAAATGCTACCAATGACGCAAACACCTAGTATTGACTACCAATGTCTGCAAACACTTCATGCTAACTAATCTCCTACAAAAGCATTTCATACTAAATGTAACGTCTGCAAACATTACATATTAAACGTTATCATCTGAAAAAAAATGTGTCATTAACTGTCAACTACAGGCATTAAAATGGTGCATCATACACTCTGACATTCATCGATAAACACCCAAACAAATTACATGTTAAATGTAATCTACAAACAGCTGGTGCTAACTGCCATCATCTACAAACATCTTGTGCAAGTTCTCTTTTCCTTGGAAGTACAACTCAAATCTCTTCAGAGCATAAGTCTGGGAACAGAAGTTAGCAACAATTGTTATTTAACAATCTTAGAATTTAAATGGGTCAAGACATATATATTTATATATCTTATCCCACTCTACGACACCTCTATCTTTCCTCGTCTCGGGTACCCAATATACTTCTAGTCAGTTTTGTGTATGCACACAGACCTGTTTTCGGAAACGTGGTACTACGTCTGTGCTGTGTGAACACACATTTTCCTTCACTTTTGTGCACACACACGTATCCCGTGCAAGCTAACCTCTTTCCTTCTTTCCATATCAGAGGATACAGGGAAGACTTTTTATTTTCCTTTTATTTCTTCTTCTAGTTCAAAATTATTATATTTTTTATTTAAATACATATTTGTATGTGTGTTGTATGTTTGTTCCTGCTGAAGGCCTATTGAGCTGAAACATTGTTCTTTTTTGTGTCGTCCACTTGTTACATGAAGCTTTAACTATACCGTTTTTTTTTCTATTTTTTTACTATATCTGTTTTTCGTTTTTTCCATTTCTCCTTAGAATTTAAATATAGTGTGGGGATTTCTGTCTTGTGTTGAAGTAACCAGCTTCTATTTACAGACAATCATCCAAAATACAAGGAACAATAGTAGACCGACAGGAACACTTCAAAAGACTTAGCTGCACAGGTACGCAATCATCATCAAGTACTATGCTGCGGGCAAAGGTGATCATGCCTCTCCACGACTCTCGATCTCAACAGTTATTTATCAGTTTTGTTGTTGACCTTTTGCCAGGCCATTCTCTTAAGCTGTCTGGTATCTTTTCTCTTTGCTTCCACCTGTCTCTTCATCCCTCAATTTTCCCAGTTGTCACAATATATTCCTGCTGTTCCCTTCTTATTATATGGCTAAAAATTGATGATTGTTTCTTCCTAATATTGGAAATTAGCTCTACTTTTGCTTAGGCCTCTTTCAGAACGTTTTCATTACCCTTCTTAGCTGTCCATGGTAATCTCAACATTCTTCTGTAAATCCACAATTCTACAGCCCTCAGTGATTTTCTTGTCTGTTGTCCTATTGTCCATGATTCACATTCACATGTTACTTGCTTATTGAATTGTGAACCCAATAGAACCAAAAAAATCAACACTAGCAGAACGGAAGTCATGAATATCACAAAAGAAAAACAGAACATCAGCACAATGGTAGACTGCAGACAGTTAAAACAAGTGGAGGAATATAAATACCTAGGAAGTCTAGTGACAAATGATATTCACAAACAACAAAAATAGACTCAAGATGCAACAAAGCTTGTCAAATCATAGGACAACTATGTACTACCCATCATCAGGTCACATGTCCATTGCAGAATGTTGCATCACTGCCGACCTGAAAGAATCTCTTTCTCTAGCCAGATCCCCCACTTCTGTTGTCATGTTCAAGGTCTCCTTAATGTCTTGAAACCACACTCTTCTTGGTCTGCTCCTGATGCATCGACCAGGAACTATGAGTTGCATTATTGTTCTTTCCAGCCCTTTGAACCCATAAAACAACAAAAAAGCTGGATTATCCTTACAATATGGCCATCTTACAATTTTATCAATACTAAATAATACTTACAGTGTAGTCAAATTCTATGCTTGATGTTTGTGCCTGCACCATGGACCAAACTCCCCATAGGAAATGTGAATGCAAGGCTAGTGTACTAGTTTCTCTAAACATGGATTCCAAATTGGATTGGGTGTATTCTGTTTTCCCTGATGCTCGAAGGTAGATGCGGTAAAATTCAAACTGTAACAACATAGAATACATGAGAATTACATGGCCTGAATATTATACATTAAAACAATAGTCGTGGCTGAACTATATTTTTATTTAAAATTATAGAGAATTATAATAAACTTTATAACAACAAAGTTTGATATTCTACTGCCTTGTATCGTCATGTATGGCTTGACTTTATTTAATTTCCTTTTTTTTTCTTTCACTGACTGTCAAAGTAATTATTAATCTAGAAAGAAGCACTCAAACAAATTAATTAAATGTGTTGCTGCAGCATGAAATGGTTAAGATTACGTGGTGGCAGATTTACGATTTGTTCATAAGTGTTTCTTCCCTCCTTTTATGTGATTTTTTTCCTTGCTACGATATAGTTAGATCTGAGTATCTGTCTGTGTGTTTGATCGTTTTGACTAGTTCATGAAGCAGGCAATTTTCCAACAGAAAACATATTGTTTTTTATTTTATTTTTACATTAAAACTATTACCATACATTTTGTTTGTGTTCCTTGTTAATAAGCACTCAAAGTGATATTTATAATGTAAATATACTATACACAAAATATTTTTTAATTGCCTTACTCTGTTCAACGCTCGCAATTAACCCAAACCTATCTACACACACAGGGGCTCGGTAGCCTAGTTGGAAAAACCATGCGACTAGGCTACCGGTGTTAGGATAATCCGTATTCGATTCCTGCTGGAAGTCGTGGGAGTTGTAATTGTGGTTGGAAAAAAAATATACCCCCCCCCCCCCCCATCAAACCATCCGCTGGCGGAAATGGGTAATACTCTGGGATGGTGAGGAATGCCACCTCACATCTGAGTTTCGATGCTTGAAGCAACACTATCCAGAAGTCTCCAAACACTTCTGGATAGGCTGTCAAGCACATATGGGTGAAAACTTGCGTGCTAAGACCCTGATTCAAGTCTCAAACTTGGCCTCTACCTAACTACACTTCTACTTTCATATACCTTACTTCTACTAACACATACTGTTCTTAAACTAGTGACACATCAGAGAAAACAACAGACCTGATGTTTAACTTCACTACTGACCTGTTCATCACGACTTGGATAATTTGAATGCAAACACTTGAATCCTGGTCGGCCAGAGCTTGAATAATCAAACATCCATTCATTGAAATGATTGGCCAGGTCGTACCCTCTAAGATATAAATTAGAAACACTAATAGTTTTTTCTTGAACACAAAAGTTGCTACACGATATATGAGAAACTAAACAAAAACTACTACTATCACAGGGTCTCTTATATACTATTGCTACAACTTGCAGGGGCTTCAGTAGTCTAGTTGGGAAAACCACCCATCTGGGCTACCAGCATTAGGACAACCAGTGCTCGATTCCCGCTGGAAGCAGTGTGAACTGTAATCATGGTTGGAAAAAAAATACCCCCACGGTCTACCCAGCCACTGGCAGAAATGCATACCAGGGTAGTACTCTGAGGAATGTCACTTTGCATCATGAGTTTTGATGCTTGAAGCGACACTATCCAGAAGTGTTCAGAGACTTGTGGCCAAGCACATATGGGTGAAAACTTGTATGCTAAGACGCTGATTCAAATCTCATACTTTACCTTTCTACATCTATTTGTGCAGAAAGAAGAATAGTATTTTTGTCCGACCTCTTGCCAATTTATATAATTCTTGACAGAGTTTTATGACAAATGCTTACACCAATTGTAGACTTCATTTTGTAAATTTATTCTTCTCATCATTCACTTATTATTTGGGAGTGGATGTATTGTGTCGCTAATCTAAGCTGCAATATTTACGTCTTTATGCCAGACACACCCATCTTTGGCACGTGTGGTTTTGCTTCAAAGTTGTTGCCCAGTCAGCAGCCATTTTTAGCCTCTTCTTCTCTAGATTTAACTGCCAAGGGTTTTTTAGTGTGCTTGCGTGCATTTGGGACATGTTTATGCCATTTTCCTAGAGGGCTAGACATTGGATATCACTATCCAGAGACAAGGGGAGGGTAATGTCACAAAGAAACCATGGATTCAGTTTGAACAAAAATCCAACTGCCTGTAGTGGGATTCAAACCCAGGAACTTCCTGTCCAGAGGCCAAAGTCTTATGCTTAGACCACCCAGCCTCTATTTTGTAAACAAAAATGAAAACTAAGTGGGTCTCTAACAAAACTGTTGTCAATGTAATAACATAAAAACAGGATGCTTCAGCACTGTGGATGAAAAGAAGGAAAAAGAAAGAGTCATATTACATCCTGAGGTGTGTATGGAATATAGTGCTAGTACCTATATTTGTAGAAAATGTGCACATTTCATTTAGGTTAATGTAGTCAATTCCCAGTGTGTTACCGGGGCCTCAATATAAGGGAAGTAAAAGAATAGTGACACTGTGACCTTCCAGGCATGTTGTAAGAGGCAACTAAGGAGGTTGATTGATGACTTGACAGGCTGTCATTGTAAAAAGTATTGTTATGGAAACAGAGCCATACATTTTAGAAGCAGTGATTTCTGCAATATGTGCCATTTTAGCATGCAAGGTTTCTGTTTTTTAAGACTGTGGTTATGCCCTAGGAGCCGTCTTCAGCTCGAAGGACAATAGATAGCTAGATGGATAGTCAGCATTACACCAATACTGTCTTTCTTTTCCAGATACCCAACAGCTTTGCAAGAGACCTTAAAAATGTTATAAATAACATGGCGAGGGTTTTAAAGGAACACTGCTCACAGGATGGTGACAACAAAGTTAAGAATAATCCACAAGTCAAACAAATGGTGGAACACATGAAGGATGAAAGCAAGAAAAGCATCCTCAGTAGAAAATAATGCAACAAGTTCAATAAATGCAAAACAGGAACAATCAGTAGATGAACACTTCAATGATTGTTGGAACAAACAGCAGAGTGGATATGGGAATACCCCGACATCTGCGACACCTGTCCAAACTAAACACTAATGACAGAACACAATTATAATAGTTCCATAAAATAAATTACAACCTAACAGTTACGTGTCTAGGAACTACTTACCTATAGTTGTAGTGTCCATATTCCCAGTCAATGATTGTAATTTTTGGAGTGTTCCCTGACATTTTTTCAGCCAACAAAAAATTGCCTACATAAGCAAGAGTAAAAATGACTCATTACATGCTGAAAATGTATTGTGTAAACACTCTTCTACAACACTCATAAAGGGAAATTAAATGGGTTTAGTTGTGTTGTGTTCTGGTTTACAATATCGGAGTCTCTTGAATGTTTGCAAACGCAACCTTTGTTATCTCTAGTGAAGTCCCAAGGGATTGAATTTTGAGTGAATGCCACCTTTACCTATTTTATTCCACACTGGCAGCTGTGTACTCAGTGCCCCTCACCATGCAGTCAGATATTCTCCAACTTCAGAGGTAATAATAAAGAATGTTGACATTTTTGGGTACATTTTTTTTTCTACCAATTTTGCATGGCCAGCAACCATTTTTCTGGCCAACTTTTTTTCTTTAACATGCACAGAATGCATATTGGGCCTCCTGTTTTTTTGCTGCTATTTAAGAGGACTAAATAATGGATCTCATTAACTGGTGATCTTGGAAGGGTAAAGTCACAAATGAAAAAAATCTACTGTCTGTGGTGGGATTTGAACCAAGGACCTTCTTGACCAGAGACTGATGTCTTAGGTCTAGACCTCCCAGCCTTCTCTGATCTTCAGAATCTTCCAATCTTCAGACAAATGAAGAAGATCATTTTTCTTACAACAGGAACTTGAGAAAGACATACTTACCAGGGAGCAGGTAAAGAGTTTTAGTCAAGTGATGATTGATTCCTGGACTCTAGATGCAAAAACAATAATAAAAATAACCTCTACTGAAATGAAGTGTATTAGACAAATGGCAGAAAACATCCTGAGAGATAAGATCAGAAATAAAGAACTGAGAAAAAAAGATAGAAATAACTCCCACCATAGAATATATAAAGAAACGAGATAAAATGTTTTGGCCGCATGACAAAGGCAGAAAGATCAAAACACAACACAACAAGCCGTTAATAAATGTTGAGAGAACATCAAACCCAAGGGCCAACCATGAAAAAGATGGATTGACGGAATATTAGAAACACTAGGAAACACAACAGCAGGAAGAGGTGAACAAAACAGCAAAAGACTGCAAATTAAACCTCCCCTCGATGCTGAAAGGCAAATGAGGAAGGAAAGAAGAAGATAATTGATTATGCCACATATCGGCCACCACCCCTTGATCACGTGGCATGTTGTGACATTCGCAAGTGTCTGACAGTTGTTATTTTGTTCTAGATTGTTCCGCTTTGCTTCAAAAGTTGACTTCCATCAAAAGTATTAACACAATAAACATAGGCGACCTACAGCTTGATAAGGAAATATACATAGATGGCACTCTAGACTGTGCTGTGGTTGAATTATATTGGTCATGTGGTCAGCCCCATTCCCAAGTTGTGTAACTTTCCTACTAAAAAAATTATAATGCTGAATTTCAAAGACTTGGTGAATTTCTCAAGCTGTGCTGATTTGAATTGTCTGTCTTAACTGGGAGCTAAACTCCAACATAAACAAAAATCTGACTGCCAGAACTTGGAGTTCTCAAAACTGAAACCATATTTCTGGGCAGGGCAGCAAACCAATGTATTAACCACTTTACCACCACAGCTCCAAAATACATACCATGGTACTTGTTATTTTGTTCCTAGCATTTTCAAAGTTTGTTAATAGTGTCCCAATGACAACCAGGGTTATAAATGGAAGAATAAGAATAAAATGAATTGAATTACAATGCAATGTTTAACGGGTGTTCAATCAGAGTGGATCTGGCAAACTCTAATTGCGATGTTCTGTCTGTGAGGGCGATCAACACACTTAACCTGACAGCTGACTTCATGTGAGAGTCTGGAATCCTACTCTGATTGAGTCCTGATCGCAGAGAGAGAATTTAATTACTACAAACAATTAAACGTTAAATGATTTCAGTTCCTTGTCAACTTTAAATGTCACAGAAAATATGTCTTCGTCAATTTCATGAAAACATCTCATATGAATTTACCTCCTTGTAGATCATTGTGACAAAACACAATGGGACAATTTAGCTTCCTTGCCTCTTCCCTGAAAGTAAATATATTTAAACAAATCTATGTATTTTTAAAATTATTTCTTTTATTCTTGCACATAAGAGCATCATCTTAGCTGTGTATCTATTTGTGTTGTAATGCCTCATCTGGAAGATATTGGTTGTTTAAACTCTTCTTCTTCTCAGTGTTCACTGAGCTTACTCACGTCACACAGGTAAATGTAATGCTCCAAGGTATCACAAGGTAACTCGGTAAGGTGATCGCCGTAAACTGGATGTCTTCACGATGGTAGGCTGCTGTAACCTATTGTCTTTAACATAGCACAGACCACGCCTGAACGTCGAGCTCTATAGTGTCTACCTGTCGATAGGAAACAGGCTAATTGTTTTTGGTGATTTCCTTTCATTGTCACCGCTCACTCTTCCTTTAAGATCTGTACTCACTTGTTGGTATCAACTGTCTAATAACCCAGCAGACTGACATCTCCGCTCCGGTATCTCCACAAACAACAATGTACAATCATAAAACCCAACAGACTGACATCTCCGCTCCGGTATCTCCACAAACAACAATGTACAATCATAAAACCCAGCAGACTGACATCGCTTGGGTATCAAAGTAAGCTAGGCACTTCTGACTCTTGCACTCACTTTTGAGCCACTCTCCTACATGAGAGTTTTATCTACATGTCAGCTCTCTCGCATCATCCTATTCCCTACTATAAAACACATAGCATACGCTCTACTATGGCTAATAAGGCCACACGCCCTAGTGCTGTGTGCCAGTCTCCTGAGTCTCTAGCTTACATGTGAAGTCCTGTCTAAAACCGTCTGTATGGCCTTAAGTGTTTCGTTTCTCAGCCAATCAACAGCTGCTTCCTTAATTTCCTAGCCAATGACTTCTCTTGACGTTATCTACTCTCTCTCACCTTAACCTTCCCTTATTTCTATTTACTCCTCCGTGCTTCTCACCAGTCCCCAATATCATGAGACTTTCTCATCTCTACTCACCTAAACAAGAGTTCATCCCAATATCCCGTGAATGTCACCTTCCCCATGCATACGGTGTTTCTCTCAATTCTCATCACACCATCCCTACTCCACTTATTCCCCTACATTCCTACTTCCCGGCTACAACATTACTGCAACAGAATTCAATAAACAATTCATCTTCTACCTTTCAACTCCCTGTGGAGCATAGGTCTTCAACAGGCACATTCCAAGCCGTCCTGTTTCTTAACATTCTTTTAAGATCATTCCACATCTTCCCCATCCTCTTTATCTCTACTTCCACCTGTCTTCTCAAAATATACTTTGGCCTTCCCCTTTGTCTCGTCCCTTGGGGACCCCAAAATAGGGCATGCCGTGTAATGCTCTCTGTTGGCTATAGCAGACAATCGGGCAATATTTCTTACTACTCTCAATAAATGCAAAATAAGGTGATACAACAACAAATCTTGCCCATCAGGGCTGGTAAAAACAATACTGCAGGAGGCAGAGATAATGACAGGCATAAAGGGTGAGAGAACAACATTTTCAAGTGAGCACATCTTAAATTCACTGGCTCTTGGATACTTTCCCTGAACAGAATGAAATGAGGAACGTTGATTCCAAACATCTGTGCCGCAAATCATCATCATCAAGTACCTACTGGCATAGGTGATCATGTCTCTCCACAACTTTCGATCTCGGCAGCTATTTATCATTTCTGTTGTTGACCTTCTGCCAAGCCATTCTCTTAAGCTGTCTGTTATTTCCTCTTATTTGCTTTCCTCTATCTCTTCGCCCCTCAATTTTTCCAGTTGTTACAATATATTCCAGTTGTTCTCTTCTCATTACATGGCCAAAAAATGATGATTGTTTCTTCCTAATATTGGAAATTAGCACTCTTTTTGCTTTGACCTCTCTCAGAACATCTTCATTACTCTTCTTAGCTGTTCATGGTACTCTCAACATTCTTCTGTAAAACCACATTTCTACAGACTCCAGTGATTTTCATGTCTGTTGTCCTATTATCCATGATTCGCATCCATATGTTAAGACTGGCTATACATAATATTTAAGAACTCTTTTTCTTGTTTCTATTGTCAAAAATGGATTGGATAGTATCTTCCTTATTTTTGGAAAGCTGCTTTTTCCTGAGTCATTCCGCATCTCACCTCTTTTGTACATCTTCCGTCTGAGGTTAACAAAGTTCCCAAATATTTAAATTCATTTACCTGTTTTAATATTGTTCCACTTGTCCTTATTTTGCACTGAGGTGATGTCTTTTTCTTTGTTGTTACCATTACCTCTGTCTTTTTGCTATTAAGGTCGAGTCCTTTATTTTTGCTTTCTTTCACTATAAAATGTGCCGCAAATAATAAAAGATAATTATGATGAGATAGTGATTAGTCAGATTAATCCACAATATTAGAAGTTTGAAGTCTGGTTAATTCACATGTTTTAAGAGATTAGAGTCAGGTTAGTCCAGATGTATTAAGAGATTAGAGTCAGGCTTTGTTGTGTGTATTTGAAAGTAACAAATATACTTTATGTATAAGCCTTGAAAAAAAAAATGCCTTTGACTTGAATGATCCTTGCTGAGATGGTACTATTAGGAGAAGTATTATAGAAAAGTACAGATCCATGCTAGAAAAATTAACAAAACACGCTAAGTCCTTCAACTTCCTTAAAGCACTAATGACTACAATCAAATATGTAATATTTATAAAGCAATATAATGAATATCAAATGGCAGGACAAAGTAACCAACTCTGACCAAACTCCCTTCCATCATGACAACACTTAGGAGTTGGAGACTAGGGTGGCTGTGTCATGTAAGAAGAATGGCAAACAATCATATTCCCAAACAAATATTGTATGGCGAACTTGTTGACTGAAAGATTTGTGTCTTTCCAGAAAGATACAATACACATGCCTTTATACATTCAACATGACTAGAAGAAGCTATACCTTAAAACTTAAAAACATTTGTGGTAAAAAATTAAATATTGCAACCCCCAAAAACTCACAGATTTGCAATCTTTTAGCTGCAAGCACTAAATACTAAAATAGTATTCACAGATACATTTTTATTTTAGCTAAAAAACTATGTTTTGTGTGTAAAAGTAAAGTACCCCTGTCACGCCATGTGACGTATGGGAATATGGTGTATGGACCATAAATTTTACAGACCTTCGGCACATGATTTTTGGGGTAATGTGGTTGGTATTACGCCCGTGCCGCTTCACTTTCCCAGAAAAAAATCCAGTACCCATTAAAGGCTGGGTGAACCGGAAGCTGTCGGTTGGGATCGAACCCTACCTCTTGTCCTATGTAGTCCAGTTCACTAACCACTGAGCTTGCGCGGCTTCCATGTTTTGTGTGTTGCCACAAACTAGAACCACCTACATATAATATCAATTTTAAGGACGAGGGGAATGCACAAGGCTCAGGACATCTGCATATATAAACACTGCACAATTTTAAAAAATAGAACTAAATTGCCACTTTGGAGTGAAAACAAATAAGGAGAATTTTGTTTAAAAATATCTATTAAAAAAAAAAGAACAAATGGTTTGGTTAAAGCTTTACGTAATAAGTGGACGACACAAATTAGAACAATGTTTCAGCTCAATAGGTCTTCAGCAGGAACAAACTGACAACACAAACACAGATATGAGATATGTATTTAAAATTTCAAAAATAATTTCGAACTAGAGCACATCCACTGCAGCTTAATATTTTTATGCATTTCTTTGCTTTCACCCTGAAAACTGACGTGTGTTAGTGAGACCCCACATATATACTACTGACGATTGTCTATATTGGCGTTCTAAACAGATGTATCATGGACCAAATGTGTGTGGAGTGTGGGTTTGAGTATTCAATGGCAACGTTTGAATATTTTCTTGGTTTCTGTGATGTAAGAACCTTTCAGCACAACACACTCAACTTCAGCAACAAGATCCAGTAACTTTGCAACGTGTAATCATGGAGCATCCAGACAGATTTTGTTCTATAGTTTTAATGCTTATGAATGTCTCGAATAAAGAGTCTTCTACCTTTTGAAAGGTAAAAGTAAGGTATGAGACTTGAATCTGCATCTTAGCACACAAGTTTTCACCCATATGTGCTCGGCCGCCTATCCAGAAGTGTACAGAGACTTCTGGATAGTGTTGCTTCAAGCATCGAAACTCACGATGCGAGGCGGCATTCCTCACCTTCCCAGAGTACTACCCTGGTATCCATTTCTGCTAGCAGATGGGTATTTTATTTTCCAAATACATACAAGTACATATCACACTGTCTACAGCGGGAATCGATCACTGGTTGACCGAATGTTGGTAGCCCAGATGGATGGTTTTCCCAACTAGGCTACTGAAGCACCCCTTCTGCCTTTTAGCTCCCTGTGGAGCATAGGTCTTCAACAAACACTTTCCAAGCCATTCTGTTTCTTGCCATTCTTTTAAAATCATTCTATGTCTTCCCTATCATCTCTATCTCTGCTTCCACCTGTCTTTTCCAAGAATATATTGGTCTACCTCTTTGTCTCTTCCCCTGGGGATTCCAAAAAAGGGCCTGTCATATAAAACTCTCAGCTGGCTTTTCGCATCCTATCCAATGACATCCAATGTATAGAATAAAGTGTATATTTTTTGTAATCAGTGGTTTTACAACAAAACTGAAGCTACTTACAAAAGTTCATTAAATTCTGTTTCCATATCAAATGAAGGAGCCATTTTATGCAATGTAGCTAAAATATCACTATTCATCTCAAAATTATTTTGAATGTCTTTTATCCATCTGAAATTAAAACAAAATCGATAAGCATAAATTGTTAAAGAAAAGCTTCAAAGCTAAATAAACACTGTAAGCTTTAATAAACAGTTAACAAAAATATGATAAATATGTTACTCTTAGATTAGCACCCTTGTTGATTGACATCAATGTTGTTGTTATGGATCCTGCGACCTTTGAGCTGATGCCCTGCTACCCAATGCCATGTAGTAGTATCTGCAGGCATTTTTAAGTTCTGCTGTGGTTCCGTACAGTGTTCCATTTGGTGGGTCTTTGAGGAAGTAGTGTTGTTCTGATGTCAGTGAGCTCTGGGCATTGAAACAGGTGGTATTCTACAGTTTCTTGTGGGTGATCAAAGAGTAGACATACTGGGATATGGTTTCTTTGTATTCTATTAATGCGATTATTCAGCATAACATGTCCTGTTCTCAGTCTGAAGGTAGTAGTTTGGTCTCTTCTTGTTAGGTTGTTGATGTTGTCTTGTGGATTTGGTCTTGCCATATATTTAAAAAGTTCTCTCCCTGTTTTCCCTAAGGCCCGTCCATTTAACCACTCCTCTTTACTGTAGGAGTTTATGACTTGTTTGGCTGTGTCTAATGTGATGGATGTATGTATCTGTGTCAATCTGGATCCTCTCTTAGCTAATGTATCTGCCTTATTATTTCCTGGTATGTTCAAGTGTCCTGGGATCCATTGCATTACCAATCTTATGTTATGTGTTTCAATTAGTTTGTCTTTATCTATGATAAGCTGTGTGAGTTCTGGTTTGTTTGTATTGTTTCCCAGTGCTTGCAGAGCCGATTTGGAATAGGCTATTTCTGCTTCATAATTGTTACAGACTTCACCACAAGGGCCACATATTTCATCCGCTGTCCCATCTGGATAATTAATATTCCATATCCAGCTTATGAAGTAGCGTTGGTGGCTGTACCATCAGTGTATATATGTATCCAATTTTCTGGATAAGTATCTATTGTTTTCCTTGCTGCTTGTGTTACTGATACTGGTTCTGCATTTTTATCTGTTCTGTCACATATTTCTACATTTATTTCTGGATTTTTATAATTCGTACTTGGCTTGACATCATTCTAACTGGGACAAGAATTAGGCAATTTTTTTTAAGTTAAGTTGACAGGTCATTCTCACTGCACATCGGACAAATCCATGATTACTTAGATTTCCTCCAAAGTATATCCCTCAATGTGTAACGACACCTGTGCTGTATTTGTTGATAAGTCTTCTTTAGATTCTTGTTTAATGCTCCTGTCTGGCATTTCCTATCTAAACATGATATCTAAGTCTGTTCATGGTTTCGGGGCTTATGATAATTTGTTGAGTCATTTATTTATCCATAGTACCTGAGGGCGTTCAGAATGTCATTGTAGTCCAATGCCATCCCACGCTCAACATCAACCAAACTAGCACAGAACACTCACTACTTCTTAGACCCATGTGCCCTGGCATGAAAATGATTAGACTAGACTTTTGTTAGACTAGACCTCCCCAAAGACTCTAACTAATCGAAGCACAACTAGTTGTGATCTTCCAAAACATACTCATTGAGTCACTGAAGAAACAGACATGTGTATAAGGCGGTGTCTCAAACTATACTTTATTGACAGCCATAATTTCTCATTTCTATGTCCTCGAATGAAAACACCTGTTGAACAATATCCATAGCAAGGCTCCGATCAAACCACACTCCTATGTATCTCATTGCATGAGTTCTCTCCATAACATCAGAACACAATTTGACATTGGTTTATTGAATATCTATCTATTGTCCTTTCTAGCTGAAGACAGCACATAGGGTAGAAATTCTAGATTCTTGTGTCCGATGATCTTTATTATCAAGTGTCAGACCTTGTACAAGATCTATTGTATCTCGCCACACAGCTCTGTTCTGAGCGAGTTGCTCAATCTCGGTGAGGGAGCTGTGCCTGCTCTTGTTGCCTCTTACCTCAGGGTTCCTTTTAGTGTTTATCTAGGTCGCTTCTTATACTTGTACCTCCTGGTTCCCATTTGAGGGTCTCTTGTTGTCTCTAACCTCAGGGTTCCTTTTAGTGTTTATTTAGGTTGTTTCTTATACTTGTACCTCCTGGTTCACATTTGAGGGCCTCTTGTTGCCTCTAACCTCAGGGTTCATTTTAGTGTTTATCTAGGTCGCTTCTTATACTTTTACCTCCTGGTTCCCATTTGAGGGCCTCTTGTTGTCTCTTATCACATAGCCAACATATGACTACCTTATTCTTTTGATTATAGATGAAATTATTTTATGCTCTGTCGTTTTTCTTATTTCTGTACTAGTCTTGAATTCATTCAATGGTGCAAGTATTTTCTTAATGTATTTGTTTTCAAATTCACACAATTTATTTTCTATTGTCATATCCTAAAATTTGCTTACTTAAGATCCTCTTGCATTTTCAGTTATATTTAAATAATTTCTTACACAACCTTTCATGGCTTAGATTCATCATCATCATCATCATTGAGTGCCATCTCCGCATTGAAGGTTGGCTACTATGGAGCGCCATTCCGCTCTATCTCTTGCTTTGATGGTGCAGGTTGTCATAGGCTGACTGTCTATCTTTTGATTTTACTCGATCATGTTAGTCTGGGTCTGCCTCTGTCTCTATTATCCTGTATTTTCCCTTCCAATATTACTTTTAATAGGCTGCTGTGTCTTTTAATATGCCCCAAAAATTTCATTTATCTTGTTCTAATTGTGTTTAGTAGTTCTCTTTTAATTTTTAGTTGTTTTAAGACTTCGTCGTTTGTTTTCTTTTCTTTCCATCCAATTCTACCTATTCTTCTATATTTCCACATTTCAAAGGTTTCAATTTTATGTTCTGTTTTCTTGTCTAATGTCCATGTTTCTGCACCATACAGAAATATTGAGAAGATATAACATTTTTATATTCTTAGTTTTAGCTCTAGTGATATTTGTTTTGATGTTAGTATATTTTTCATGACAATAAATTTACATTTTGCCATTCCTATTCTTTTGTTTATTTCAGTTTTACATTTCCCATCACTGGTTATACTATGTCAAAGGCAGCTGTAGTTCTGAACTGTCTCCAGGTCTATTCCTTCAACTTTGATATCCACTTGTGGGTTTTGAGTATTATCTTTGCTTATGATCATAGACTTGATTAATCTTTCAAATTGAAATCATCCCATCTGTAAGAGACATTAAATTGATTTTTCACATTTTTCCTTGTCCATTAGGAAAATATATAAAATTTCTTGCATCCCCTCCTCCTGACACAATATTATTTTTGGATAATGTGGTTTGGTTTTACGCAAGCACCCTATTTATTTCCTCAAAGAATCTGGTATGTTTATTTATGTTGTCCTTGATTGTACAATCTGTTTTTCTTGTTAAACAGTATGTTCTTGTGTTTACGTTAGATAGTGTTGGAGGACTGATCAGCAGCTCCACAGGAAAATTATTTTGTTGAAGACAAAATAGATTCACAGGAAAATTATTTTGAAGGACTAATAGATAGTTCCACAAGAAAATTATTTTATTGAAGGACAAATAGACAGTTCCACAAGAAAATTATTTTATTGAAGGACAAATAGACAGTTCCACAAGAAAATTATTTTATTGAAGGACAAATAGACAGTTCCACAAGAAAATTATTTTATTGATGGACAAATAGACAGTTCCACAAGAAAATTATTTTATTGAAGGACAAATAGACAGTTCCACAAGAAAATTATTTTATTGAAGGACAAATAGACAGTTCCAGAAGAAAATTATTTTATTGAAGGACAAATAGACAGTTCCACAAGAAAATTATTTTATTGAAGGACTAATACAGTTCTACAGGAAAACAATGTTAATGCCCTTAATGTTGTGTGTTTTTTTTTTCACAATTTCTGTGGCTTCTCTAAATTCACACTATAGTTTGTTGAAAACTCCCCACTTCTGGATATTTTACTTTAGAGCAAGTCTGCATTTTCTGTACCTAGCAGACCCCCAGAAATTGGATAGAAATAGCATATAGATAAATAATATAACATCATCATCATCAAGTACCAAGCCTGCTGGCGTAGGTATTCATGTCTCTCGACAACTTTTGATCTCAACAGTTATTTATCATTTTTGTTGTTTACCTTCTGCCAAGCCATTCTCTTAAGTGGGTGTGGATGTGTTGTGTTGCAGTTTATGGCAACACCACAACATCTGCGTCTTTCAGCCCAACACATCCGTCTTCGACATGGATGGGCAGATTTTGCTAACAATGTTTGCCAGAACAGTGGCCAATAATTGGCCTACTCTTTCGATTTTAAATGCCAAGGGTTCTGTAACATGAGCTAGTGCACACAGGACCTCCTGTTTTTCAAGAGGGTTAGACATTAGATCTCACTAACCAGAGACCAGAGGAAGGTAAAGCCATGAAGAAATCATGGATTTGATTTTTGAAAAATTCCCACCGCCTATGGTGGGGATCGAACCCAAGACCTTCTTGTACAGAGGCCAACCTATAACCTCTAGATCACCCAGCCCAAAAGGTAATCTAACAGTATATAACAATATAGATATGTAATGTAAGTTAATCTCATAGTAATATGTTGTAACATTTGAAAGGTGGGATGTCTAGTGCTCTCTTCCTTACTGTAACTATCTCTCTTAACTGGCAGCCTGGTTTTCATTTTTCTTAATCTAAATAAGCACTCCCTTTTAAAAAAGTAAAAAAAAATAATAAAAATAATAATTCTGCATATGTAAAATCATTTTATTTAATAAATCAAAATTATTTGTAACTTTAATTAATTTTTTCCTATTTTTAAAAAAAAAGTGCTTTCAGCTTAAGTAAATTTAAAAGAAAAAAGAAAAGATTCAGTGCTTTACTTACCCTCTTACGAGACTTTTAAACCATCTAGGCTTTTTGCAAAGTGGCATGTCCAGGGCATGGAATTGTGCTAATTTCTCAGCTACCATTTTCATGATTTCTGGTTTACGCAGATCTTCTGGCAAGAGAGGTCTTGCCTAGAATAAAAATAAATAAAAAAAAATAATTCCCACATTGTTAATTTCAGTAAAAGTCTGACAAGAACAAAATGACATCAAAACTTATCATCAAAGTAAAACATGAAATAAAACTGCATGTATTGAATATATGTAAGTAAAAGTAAAGAGCGTATGCCAAGTGGCGTATAGGGAATATGGTGTTAGTGACCATAATTTTTATAGACCTTTGACACATGATTTTTGGGTAATGTGGTCTGTATTACACACATTTCCACTTTACTTTCCCAGAAAAAATCCAGTGCCCATTTAAGGCTGGGAGAGCCCAGAAGCCATAAAGCAGGATCGAACCCAACCTTTTGTCCCTTGTAGTCCAGTTCACTAACCACTGAGCTATTGCGGCTCCACTGAATCTATGTCCCGGGCTTGAATCCCACCACTCAGACTAGAAATTTGTCACTTAGGTTTTACCCTTCCCTGGTATCTGGCTGGTAAGATCTGATAGCTAACCTTCTCAATAAGGATGAGAAACAGGAAGTCCTGTGTGTGCTTGCTCATGTTAAAGAAACCTTGGTAGTTCAAAGTTAAGAAGATAATGCCAAAAAAGGTTCATAAAAATCTACCCATAATGAAGACGGATGTTTCAGACTGAAAAGGGTTCAGCAAAATCTACCCATAACGAAGACGGATGTTTCAGACTGAAAAGGGTTCAGCAAAATCTACCCATAACGAAGATGGATGTCTCAGACTGAAAAGTACAGACACCACAACTTTGCTCTGAACTGGCAACACAACACATCGATGCCCATTTACAGGATTGAAAGCGAAGAAGAAAACCATCAGTATCTTTGGTTCAATACCAAATTGAGGAAAGTTATTTCTGACCAACATGTTATTTCTGACCAACATGCTATTTCTGACCAACATTTTATGTTATTTCTGACCAACATGTTATTTCTGGCCAACATGTTATTTCTGACCAACAAGTTATTTCTGACCAAAATTTTATGTTATTTCTGGCCAACATGTTATTTCTGACCAACATGCTTCAGTGTTTAATCAACTTCTTCTTCTGTGATTGACTCACTCAAACAAGGATTCTGGATTCTCTTATTAATTTTGCTGTCTGTTTCAGGGTTTCAGTCACAACGTAGTTTCCCTCCCACTCAACATAAAAAAATGGGTATCAGAGATGTTACAGGGAAAAGTAGGACAACCTAGAAAGGTTTAAACTGTTATTTGTATACATTGTGATAATCATGCTTGCTTGCATTCGTCTGATGACTAAAGGAGTAAACCTTTTCGTCATCCACCCCGAAAAGAACATTGAGTGGGCATGTCTGCGTTGTGTTTTGGTTTGCAGTATAACTATGATATCTGTGC
Source organism: Megaustenia siamemsis (assembly GCA_032433765.1). Classification (NCBI taxonomy): domain Eukaryota; kingdom Metazoa; phylum Mollusca; class Gastropoda; order Stylommatophora; family Ariophantidae; genus Megaustenia; species Megaustenia siamemsis. The sequence continues at coordinate 15,290,978 of JAVIAB010000156.1, read as the reverse complement.
CTTTCGGCCCAACACATCCAACTTCAGCATGACATTTTTGAGTACCGGGTTGTCTTTTCTCTTCGATCCCTACTCGCTTGGCAATGGACACCTAAACTATAAGGAGTGGTGGATTCCATTTACTTCTGTTCACTTAACTTAAGACTATCACTTATCCTATCTTACTTAAGACCATTACTTATGCCATCTTTACTTTTTACCCATTCCTCTAAAGCACAATACTCACATTATTCCCATTCCTCTATTACACAATACTCGCATTATTCCCATTGCTCTATTGCACAATACTCACATTATTCCCATTGCTCTATTTCACAATACTCACATTATTCCCATTGCTCTATTTCACAATACTCACATTATTCCCATTGCTCTATTGCACAATACTCACATTATTTCCATTAAAAAGAAAACATCGTCATACCAAAATTAAGGTAAAAATTAAATGTAAATATTTCTACTGACTTTTCCCCACAATTGACTACGCCCTAACCCCTAACTCAGAGGTACATAATCCACCAGCAAATTAGAATTAGTGAAACATTAAAAAAATAACTACGAACCTTGATGAACTCTTCAATTCTCCCATCGTGGTACATGCCATATGGCTTGGGGCCAAGCTTTCTTTCTGCCAGTAATGCAAAGACCACTGAGTTGTGTACTAAAAAATCTAGTGTAGATTTGCTTATATGCCCATAAATGCGCATTAAAACCTCAATGGGCTCAGAGCGTATAGGTGACAAGCCATCAGGAAGAGATACCAGGTACAGGTAGTTGGACATGCCACCTCTGGGGAAAGATTTATTGTTACACATCACACTTTAACATTTAAGAGGGTCTGATTTCACGGACATAGAAAGGGTAGAGACTGGAAAAGTATAGGAATGGTTAAAAAGTAAAGGTACCCTTCACGCCTTGCTAGGCGTATAGGGAATATGGTGTTAGTGATCATATTTTTTATAACCACGGCACATGTTTGGGTGATGTGGTTGGTATCACGCCAGGCCACCTTTACTTCCCAGAAAAATCTCTGGAACACATTTTTAGAGTCTGGGCGAACCCTGGAGCCTTGTCAGTCCGAAAAAAAAATATCAGCCACTGCTGGGGATCGAACATGGACCCTTCTGGTCAGTAAGCGAGCCCTCTAACCACCCAGCCAACAAGGCTCCCAAAAGTGGAAAAGTATGCATAAGACAAAATTAAAATACAAGAGGAAAGGGAGATTATGCATCAGAAAATTATATAACACTACTGCACTAGTTCATTTTACAAAGTTCTAAAATGCAAAGTAACTAAGCATAAAAACAAAGCTCAGGATTTTCAAATTAAATGTATTATCTGCCCTTACTTATGCATGCAAGAGCTGGAAAACGAATAGAGAAATATAAAATAAATTTGAGCCACTTAAAAACACATGCCTCAGGAAAATGATATGTCTAAACATGGATCAAACTCAAAACCAGCACAGAAATAAGAGAAATGACAAAACATAAAAAGATATCTATAACCAAAAGAAGAAGGTTGAGAAGAGACATAAGTCTTTCAAAACAGGCCTTCAGATGGGTAGTAAAAAAAAGTAAAGTGCCCCCGTCACGCCAAGTGGCGTATAAGGAAATATGGTGTTAGTGATCCTATATTTTACAGACCTTCAACACATGATTTTTGGGGTAATGTGGTTGGTATTACGCCCGTGCCGCTTCACTTTCCCAGAAAAAAAATCCAGTACCCATTAAAGGCTGGGTGAACCGGAAGCTGTCGGTTGGGATCGAACCCTACCCCTTGTCCTATGTAGTCCAGTTCACTAACCACTGAGCTTTTGCGGCTCCCCTTCAGATGGGTACAAGAGGGTAAAAGAAAAAGAAGCTGACCTAGAAAAACACTGAAAAGAACACTAAGGCAAGAGGCAACAACAGTAAGCATAAACTTCCTTGTCGAGATTAAACAGCTTGCTCAGAACATAGATGTGTGGCGAGATACTAAGCAGGTTGTGTGAAAGGTGGGAGCCGCGATAGCTCAGTGGTTAGTGAACTGGACTACAAAGGTCAAGGGGTAGGGTTCGATCCCAACCGACGGCTTCCGGGTTCACCCAGCCTTAAATGGGTACCGGATTTTTTTCTGGGACTGTAAAGCAGCATGGGCGTTATACCGACCACATTACCCCAAAAAACATGTGCTGAAGGTCTGTAAAATATAGGGTCACTAACACCATATTTCCCTATACGCCACTTGGCGTGATGGGGGTACTTTACTTTTCTTTACTTTGTGTGAAAGGTATGATGTTTGATAATAAAGTTCATCGGACACATAGAATTTAGAATTTCTTCCACGAGTACCATCTTTGGCTCGAAATAACAATAGACAGAAAGATTTTTGTTAGTGTCTATCATTAAAAATGTGGCAATTTACACAGCAGGAGCATCATTATACAACATAATCTTGCTGCCAAAGCTGTGCTATCAATGTGAAACATTGACAGTTAATGTCAAATCAAAAAAATGAAATGTGACAGAAAAGAGTGAATTTAACCAGGTGAGAAAAACGATATATAGCTATATTTTAATAATATTATTAATATAATAATATTTTATATATAACTATATATATAATATATATTGGCTATTGGCCAATATTGGCTATTGGCCAATATTGGCTATGGCCAATAGCCAATATATATTATATATATAGTTATATATAAAATTCTCTATAATATAAAGAGCAGGTCAGAAACAAATCAACCTTTAGTAGAATCTGCACCATTTCACATGGAGTTTGGGAAATTACAGTTTTACGATGCCCCACATAGTGTGGCGAGAGGTTTAAAATAAATGTAATTTAGTTTTAATCCTATCCACCTATTATTAGCTAGCAAAAGATCATTTGTGGAACCTTTCCTGAGCACATTGGCTAGTTCATTGCTCTTTGATTCTGTGCCACCAAATTTTGCATATTTTTGCTACTTGTTTCCATTGGAAAAAATAATGTCCTCCGTGCAACTTTCTTTTCTCTTGCTCCTTTAACTCTTTCCGTACGTTTCGACGCACTGTGCGCCATGCCAATTTCAGCCATGTATGTTTCACCGTGTGGTGTGTCACTCTCAATTTGATTAATGTGAACTGTCAACAAATCATCTTCTTACAGTTCTTGCATCATCTTAGTATTGGTGCAATCTAATTCCTTGTTCAATTATCTAAAAATTCATATATAATATGTTATATGTTAAATAAATATAAATATATAGATTGACTCTAAAAACCCTGAAAAATGTTTTTTTTTCTGAAATCTCTTCCGTTGCACTGATAAAATGTTCCAGTTTGGAAAGAGTTACTGCACTTTTTTGTTCTACGTTACTGAATATGTAAAACAAATGAGCAGAGGTCAATTTTGCTGCGGATTGGGTTATGTAAAGGTGTCCCATAGCAGTATTTTAATCCCACGGGGGAGTAAAGTATAGAGTCTCAACTATACAGGGGCACATAATCTGATGGAGCACTGCCCAGTGATCTCCCTCCAGATGCCTGACCTTCCCTGACCAATAACCATGTTACCCACATTTTATTTTCCAGCTGTGTTGGCTGGTGGATGTGAGCGAGCTTCAAATCCTGGTGTTCTACATGAAACATGAGCCCTCTACGACTACCTGTCCCAAACTGGAGTAGCTGGGTAACAAATAAACAAATAGATTTTGAGTGTACAAGCATACCAAAAGATCTAACAACCTGGAAAAGACCAAGTTATTTGAAGCAATAAAGGTGGAGGATGGTGAGCATAACAAGGAAGAAAAATTGTTTGATGATATTAAAGACTGAACAGGGTAAATACTCAAACAAATTCAGAAACACGCACACAGGCAAGAATGGACGATGATTGTAAATAACCCATACAATACTCATAAGAAAACTGAGGTATCAGGCAAGCAAACATACAAAAAAATAACTAATATAATATCTATTGCTTTGTTTAATTAACTACAGTATTTATTTGTTACATAATAACAAACAAAAAAATCACACAAGGAAATTATCCTGTTATAACTGGCTGAGGAGAAATGAAAAAAAGGAGAGAGAAATGGTATGATTACAGCTTTACATGAGTAATGGACAATAGAAAATCAAACAATGCTGCGGCTCAATAGGCCTTAGCATAGGTAACTAGTAATAAGATATTTTAAAACAATATAATATTAAATTAGGATAGGACTTCCCTGCCAGCTGTTGTGACCAGGTCAGGAAATGAATGCATCTCATTGGCTAACTGCACACAGAGCGTGGCAATGAGACACATTCGGTTCCTGACCTGGTCATAGCAGCGGGCAGGGAAATTCTTGCATCCTAATTTCATATTATTATTTTGTTTTATATCTTATTACTAGTTAGCTATGTTGTGTTAATTTTATTTACTTATGCAGCTGTGTATGTGTTGTTCCTGCTGAAGGCCTATTGAGCCACAATATTGTTTGATTCTGTGTTATCCATTAGTCACTTAAAGCTGTAACTAAACCATTCCATTTTTTCTTTACCATCAACTTTACAGCAGCTTCATATATTTATGCATTTATTTATATTTGTATGACTTAACCCTCTAACTGACTTACCCGACTGGTGATATTTTCAGATCTTTTTCAGACTGCAGATGCAACCAGGCTCCACCGATCGAATCTTGACACCACCTGAAAGCTTTCCGCCTTGCCATGTCTTCTGTGACCATATCTTTGCTTAACTGACCATTGCTTGAAACAATCCGCTTATCCGTATCATTGCACCCATCATCCTCATCAACATTAATACCTTTAGCATCTCCCTTATGATTGTTAACATGAACAGAATCCCTATTTAAAGTGTCTTTGTCAGTCATATCAGTTGGTGGTTCTTTTTTAACTCCAGCACAAGAAGACTGAAATGTTGACAGTGTATATCCACAACGCTGATGTCATAAAACCTATTACTGAAGTGACTTTTATACTCTAAATTTCCAATCACATTTCTTGTACTGTAATGGTCCTTTTGGTCTAAAGAGTCAGAAAAAAATATTCCTTAAAATGTATATTTCTGTTTAAAATGTTTGTAATTTGTCTATGCTACTAAGATTATAAAAAGACAGTAGGTTGGAAAGAACAATAGTTGAAGGTTCCAGACAGACAAAACAGGCAGACCAAGAAGAAGGGGCTTTCAAGACATCAAAGAAACCTTGAACTTGACAACAGAAGATGTGGAACATCTTGCTAGAGATAGGTATTCTTTCAGACAGGCTGTGGTGAGTGCAACATTCTGTGGGAGATCTGGCTAGAGATAGGTATTCTTTCAGACAGGCTGTGGTGAGTGCAACATTCTGTGGGAGATCTGGCTAGAGATAGGTATTCTTTCAGACAGGCTGTGGTGAGTGCAACATTCTGTGGGAGATCTGGCTAGAGATTGAGATTCTTTCAGACAGGTTGTGGTGAGTGCAACATTCTGTGGGAGATCTGGCTAGAGAAAGGTATTCTTTCAGACAGGTTGTGGTGAGTGCAACATTCTGTGGGAGATCTGACTAGAGATAGGTATTCTTTCAGACAGGCTGTGGTGAGTGCAACATTCTGTGGGAGATCTGACTAGAGATAGGTATTCTTTCAGACAGGCTGTGGTGAGTGCAACATTCTGTGGGAGATCTGGCTAGAGATTGAGATTCTTTCAGACAGACTGTGGTGAGTGCAACATTCTGTGGGAGATCTGACTAGAGATAGGTATTCTTTCAGACAGGCTGTGGTGAGTGCAACATTCTGTGGGAGATCTGGCTAGAGATTGAGATTTTTTCAGACAGGCTGTGATGAGTGCAACATTCTGTGGGAGATCTGGCTAGAGATTGAGATTTTTTCAGACAGGCTGTGGAGAGTGCAATGCTCTGTGGGAGATCTGGCTAGAGATTGAGATTTTTTCAGACAGGCTGTGGAGAGTGCAATGCTCTGTGGGAGATCTGGCTAGAGAATGAGATTTTTTCAGACAGGCTGTGGAGAGTGCAATGCTCTGTGGGAGATCTGGCTAGAGATTGAGATTCTTTCAGACAGGCTGTGGAGCGTGCAATGCTCTGTGGGAGATCTGGCTAGAGATTGAGATTCTTTCAGACAGGCTGTGGAGAGTGCAATGCTCTGTGGGAGATCTGGCTAGAGATTGAGATTTTTTCAGACAGGTTGTGATGAGTGCAACGCTCTGTGTGAGATCTGGCTAGAGATTGAGATTTTTTCAGACAGGCTGCGGTGAGTGCAATGCTCTGCAAAGGACATGCAAATTAATAGTGAGTAAAATGTGGACAACATATGTAAAATGGCTCAATCTCTTTCAGTTTTTGTTATAGGGCCCTTTAAGCTGCATGGTTTAAAGGTGGTCAGCAGATAGTCTAATTGTGGGCTTCAGGATTAGTGCATAAGAATTTACAAATATCCCATTTCATCTCTTAGAGGTAGCCCTATAAATGGGATTAACTAGACTCCACCTCTGATAGGTAGCCTTAACAATATGCTAACCAGTTTGGCCAAATAAATTAGTACAAACAATGGAATGCAATCCTGTTACCTGAGCTGAATTTGGAAGTGTTTGACTGAAAGGTACAGATCATTGCTTGCGTAAACCATGACAACACCAAATGCCCTTCCAATGATGTACAAGAGAGAGGAGCAATCACAAGAGAAGAAGCAGGATAAGAAGGTACAGACTATTTATACTTTGCATCAACACAAACATTAAACATAAATTGCTAAGTGAATTCTTCTTCTTTCCTTCCTCACTTGCATTTCAGCGTTGAGCGTTATGGGGAGATATAATTTGTAATCTTTTGCTCTTCTGTTTGCCTCTGTTACTGTCATGTTTCCTAGTACTTCCAATATTCTGTCAATCCATTTTTTTCATGGTTGACCCTTGGGTCTGGTGTTCTAGCAACGTTTATTGAGGGCTCATGTTGTGTTTGGATCTTTCTGCCTTGTCATGTGGCCAAATCATTTTATGTTGTTTTTTTATATATTCTATGGCAGGGGTTATTCCTAGATTTTTTCTCAGTTCTTCATTTCTGATCTTATCTCCCAGGCTGTTTCCTGTCATTCGTCTAACATACTTCCTCTCAGTAGAGGTTATTTTTCTTGTTGTTCTTGCATCAAGGGTCCAGGTCTGACATTGGTAGCACAATGTTGGGATGAAGATTGTATTGTAAAGTGCCCGTTTTGCCTCTTATTTCCTTGTTGGACAATAGTGGTGATAACTGTCCAATGATTTGACAAGCTTTGTTATGAAGTGAATTAATAAATGCTGTAATTAATATGTTGTAGATAGAAGAATGAGCAGTAGCGAATCAATGGCATGATGCAAAACAAAGTTATTTATAGGACTAACAGCACAAATGACCGACTGAAAATTACAAGTACTACTAATAATAATAATTATTATTATTATACTAATATAATTTGGGTGTTCTTGTTTCCATTTTTCATAGTACTGGCCTTTGATGATGGATTTGGCTTCATCATAGCTGAACAGATGGTTTTCTTGTGGTAATCTCCCTACCTCCTTAGCTAGTTTGTCTGAACATTCGTTTCCTTGTATATTACAGAGTGATGGTATCCACTGGAAGACCACTCTCTGGAAGTTATGCCACAAATGGTCTAGGGTTGTTCAAGTCATCTAGCTCACTGTTCCTCAGGGTTTTCAGGGCTGCTAAGACTGCCAGTATGTCAGACAGTATCACCAATTTGTTGTGCATGTTATTTTTATGTTCGATAGCCAGTTTTACAGAGTCTTCAAGGGCTTCAGTTTCTGCTTTATAATTGTTTGAGAATTTCTCAGCAGCTATTGAATCTGGTATCTTTTCTCTTTGCTTCCCGCTACCTCTTCATCCCTCAATTTTCCCAGTTGTCACAATAAATTCCAGTTGTTTTTTTCTGCATGGCCAAAATTAGGAAGCAACAATCATCTGCATGATTGTTGCTTCCTAATTTTTTTTAATTAGCTCTCTTTTTGCTTTGGCCTCTTTCAGAACGTTTTCATTACTCTTCTTAGCTGCCCATGGTATTCTCAATATTCTTCTGTAAAACCAATGACAGTTCTAAATCCTCCAGTGATTTTCTTGTCTGTTGTCCTATTGTCCATGATTCACACCCATATGTTAAGACTGGCTCTACATAACATTTAAGAACCCTTTTTCTTGTTTCTATTGTCAAAAATGGACTTCACAGTATCTTCCTCATTTTTTGGAAAGCTGCTTTTGCTTGAGCTATTCCGCATCTCACCTCTGTTGTACATCTTCCGTCTGAGGTTAACAAAGTTCCCATATATTTAAATTGATCAACTTGTTTTAATATTGTTCTACTTGTCTTTATTGTGCCTTGAGGTGATGTTTTTTTTCTTTGTTGTTACCATTACTTCTGTCTTTTTTGCTATTGAGGCTGAGTCCTTTATTTGTGCTTTCTTTCACTATAATGTCCAACATTATATTTTATAATAATAATTATTATGTCAAATTATCAAGTAAAAGACCAGAATTAAATTGTGTATTGAGTAGTATTTGTTGGTGTATTACTGAATAATTTAAAGTAACCTACTACTATACTATTGATTAGTGTTACTTTCAGTGTGATGAGTGTGTTTGCATTTGACATTTGATATGATTTTAGATGCCAAATAAGTTAATTTAATTACGGTAACGATTATTATTATTTTTTCTAAATAAGAAGGGTTGCAGGCATATTTTATTTAATGTTATTGCATTAATCATTACAATTACAAAATAAAACCGCAACTGTTAAAAGTTAAATAAAACACGTAAAACCCCCAGTAAAACTAAAAACTAGTCTACTAGACTGCTAGAGTAAAACCTAAAAACCGTCCATCATAAATCAATCTTCTTTATTACTTTATAATTTCACCCAAAATCTCAATATTACATTTCATATACCTTCATTAAACAATAATACTATTTAACTCACTGGAGTAGTCTTAATCATATAAACATTTCAAGATCTGGAATGAAACATTAAAACACGTTAGTTCTGGGTAGTAGACGTTCGCAACAATGACAAGACTTGCCCCACTAGAGCAGACGGCAAGACGAACACATGATCTCATAAGAGATAATAAATAACAATCGGCCTATTATGTCGGCATCATAAACGTTTACTGAATCGTTCTCATAAAAAGGGAGAAACATTTAATATTACCGATATACTTGTAAATAAAATTGTTGTAATTATCATTGGTAAAGATTAAGGAATTAAATGTTTACCTGTTGGAGAGCGAAGAGCCGTGTTAACGTGATGATATGAAGCGAGACACGCACCCTGACGACTGACCTTTGCCCTGCTGCTGGCGCACTGGTACGGCTCCGCCATTATAACCTGCACTCACGATTTCGATTGCGGTAGTCGAGTACAAAGTTGTCATGTTAAACAAATAGGAGAGTACTCGATTTGGTTATTTCTGACATTAATCGACTGTGATACACTCCGGGGAGTCCCATAGGTGGTGATATATTTTGAAGGGTATCCATTTCTTCAAGAAACAAGGAGGGGGGAACAACACGCCACTAGACATGAGTCTTCAGTCTTGGACGCGATCAATAATACTGCTCATTGAAGTGTACGTTTTTTTGTTGTTGTTTTTTTTTTTTTAGCAAGACATGGACGGAATATATTTTTTTTTATATAGTCGATCTAGCTATCTGTGAGTTACCGGGGCCTCATTTTGAGGGAAGTAAAGAATAGTGACACTGTGACCTTCCAGGCATGTTGTAAGAGGCGACTAAGGAGGCTGATCGATGGCTTGACAAGCTGTCATTGTAAAAAGTATTGTTATGGAAACAGCGCCATATAATTTATAGCAGTGATCTCTGCAATATGTGCCGTTTTGGCACGCAAGGTTTCTGTTTTTGAGATTGTGGTTCTGCCCTATGTGCCGTCTTCGGCTCGAAAGGACAATAGAGATAGTTAGATCTATCTATCTATTGTCCTCTTTTTTTAGCTGAAGACGGCACGGCATATAGAGCAGAAATGCTAGACTTGTATCCGACGATGTTGCAAGTGTCAGACCTTGCACATAATCTGCATTATGACTCGCCACACGGCTCTGTTGTGGACGAATTGCTCAATCTCGGCGAGGGAGCTGATGCGCGCTGTTGTTTCTTCTCGCTTTAATGTTATTTTTAATGTTTCTCTAGGTCGGCCTCTTTTTTTTTTGTAATTTACATTCTGGTTCCCATTTAAGGAGCCAGTAGAGGGGCGTGCTAAACACTCAAAGGTATAGTGACAGCTTTACAAAGAAGGAACTCAACACAATAATGACGTTTCGGCTTGTGGCCTTCTTCAGAATACGATGACAACGACAACAAATGATGAGGCACAGATCAATATAGCTACATGTTGGATGACAAAGTTAGAGGAGAGGTGGACGGAGAAATGAAAGATAGGATGGTGAGATAGAGAGAGAGAGATGCGTTACATGAGGGGAGATAGGAAAGTGTAGAGATATACAAAATCGTAGGAATAAAGAATGATAGGAGCTAGAAACTAAAGAGTGAAATGTGAATAATATAAAGTATCTATAAAAGTATATAAAAATGACTTAGCTGAAAAGACTGTACTGACATAGAATAATTCCCATTTAAAGGTCTATTAGTGATAGAGGGAAGCAAAGAGAAAAAATACCAGACAGCTTAGAGAATGGCTTGGCAGGAGGCCAACAACAGAAATGATAAACAAATATTGAGATCGAAAGTTTTGGAGGGACATGATCACCAGCATGCACGGAACTTGATTTTGATGACCCAGAGACCATTGGATGATAAATCCATGAATAAACCACGGATTCAATTTTGATCAATTTCCTTTGTATATAGTGGGATCTAAAGCCAGAATCTTCTTGCCCAGAAGCGAATATCTTACCTCTAGACCACCCAGTTCCACCTCGCAAGACGCATTTGATTATGAGTTAATTGATGCTGCACAGTATGTTATTATGGTACATTAAACGGCGATGAACACTGCGAGCACCGTGTGACATTTGACGGCATCGAAACGATGTTCATTAAGTCAGAATGTTTATGAGCTTGCTCATAATGCAACAGGTTGAAGATACGTGGGATTCATGACCCAGATGGGCCCGCCACTCTTGGAGTGCGAAAAATATAAAATACCAAAATACTTGTCTGGGGAGGGGTGGACTTCTAATAATCAGGTAGCCTCCTGTTGCAACGTGTTGTATATAGAGGTTATTATAATAATTGTTTGTCCCTTCACGTTTACAGTGTTAAAGGTCAGCAGAACAAAAAGCGCATTGAAAGCTGCGGACATCTCAAGTTCACTCACAATATTAAATGTGTATGTTCGAAATGTAGTGATGTTTTATATGTTAATACGCTTGAAGTTGGGTATGACTTGTTTAATTTGGCTTTATACTTCAATAATTGCTCAAAAATATTATGCAACATTTTATTTTGCTGTTGTTGCTTGCATTCGCTCGATGATTAAAGGAATACACTCCTTCATCATCCACCCTTAAAATGACGTTAAGTGGCGTGTATGCGTTGCGTTGTGGTTTGCAGTAGAACTGTGATATTTGCGCAATTCGGCCAAACATATCAGACTTCAGCATGTTTGCTTTTATGGAGAACAGTGAAAGATTTGTTTTATGCATTTTGTGAAATTACAAATAACTGTACCTCTTTGAAGTCTTTATTTTATTGTTCTTTTAAATATTTGTCATCAAATCCATATTTGAATATTAAGTTCCGTTCGTTTATTTTGTTTTTCTTAAAAAGAAAGGAGCTTAGATGAGAACCATAACTGATTAAACTAGCATTACCTGGGTGTACAGACCAGGGCACACTAGCGCACGCGGCAATGAAATAGCCCATACGCTCATTGGCTGCTCTGGTACTGAGCGTGGTCCTACTTTGAACAATGAAGACGTCACCAAGTTTGCACTTCAGTACTTGGGGGAAAGTGGGACAAGGGTGTATATATTGAGAGACTGAGGATTATAAAGGTGGAAAAGGGGTCTTGTCGATCGGGAGTGCTTAGTGGGAAAGCAGATCTACAATCTACACCTTGCAGAGACAGGAACAATCAGCCTGCATACCCTTCGAGAAATGCTGTGATGTGCGGTGGAGCGGATATTGCGATGTCTCGACTGCATTCAAACTGATTTCATGTATATAATAGAGTAGAATAGATTGACACAATAATAATTGAAGCCTTGTGGTGGCCATTATTAAATTGCAATGAACAGATCCATGTAACGCGTCATCTCTTGATCTAAATTATAGACGATTTAAAATGAATGGGGCATATTGTGGGAATATAAATACATTTAAATATCTTGGAACGTTGTTAACCTCAGATGGTAGATGTACAACAGAGGGGAGATGCAGAATGGTTCAGGCAAAAGCAGCTTTCTGAAAAATGAGGAAGATACTGTGCAGTTCATTTTTTCGACAATATAAACAAGAAAAATAGTTCTTAAATGTTATGCAGAGCCAATATTAACATATGGATGTGAATCATGGACAATAGGACAACAGATAAGAAAGTCACTGGAGGCTGTAGAAATGTGGTTTTACAGAAGAATATTGAGAATACCATTGACGACTATGAAGAGTAATAAAAACGTTTTGAAAGAGGCCAAGTTAAAAAGACAGCTAATTTCCAAAATTAGGAAGAAACAATCATCATTTTTTTGGTCATGTAATAAGAAGGGAACAGCTGGAATAAATTGTAAAAGAAGAAAACTGAGGGACGAAAAAACAGAGGGAAGCAAAGAGAAAAGATACCAGACAGCTTAAGAGAATGGCTTGGCAGAAGGTCAACAACAGAAATGATAAATAACTGTTGAGATCGAAAGTTGTGGAGAGACAGAATCACCTATGCCAGCAGGCCCGGTACTTGATGATGATAATTATTATGATGATGATAACCTTTCACTCACGGAAGTCCATAAAAGTGAGAGTACTGACATTTTAGCCAGCCCCTTTACAATTGAGACAAGACTCATAGAAGTGAGACAAAAACATACAGTTAAGACAAGACTCCTAGAAGTGAGACAAAAACATACAGTTAAGACAAGACTCCTAGAAGTGACACAAAAACATACAGTTAAGACAAGACTCCTAGAAGTGATACAAAAACATACAGTTAAGACAAGACTCCTAGAAGTGAGACAAAAACATACAGTTAAGACAAGACTCCTAGAAGTGACACAAAAACATACAGTTAAGACAAGACTCCTAGAAGTGACACAAAAACGTACAGTTAAGACAAGACTCCTAGAAGTGATACAAAAACATACAGTTAAGACAAGACTCCTAGAAGTGACACAAAAACATACAGTTAAGACAAGACTCCTAGAAGTGATCACAAAAACATACAGTTAAGACAAAACTTCTTAGTTTAGGCATAGCCCCAAAATTTCAGGCAATAGTATAGATCAAACAACGCCCAAATAAAGCCTCTGCAGTTGAGATAAATTCCAGTTAATCGAATCAAAGCCCCTGCAGCTGAGACAAACCCCATTTAATCCAAGCAAAGTCCCTAAAGTTGAGACTAATTCCATTTAATCGAAACAGCACCCTATAGAGGAGACAAACCCCATTGATAGAAGCAAAGTCCTTACTTTTGGGACAAACCCTATTTAATCGAAGCAAAGTCCCTACAGTTGAGACAAATCCCATTTAACAGAAGCAAACCCTCTGTAGATGAGACAAACCTCATTTAATAGAAGCAAAGTCCTTACTTTTGGGACGAACCCCATTTAATAGAAGCAAAGTCCTTACTTTTGGGACGAACCCCATTTAATAGAAGCAAAGTCCTTACTTTTGGGACAAACCACATTTAATCGAAGCAAAGTCCCTACAGTTGAGACAAATCCCATTTAACAGAAGCAAACCCTCTGTAGATGAGACAAACCTCATTTAATAGAAGCAAAACCCCTATAGTTGAGGTAAGACTCTTATAGATAAGGAAATATATCTTAGCTGAATCAAGGTCATTATAGATGAAACAACATGGGATCTATAGTGCACTCACAAATATGTGCCGTTGTTTACAGAAAATATATCTCAGCCTTGGCAAGTAAACATTGTTGTTCTTCTTCTTTCCTTCCTCATCTGCCTTTCAGCGTCGAGGGTAGATATAATTTGCGGTCTTTTGCTCTTCTGTTCAACTCTGCTGCTGTTATGTTTCCTAGTGCTTCTAATATTCCATCGACCCATTTTTTTCGTGGTCGACCTTTGGGTCTGGTGTTTTCACAACGTTTGTTAAAGGCTCGTTGTGTTGTGTTTTGTTCTTTCTGCCTTGTCACGTGGCCAAACCATTTTATCTGTTGTTTCTGTATATATTCTAAGACGGGGGCTATTCCTAGCTTTTTTTTCTCAGTTCTTCATTTCTGATCTCATCTCTCAGACTGTTTCCTGTCATTCGTCTAACACATTTAATCTCTGTAGAGGTTATTTTTCTTATTGTTCTTGCATAAAAAAAATTGTTTGAAATACATATTTATATCATCCTCAACCTCATATCACCATTTATTTTCTCAGATCATGTAAATAGAAACGATTTTTGCTCCTTCTAGATATAGAAATATCTATTTTAATCCTCGCTTGGCTACTATTTATGAGTTTTATAGACCATATTGTGGTGGTATTAATCTGACCGTTAAAAATGACGCATTTCACGTTTCTTTCAAGAAAATTATGAACGAACTTGTACATAATGAACGTAAATTTCGGCACGCGCTGAAAATTCACTTCGATATCTTGTTTTCTTATTCTGTTTGCCGTATTCAGAGGCGTTTTATAACTCAAAATGCGTGTTTTCATTGGGATGGTGTTGAAAGTTAGAACTGTTACTCTTAGGAACATTATATTGAAATTATACAAATATTGATGCCAAGTAGCAATGGTCAACGACTGATACAAGCCCAAGGAAATGGATTATTGGCAGACAAAATGGATTATGGGAAAATACTGATCTCATGTTTGTTTCAAAGTCTAAAGATAATCGAGATTATCGTACTGAGATGAATGGTCACATTTGTAGAGATTGGATTGTGAGAACTGCAACTCCGCTTTTGGATGGACCCTCATGACTGGTATCTGTGCTATCTACCATTGTGTAAATAATGTTTTCTATGTGAAAGGGTAAATGTGCATTAAAAAAATTAATGCACATTTTAAAGTAAATAAAATGGATACATTACCTGCTGATGAGCAATTACATACCCGCTCCCGATTTGTGAAATAAATAAATATACAGCAATACTGTTAATTTTTTAAATACACAAGTATTTAATGTACTGATAACAAAGAAAATGACTGTTTTGATAATTATGTGCCGTCCACATAAGATTTGTGGTCCAAATAATATGTTTGGGACAAAAATAGGACCACGTGCAAAAAAAAAAAGTTTATAGGATAAGTAACTGCTGAGAAATTAAAGAAATTGAAACGGTAAACATTTGTAAACGCCACCCCCCCCCCCCCCCCGTGTTTGTATCTGTCATCGTTGCTTCAGCAGGGATCGCATATCATCATCATTCGGTGCCGTCTCCGCATCGAAGGTTGGCTACCATGGAGCGGGAAGGGAATAGGCAAATAATTGCAATGCTGCGGTAAAGCTGGTAGCAAGGAGCCAGTGATGGGGGAGTGTTAAACACTCTAAGGTATAATGACAGCTTTACAAGGAACGAACACAACACAATACTGACGTTTCGGACTGTGGCCTTCTTCAGAGTACAAGGAATACCATGGAGCGCCATTCCGCTCTGTCTCTTGCTCTGATGGTGCAGATTGTCATATGCTGACTTGTCAATCTTTTCATGTTCCTCGTCCATGTTTGTCTTGGCCTGCCTCTGTTACCTTGTATTTTCCCCTCCAAGATTACTTTTAGCAGACTGCTGTGTCTTTTAACACACCCCAAAACGCTCATTTGTCTTGTTTGAATTGTGTTTAATAGTTCTCTTTTCATTTTTAGTTCTTTTAAGACTTCTTCGTTTGTTTTATTTCCTTTCCATCAAATTCTTCCTATTCTTCTATAAATCCACATTTCAAAGACTTCAATTTTTTTGTTCTCTTTTACCTTGTATTTTCCCTTCCAATATTACTTTTTTGATCGTATTTAATCCTAATTATTTTTCGTCCGTCTGTAAAAGAACTTATCTTTCATAAATTATGATGAGGTTTGAATTTATTATTTTATATGTTTTATGCCACGTGTTAAATTCTTTTACACATACCCCCCTCACCCCCCCACCCCCTTTTTTCTGTGAACGTCATTCGGGAGGTCCGTGTTGAAGTTCCTTCTTCGCAGCTTTACTCGTGGCCCCGCAATGTATTTAATATTTTTTTTATATTTGATATCTGTGCTTATCTCTTTATATATGCGACTGCTACTTATCGTTACTTGAACCAGTTTAGATGTTTGTGTCATTTGTATAGGCCTAGTTCGTTTGTTATACTCGATGAAGGATTTTGCCAAAACGCTGCTGTTTGTCTTGTCTTTCGGTTGGTCTAGCGGCTCAATATCATTTTATGTCTATTTTGTAGGTCATTTCAAGAGAATGAAGTCTAATAATGATTACAAGCTATCGCGATTACAAAAACCGATAATCTTGTGTCGATAAAGGTCAAGTTTAGTTCGATAAATTATCTCAGTTCGGAACAGTACAAAAGAGTAGTGCCCCTTGATAAACATTGCTCGGTGGTTACAAATCGGCCATTAGGGGACCCGTAATTCTAGGGACAAGAGAAACAACGCGATGGTAAAGTCCGTAACAATAGAATTAAAAAAAATCACAAGTGATTTTGAGTGGAAATGCCAGATCATCATGTGCCATACCGGTTGGCGTAGGCAATCATGTCCTCCCACAATCTTCTATCTACAGTGCATCGTATCAGTTCTGTAGTTGACTGTTTTCCGTGTCATGACACCAAGCTATCCAGTATTTTCTCACTTTTCGTCCGCGATCTCTCTTCCCTTTTATTTTGCCAGTTGTAACCAAGTATTCCAACTTTCCTCTTTTCATGTGCCCAAAAAATGTTGAAAGTTTCTTTCTCTTGCTTTTTTTTTGGGAGTTCCCTTTTTGTGTTGGCCTCTTTGAGAATTTCTTTATTGGTCTTTTTAATATTTCAGATACCTCACCTAAAATTAGGGCATATTTCATCAGGGAATACCACTGGATCATACAAAGTTACATAAACTAAATGTCCACACTTAATTAATAAAATATAAAATAAGATAAATAAATAATATCATCTGAACTGAGAAGCGAGTAAAGTCCTAGTTTAGTCCAGTAAATTATTTAAGCGAAATGAGTGATCTTCTAAAAAAATATGCCGAAAAGATATACATCTAGATGACACGGACATACGACTAATATGTAATTTATACTGGGAGCAAACAGCTATAATCAAATATAACAAAGAGAACTCTATACCTATTGACATAAAAAGAGGAGTAAGACAAGGATGCATCCTATCACCAAGCTTGTTTGATAATTTTAATGCCATGAAAAGTATACTAACATCAAAACAAATAACACCAGGGCAACAACTAAGAATAGCAAAATGTTATATCTTCTCAATATTCCTGTATGGTGCAGAAACATGGACATTAGACAAGAAAACAGAACAGAAAATTGAAGCCTTTGAAATGTGGATTTATAGAAGAATAGATAGAATTGGATGAAAGAAAAAAGAACAAATGATGAAGTTTTAAACTAAAAAATGATTGGTTATTGTTATTGGTTATGGAAGGCCTCGGTATCACAGCAAACGAATTAAAATCCATAATTGCTCAACCGCCCGTGCCAGTGGAATCATCCGAATTACTAACTCATCTCCCAAACAAAGAAAGGTAACTGTAGTCCCCATCGTAGCAGTCTCAGTACACGCCAAAAAAACATAGGGCGAAACCGCGCAGAAAGTGAACACAGCCAACTGTTCCCTGTCTTACGATATCATCATTCATCGTAAACAAGCGGGATATCGAAGCAGGATCAAAACGGATGAGACACACAGCTCACGGTGTGCACAGAGCACTTAACTCAGTAGCTCCTGCAACAAGCCGGTCTTAGAATATGAGGAAACTGCAAGAAGGAACACTTTTCAGAGATAGCCTTCAATGGTTCCTGCCGCCTATCCACCATCTACCATGGGAGTTCACGTCCTCCCGAAAATGATGATCGTCATAGCACTTGATGATGTTAGGCCATCATTGATGACTCCAATTCCAAACATATAGACACACAGTGGTGGTAAGTTATCATTTCCAATCCAACAGAAGCCACATGACCTGTAGTTAGTAAAACCACAGAGAGAATATGATTTTGTGACCTTCACTGATTCACTCTTGGATGTGAATGTGTAGTTTACACAAGAGGAGAAGTTTTCAACTACAGTGATCCCATTTAAGGCAATTCTGGGATAGCAAGGCAAGTCTCCTTTATAGCAGCAGAACTTGATGTTCTCCGCTCCCTTCTTGAAACTGCCGCCACATGATTCTGATGTCTCATTAACTTGGACATCATTCATGAACAATGTCAAATTAACATTCCATAGATATGGCTCTGCTGATGAAATGCTTGGTGCAACAGTTGTATCAATCATACAGGAGGCTCATGGTCTGTGGTCATTAATATCACAGACGGCACATGATGTTGTTATATTCAGTATTTCTTTCTGGGGTGTAAATATGTGGCACACACATGGAGAGTGGTTTGTGGTCAGAGTAATCCCATTAAAGGCAATTCTAGGGTAGCATGGCATAGCTGTTTCAGAACAGCACAATCCTGTGATGTTTTCTGTGTTCGCTATAAAGCTGCTGCTGCTACACAATCATGACCAATTATAGCTGTGGACATTATTCACTTGCAATGACAAAACTGCTTTGTTTACATCATAAACCTCTGGAAGCGAATCATTTATGGGACTAATAGTACAATTTATTCTTCCATCGGGGATATCTTCATTGAGTCCCCCCCCAAAAAAGTCTTTGGTTAAAAAGCACATATGCTTTTGAGTTAAACACAAAATGAGCCCACTTCATAGATTCAAAATGATCCTTGCCAATGCCATCCGTTTGCACAAGTTAGGTCCTTAGCTACCAAGGTCACAAACGTCCGAAACGAATTAACGACTTTATCTACAGCGAAGGTTAACGAACTTTGAACAAACATTTATGTTCAAACCCTTGAAAACATTTTCAAAAATCTGCCAACTCGCTGCAATAACATATATCGTGTTGTTCAATGTAAACATTGCTTAGTCCATAGCTCGAATATAAATAAGCTGCCATTTTGGTGCGTCCCATGACGTCATCCTAATGATGAACAACTAAGATGAAAACTAAAACTAATTGTTTAGTTAACATTAGTTAGAACATTCTCAAGTAATCTAGGTCACTCAATTCATCAATTCATTATTTATTATATTCATTATTATAAAAAACTAAAGATGAAAACTAAAGATCAAAATTAGTTAAAACATTCTCAATTCATTATCAAAAACTAAAGATGAAAACTAAAGATCAAAAACTAAAGATGAAAACTAAAAATTAAAAGAGAATTACTAAACACAATTAGAACAAGACAAATGAAATTTTTGGGGCATGATAAAAGACACAACAGCCTACTAAAAGTAATATTGGAGGGGAAAATGCAAGGTAAAAGAGACAGAGGCAGACCAAGTCTAACATGGAAGAGTAAGATCAAAAGATGGACAAGTCAATCTATGACAGCCTGCACCATCAAAGCAAGAAACAGAGTAGAATGGCGATCCATGGTAGCCAGCCTTCGTTGCGGAGAAGGCACTCGATGATGATAGTAGCAATAGAGAGAAAGAGTATTTGGGTCTTATTGAGTTATTGAGTTATTTGCGGGTCATCATCATTGCACTCCGAACACGTCCATAGGTGCTCAGATACCCTCCTCAGCAATTCCCTCAGTGTCCAGCGACTGACGACTCCAGTTCTATGTTGGTTGATAAGTCTTCTTACACGGCCACCAGTTTCTCATTTCTGGCTGTGCCCATCTTAACTCCCATTTCCATCATCCGAAGAAGCGACGTTGATCTGTGTTTGTCGAAGTCCCGTGCTCTTCCCACATCTCGGAGTGCATTGATGATGTCCGCCCGATCCATCGGTTGCCCGTCCTCAACGACAGCGCAGCTAGCCAACCTGTCCGCTCTCTCATTTCCCCGCACTCCCGCATGTCCAGGGACATAGACAAAGGTGACCTTACGTATTTTGGATTTCTGCAACGACTCTACCCATTGCATGCGTACAAAGCCCGCCTCCACTTTTTTTTATCATGCTCATCGAATCACTCAGTATACATGCGTGGATGTAGTCTTGTGACTCTAACCATTTGAATGCCTTGGTCACTGCCATCACCTCCATTGTCATGCTACTCGTGGTCATGGCGTATGCACCACTGTCTTCCTTGGCCATTCTGCCTGCCGAACGTGCTGTAAATGCCCATGCACTTCTTTCGTGTCGTCTTACAGATCCGTCTGTATAGATGACTGCATCTTTCTCATCGGTGTTATCGCAGATGAGACCGTTGACCTCGGCATTAACCACGACCGGGTTCTGTTCCCTACTTTTCCTGTCGAGTGTGACAATACATGAGAAAGTCCCCTTGAATGACGTAGGCACCGGTATCCACTCCTCACCAACGCTGAGATTGGTAAGCCCACAGACCTGTTTGATGACATCTTCTGCTCGGCCCACCCATGATTTGCCTCTTTTTAGCCTGGTACCTTTCTCTGTGTTGAGCACGTGGTGCAATGGATGCTCTGTATCTGTACTAACCTTCAGGTATGCTCGTGCTCTCCAGATCTTGATTCTGTCATCCATGGTTGGAAAGTCAAGAAGATACCTCATTGCCACACAGGGAGTGTCCCTCGTACATCCCAGGATAATGCGCATGGCTTCATTTTGTATTTTCTCCAGCCTATCAATTTGAGTCGTACTGACAGTAAGAATGACCAGGGCATACTCGATTGGTGCGAGGACTAATCGCTGGAACAGAAGAGTAAGTAGCCTCTGCTCGATGTCTGTCCCTATTTGGGTCTATGCCCTATGAACCTACCATGGCTTGAAAGATCAATAGATAAATAGAATATAGTTGCAAGCCTTCGATGTGAAGATAACACCCACCAAGGAAAGATGTGCTTCCCGATCAGAGAGGTGGGGGGGGGGGGGGGAGGTGGAACGACGCGACACACGATGTTGATGATTGACTCTTCTGCCTTTGAAAACCTATTTTCTTTGTTACAGAGTTTATTCCCCTAAGGTCAAAGTTCAAACTGCCATGTTCCTGCACAAGCAGATCTTGTCATCTTAGTAAATACGGTTGCTTTTTTTTGTTTGTTTTTTTTTGTGTGTGTAGAAGTACAAAAAAATATGCGGGTTAATAAGATAATTAGCTCGAGCTACAACATACAAGTAAATCGATTTTTTTAAAAGAAAAAAGCACATGAGCATTACGGCTGGAGGCTCACGTCACTTGCTAAGAATTGAAGCAATCGTGAGTCATTTTTATATACGAAATAATAACAATAACATTATTTCCAAGAAAATGGCAGATTCAATCAAGAAGGACGATAACAGAACAGATGACAATTTTCACAATAATTCTTCGCAGTTGATAAACAGAAAGGTGTATCGCCAGACTAAAGGTGAACAAAGTACAGCTGGCATAATTGGTAAGTATAAAAGGAGTCAGCTGATATAATTATAATAATATAATAATAATTTAATTTAATACAATTCAATCTATCTATTGACCTTTCCAACCGTTGCCGGCCCATCGTAGACCAAGATACTCCTTCTCCTATTTGAAATTTTGTAATTCTTTTAAAGATATTTTTATTAAATCTCGCCATTTGTCTCTGTTCTGTGCAAGCAGCTCTATCTCATTGAGGGAGTCGATTCCTGCTGCTCTTGCCTCTCTCATCAATGTTCTTCTCAGTGTCTATCTGGGTCTTCCTCTTACCTGTTGTTTCCCACATGAGGGCTTGCTTTGCTATTCGGTTATTATCTCTTCTCATCACATGTCCAACATATGACCATCGTCTTTTCTTGATTACTGAAGATATTAGTTGTTTCGCCGGCGCAGCCATTGTTCGTACATTATGATATAATTAATAATAATATAATTTTAATTTATTATATCATTTTATTGTTATTTTATATTTAATTTTATTTTCATTATGATATATCATTATATATGACATCATCATATCAATATTATGTATGATTATTTTTATTTATATGATTTGATGTATTAAAATAATTAAATTTTAAATATATTAATTAATAATATTTTAATACAATTGAAAATTGTTATAATTGTATATAATAATATTAACAGTGAATATTTACATTTATATATAATAATTATTATATTGGTCATAGTGATTGACATCAGGTGTGGTGGTGGTAACGTCAATACTAAGAAAAAGCATTCTGGTAATGACTTCAGGGTTGACTGATTGTTTGGCAAACTTACTCTTGGAGTACACTTCCGATGTTTGTATGTTGTTGTGTCATTAAATTTACTAGGTATTTGAATTCATTCAACAACTTAAATGCCTGTTGTTCATCATTGTATTGATGTTCTATTTTTATTTTGCAATAGTCATTACACTCTAGAACGTAGAAAGAAAACAGTTTAGAACGTGATATATTTACTTGAAGTTGGTCATCATCATCTTGTGCTATTTCCACAGCAAATGTTGGCATCCTTGGAGCACCATTTCACAATGTTTCTTACCTTAATGGTGCATATAGGTTCTCTTGTCCATTTCTTGGAGTTGTATCTTGTATCACCACTTTGTTCTTTGTCTGCTGCATTTAACTTGTATTTCCTCTTCCCAAAATGACATTCAGTAGGTATTGTGTCTCTTTAAATATCCTAAAAGTTTCATTTGTCTTGTCCCACTCAAACAGACACAGAGAGAAAACACATTGCAGAAAAATACAGAAATGATAACTACCCACAGGACTCCTGGTCACACATATACACAGATGGCTCTGCTACAAATGCCACCAGAAATGGAGGAGGAGGAGGAGGTGTATTCTTGAGGCTGAATAACCAGGAAGAGATCACCAAGTCAGTAGCTACTGGGGAAATTCTCAAAGAACTATAAAGCAGAAAATGAAGCCCTCAAAAATGCTGCTAAACTGTCTTTCCAACACAAAAATAACATGCACAAGAAATTGGTAATACTGACTGATGCACTGTCAGTCCTAACAGCTCTAAAAACCCCCAGGAACAGTGAGCTAGATGACTTGAGAACAACACTAGACCAAGTGTGCAATAACTTCCAGAGAGTGGTCATCCAGTGGATGCCATCACACTGTAATATACACGGAAATGAATGCACAGGCAAATTAAAGAGGGAGGGAGATTACCTTAAGAGAACCATCTGGTCAGCTACGATGAAGCCAAATCCATCATCAAAGGCCAGTATCATGAAAAATGGAAACAAGAACACCCAAAGTATAATGAGAGGGATGGATACCTCCAACTATCAAGGAGGGATCAAGTCATCTTACTTCGCCTATGCACTGGCCACAACAAAATGAGAAACCACACATGTTCACCAAACTCAAAATAGAAACTACCAACCAATGCCACTGTACACTGGATAGTATGACAACAAAACATGTTCTACAGGACTGCTCCCAGTACACAGACCTGAGAAGGACAATGTGGTCCATACCCACCTCCCTGGAAGAGAAACTATACGGGACAACTGAATCACTCAAACAGACAGCTACCTTCATTAGAACGTCCGGAATCCTAGTCTGAATCAGACCATGGCTGAATGAGCCATGATCGCAAAGAAGAAGAAGAAGAAGATTTGTCTTGTCCTAAAAGTTTCATTTGTCTTGTTCAAATTGTTTTCAATATTTAGTTTTTTAGTTTCAGCTTTTTCAAAACTTCATTATTTGTTTACCCAGCCAATCCTTCACATTCTTCTATAAATCCGCATTTCAGGGCTTCAGTTTTCTTCTCTGATCTTTTACTTTAGTCCTTGCTTTCATACACAAATGTTAAGTAATTATAGCACTTAATTGTTCTCAGCTTTTGTTCTAGCATATTTGCCTTTTGCATATAATTGCATTAGCATCATTGTCTTTGAAGTCATCAAGATTCAACAGTCAGTGTGGCTGAGAATTGAAATTTCTTCACACCTCCCTAACCTTGCTAGCTTATGTATTTCTTACTTATTTGCTTAGATAAATAACTGTTGAGATATAAAGTTGTGGAGTGACATGATCACCTACGCCAGCAGGCATGGTACTTGATGATGAATATGATATTTGCTTTGGTGTGACTATACCTTTCTTGTTGTTAAAAATGCTTTCTGCCTTTCACATTCTTCTATTTATTTCTGTCTCACATCTTCTATCACTTGTTATGTCATGTATAAGACAGGTATATTCTTGAACTCTCTCTAAATTCTTTCCATCTATTTTATATTGACATTCAGGAGTCTTTAACTCTTACAGCTTGTAAGGTTTTTATCAATGCAATGGATAAGATTTCAGAGACAAGATTTTTCAAGGACCTTATGTTTACAATACAATACATTTAAATCATGATGTATTGATTTCTTCTTCACTGTAATCTTATTGATTTATTGATTACAAATATTCAACATGGGATTTTATTTTTTCTTTATAAATTCAGATCAATTTGCTCAAAAAACTGCTCCTATTGTTGGTATTTAGATGCTTCGAAACATTAAAACAAGTTAATTTACTGCCAACCATCATCAATTGAAATCTACCTTCAGAATCGATACTAATCAATGCCCATTTGATCATCTGATTTTTATCGGTGATAAACAGTGTTAATCTAAATGGAAAATCACACTCTATAATACAATTTCTTTGTAAACACCACATGTAAGAGGAAGTAACTCTGCAGAGAAGGTTTACAGAAACTATATAAAATAAATAATGTAAAAGTTGAAATACGGTTTACACATTGATTTGAGAATGGCGAAGAGTGATACAGAGTATGGCAATATGGACTTGACCAAACTGCGTGAGGTAGGCTGCGGCATAATATATGGAAAGAGTTAAGTAGAAATAAATACACTGTACTCAGCTCCATTTTAAAAAAAATTATTTTCATTAGAAAGGTTCCATTCACATTTGAATTGGCAAAAATACTGAGCAACGGATTGGCTAAAAAGTATGTATATTATTTTGCATTGAAAGAATTATATTCTTATTTGACAACATTCAAATGGTGCATCCTTCATCATCATTGAGTGCCGTCTCCGCAACGAAGGTTGGCTACCATGGAGCGCCATTTTGCTCTATCTCTTGCTTTGATGGTGCAGGTTGTCATCGGTTGATTTGTCCATCTTTTGATGTTACTCGTCCATGTTAATCTTGGTCTGCCTCTGCCTCTTTTACCTTGTATTTTCCCCTCCAGGATCACTTTCAGTAGGCTGTTGTGTCTTTTAACATGGCCTAAGAATCGCATTTGTCTTGTTCTAATTGTGTTCAGAAGTTCTCTTTTCATTTTTAGTTGTTTTAAGATTTTGTCGTTTGTTTTCTTTTCCTTCCATCCAATTCTACCTATTCTTCTATATATCCACATTTCAAAGGCTTCAATTCTCTGTTCTGTTTTCTTGTCTAATGTCCATGTTTCAGCACCATATAGGAATATTGAGAAGATGTAACATTTTGCTATTCTTAGTTTTAGCTCTGGTGTTATTTGTTTTGATGTTAGTATGTCCTTCATGACATTAAAATTACTTTTTGCCATTCCTATTCTTTTGTTTATTTCAGTTGTACATTTTCCATCACTGGTTATAGTATGTCCAAGGTAGTTATAGTTCTGAACTGTCTCAAGGTCTATTCCTTCAATTTTGATATCCACTTGTGGGTTTTGAGTATTTTCTTTGTTTATGATCATAGTTTTAGTCTTTTTGATATTCATATCTAGTCCATATTTTTTGCTTGTCGTGTTTATTTCATTAAGTAATTGTTGTAGGTCTTTAGGATTTTCTGCTAGTAGTACAGTATCGTCAGCATATCTTAGGTTTTTGATTATCTTTCCATTATTTGTAGGCCTGGCATCTCTATGATGTTTTTAAAGATTTGCTCAGTGTATAGATTGAACAAGCTTGGTGATAGGATGCATCCTTGTCTTACTCCTCTTTTTATATCAATGGGTGTAGAGAACTCTTTGTTATATTTTATTATTGCTGTTTGCTCCCAGTATAGATTGCATATTAGTCGTATATCCATGTCATCTAGATGTATCTCTTTTAGGCATTCTATAAGTTGTTTGTGGTGTACTCTATCAAAGCTTTGGTGTAGTCTATGAAGCAGGCATATATTGGTTTGTTTACTTCTGTGTATTTTTCGATTAATGTTCTCATGCAGAATATGGCTTCTTTTGTCCCGCTATTTTTCCTAAATCCAAATTGCTGCTCATCTAATTCAGTATTGATTTTATTCTGAATCCTTCCTTGTATAACTTTTAGCAAGATTTTTGTAACATGGCTCATTAGGCTTATTGTTCTAAAGTCACTGCATTCAACTGCACCATTCTTTTTAGGCAATGCAATGAAAGTTGATGTTTTTAGTTCATTTGGTATGTATCCTGTGTGGTATATGTCGTTGCATATGTCTGTAATCACTTCAATGCCAAAATCTTCAAGTGCCTGTATCATCTCTATCTGTATGCTTTCAGGTCCTGCTGCTTTTCCCCTTTTCATTGTTTTTATAGCTTTTTTCCACCTCAGATTTTAAGATTTTATAGCCTGATGTACATTTTATAACTGGTTTCTTGTCCCTTTGATCATGAAATAGTTCTGTTATATATTCCTGCCATCTATCTATGATATCCTTATTGTCTGTTAGCATTGTTCCTTTTTTGTCTGCAATGCATCCACCTTCTGTGGCTTTTTTATTTTTATTAGTCATTCTCTTTATTTCTGTGTGCATTCCTCTTAGGTCTTGTTTGCTTTCCATAGTTTCTATTTCTCTACATTTTTGGCTGAGCCAGTCTTCTTTTGCCTTTTTGCACATTTTGCGTATCTCATTATCTATTTTATTGTATTGGGCACAATTTGTATACATATATTGTATTGTACTTTTCACAATAACTCCTAAGTTATTCAATGTTCTTGTGTATAGGACCATCATCATTGTACTCAGATAGTGACCTTATCCTTATCATACAGAAAGATCATGTTACAGTGCGCCAACTGTGTTGCACTGTAAGTTTCCTTGAGGTAATTTGAAACCTTAGTGGATGTGTGCCAAAACCAGTGTTTTTAAGACAAAGAGTGACAGTAGAAAACAAAAATTTGTCTGTATTAATATCATCGTCATCAAGTACCATGCCTGCTGGCATAGGTAATTATGTTTCTTCACAACTTTTGATCTCGATAGTTATTTATCATTTCTGTTGCTAACCTTCTACCAAGCCGTTCTCTTAAGCTGTCTGGTATCTTTTCTCTTTGTTTCCCCTCTATCTCTTTGTCCTTCAATTTTCCCAGTTGTCACAATATATTCCAGCTGTTCCCTTCCCATTGCATTGCCAAAAAATTATGATTGTTTCTTCCTAATATTAAAAATTAACTCTCTTCCTGCTTTGGCCTCTTTCAGAACATTTTCATTACTCTTCTTAGCTGTCCATGGTATTCTCAACATTCTTCTGTAAAACCACATTTTTATGACTATATTTCTATATTGTCTTACTATAGATGTGTTATTTTGATATGAAATGATGACGCTATTGAATGATAATGCTATTGAATTTTTAAAAAAAACAACGCTGTCCGATAATACTAACCCCATATCTAGGTAAACAGCTGTCAGTAAATAACTGAAGTTTCTTTTTTCTGCACTGAAACACATCACAGTAGCACACTTTATTGCTGTATTTGTACACAGTGCATGCATTTAGTGAACATCTTAGGCAGTTTTTCTGCTATTCTAGTTTTTGTTTGATATATATTTATATATATATATATATATATATATATATGGTCTGCAGGCGCACAGTTGGATGACTCATGGGCCACTTTAATGGTTTTCATTATTAGTAGATATATCCAATAACATAATTTAAAAATTGTGGGTATTGGAAATAAGTCAATCTTTTCTGTAGGTTCTATAGTTCCTATGGTACAAAATACTCTGTATTCATGTTATAGTGTGGCCATTGCTTCATTCTCACTAATATCTTCAGTAATAAAGAAAAGACGATGGTCATATGTTGGACATGTGATGAGAAGAGATAATAACCAAATAGCAAAGCAAGCCTCATGTGGGAAACAACAGGTAAGAGATAAAAGAGGAAGACCCAGAGAGACGCTGAGAAGAACTTTGATGAGAGAGGCAAGAGCAGCAGGAATCGGCTCCCTCAATGAGATAGAGCTGCTTGCACAGAACAGAGACAAATGGCGAGATTTGATAAAATATCTTTAAAAGAATTGAAAACTGTTAGAACAAAAATTCAGATAAGAGAAGGAGTATCTTTGTCTATGCCCTATGGGCCGGCTACGGCTCGAAAGGCTAATAGATAGATAGATTGCTTCATGAAATGTAACATGCGATAATGCATACAACTAGACCAGAGATTCAAAAAGCCTTTAACAAACATTTCTCTGAGAAAAGTCCTTAGATTTGTCCAGTAGCGCTATTCTTGTGTTTGTGTGAATTTAGATCATGGTGTATGAAGGGTCAAATCGGGGCTGTAGGTGTGAAATTCTCATATTGTTATGAAGTACTGATAACTGGATAATCTAGCACGGGTTGGTAGGTGTTAAGAAATTTGAACTCTTAGCCTCACTGACAGTTGAATCTTGAGGACTTAAAAGGCAATGAGAAAAGATTAATTGACTGCTTTTGATAGAATGTCCGATGCTGGAACAAAGATCTAAAATTACTTGGAGTGGCCTATCTGAAGGTGTAGATAACGTTAACCAATAAGACTGATCATCATCAACTTTTATCCATGAGTGTGGGCTGTAATGACCATTAGTCTTAATTGCTAAGAGTAAAAACGAGTTACAAGAAATGTTAGACATTATAGTGAAGAAAAGCAAAAATAAAGAACTCAGCCTTAATATAAAAAAGACAGAAGTAATGGTAGCAACAAAGAACAAGACATAAAGACAAGTGGGACAATATTAAAACAGGTAAATGAATTTAAATATCTGGGAACAACGTTAACCTCAGATGGAAGATGTACAAAAGAGTTGAGATGCAGAATGGCTCAGGCAAAAGCAGCTTTCCAAAAAATGAGGAAGATACTGTGCAATCCATTTTTGACAATAGAGACAAGGAAAAAGAGTTCTTAAATGTTATATAGAGCCAGTCTTAACATATGGATGTGAATCATGGACAGTAGGACAACAGATAAGAAAATCACTGGAGGCTGTAGAAATGTGGTTTTACAGAAGAATGTTGAGAATACCATGGATAGCTAAGAAGAGTAATGAAAACGTTCTGAAAGAGATCAAAGCAAAAATAGAGGTAATACAAAAAATTAGGAAGCAACAATCATGATTTTTTGGCCATGTAGATGAAACAACTGGAATATATTGTGACAACTGGCAAAATTGAGAGATGAAGAGATAGAGGGAAGCAAAGAGAAAAGATACCAGACAGCTTAAGAGAATGGCTTGGCAGAACGTCAACAACAGAAATGATAAATAACTGTTGAGATCGAAAGTTGTGGAGAGTCATGATCACCTATGCCAGCAGGCTTGGTACTTGATGATGATGATGTAGACACTTCCTTAAATGATATTGTAGTAATTTTTACTACCACCTAAATGTAGCATTAGGAGCTATAAAAACTATTTTCTTTGAACTTTTAATGCACAGCTGTGTGTTTTCACTAGGAGAGACATGGGGACTTGGACTTCCTGGTTCAAGTTGATTTATGACATTAAATTTGATTGCATGTACCGGACGTGTTACATTGCCTATTCATATGGCCACTGTAAACCTGTCAATGTTCAGCTACCTTGTAGCTTTATTCACTGCATTTCCTGAGTTACAAAGGGTTGTTTGATGTCAGCTGATGACTGAGGATATTTCCCTGGTCACAGCAAAATTTCAATGAAATAAAAGTACAACATCAATAGAAACAAATCCAACACTCATGGATCAGCAGAAGTTGTAATTAGGATGACACATAGGGAGGGAAATGTTTGACCACAGAAAACTCTCATTTTTAAGCATTTATATTTTGATGTGTTAATTTTTAATACCGTAATGTAATTTCTCCCGTGTGTTGCCAGGGCCTCATTATAAGGGATGTAAAGAATAGTGACACTGTGACCTTCCAGGCATGTCGTAAGAGGCGACTAAGGAGGTTGATCGATGGCTTGACAAGCTGTCATTGTAAAAAGCATTGTTATGGAAACAGACCATAGATTTTAGAAGCAGTGATCTCTGCAATATGTGCCATTTTGGCACGCAAGTTTCTGTTCTTGAGATTGTGGTTCTGCCCTATGTGCCGTCTTCGGCTCGAAAGGACAATAGATAGAGATAGATATTGTAATTTAGGGTTAACCACCCTAAAAGGAAGAGACCCAACCACCATCTTCAGACTGAGAACCAGTACTGAACAATCACATCAACCGAATACAACGAGACTAAACTCCAGCATGCCCACTCAGTGAAGACCCACATGAAACAGTAGAACATCACCTTTTTGACTATCCAAAGGTCACTGACACCAGAGCAACTCTACTTCCTCAAAAACCTGATAAAAGGAAAACCTGGTACAGAACAACAAGGGAACTCATAAATACCTGCAGATATCATTACATGGCATTGGGCTGAAGAGTGTCAGCTCACAGGCTTCGAGATCTATAACAATAATATGTGTGCTTACTACATCACATGATTAATTTTGACCAATTGATTGAATGAGTTTATATTTTTCTTCCAATGATATTTACATAACTAAAATATAGCCTAATGTGTTTATTTTTGTCAACGATAAAATGCAAAGAGTCATTATAATGTAGGCCAGATGCTGCCTTAATGCATAAACTCAATTTTCTGCCATTTTGCATACAGAAACCATGGTAACTATAACATAAAAAAGTGAGATTTTTCCAGCAAAGACACCAAACATGCTTGAGTAGTGTGATTAAAGCATAAAAATGAAATAGAAAACAGGTATTCATTTTATTAAAATGAAATATAGAATAAGAAAGTGGACTTGTTTTTCCATTTAAAAAACACGACAGGAGAAAAAAAGAAAATTGAATTGTTTAATGGCTCACATTGCCTTAGCCTTCAGCTTTGAGCTGATTGTCCTCAACTGTCCAGTGCTATCATTGGGAGAGCAGAAGCGTCTGTGACCTGCGGTTGCAATAGCAAGGTCGGTGCACCATCAGCTAACCAAGAATATCAATTTTACCTCCTCGTGGTCTTCCCGGTAACAGTCTGCGTCAAAACAAACTGGCTAACAGAAGCTAGGATCACCATGTTCCCTGTAGTGGTGGTACTGATATAGAAGACCCAGTATTGCAGTACCTCTGAGCTGGACTAGTAGTTTCCCAGCATAGCCTGGGATAGACAAACTCCAACTACTCCAGTAAGAACAGGGAATGTCAAGATAGCCATTATGACTCACCACATCAAGGAGTAAAAGGGCACCCTGCCCTCATCAACTCGTGGCATTACGTCAACTCAACAACCAGTGCTTTCATTATAAGAGGCATGTTTTTCTCATATATTCTGCTGGTGAGAAATGTGTTGACATGATTTGTTCTCATTTGAGAATAAAACCTCTGTTCCAGTTTATATTTGTTTTAGAAATGGTAAGATCTAAAAAATTATATTGAGCTTAATTAGGCTTTTTTTTTTTAGCCAGCGAAAATGGGTAATAAATATTTTTTTTCATATCAGTAGTTTTTTTGTTCAGGAAATATTTAAATAATAAATTAGATATTTTGTGTGTGTGTGTGCGTAAAACTTATTATATATAATTAATTTGTAGTTTTTGGGTCAGATAAATATAATAAATTATGTTTGTCAGCAATCATTGAAGTAATAATATAGAAACAGTTCTTATCAATAGACTTGTAGTAATGAGTTGCAACAATCTGTGTAACATACACATAAACTTTTACTGTCAGACACACCACTGAGCACATATGGGCTACAATGATAAAATTGCACAACAAATACTGTAGCATTGGTTCTTAACATGTGGTCCATGGCAAACCCCACCCCCCCCCCCCAGGTGGCTGTGATGTCCCCACAGGGTGTCTACGAAGGCTTGAGGATATTGTATGACTTTATGCAATTTAAAGAGAAAGAGAGAATGGATAAAAGCAAGAAGGAAAGGAAATGTGTGTCGTATTAATAAGTTTACGTGCTTGTAATTTGAGTTTCACCAAAATGAATTAAAATGTTATTATTATTTTTAATTTACGAGGAAAAAATTTTCATAAATATGCCATTTTATTAAGTTATTAATAAATAATAATTATATAATAGGAGCATGTGCATTAAGTTATTTATCACTTCTCTCTAAATTTGATTTTCTGAATTAGTGACTTAAAATAGATATTTAATGCACTGATTTGTATTTACTCTTGAGTTAAGTAATTAGGATGGAGAGTATAAAATATATATTATATTAAATATCATGCAGGGCTGCAAACAACAAGGAAAATAAACATAAAATGGTATTAAACAGCCAAACCTGCAGAGAAATAAATAAACTACGATGTTTCGGTACAAGCATTAATCAGATACAAAATACAAAATATTAATACAAAAACAAACATGTATTATAAATACTCATTGTTTTTGTATTAGTATCTGCTTTTTATCTGTCTATCTATCAACCTTTTGAGCTGTAGTCGGCCGGTAGGGCTTAGGACTCAGATACTCTTTCCTTGTTTCAAATTTTATTTCTAGCAGTCTCAATCCTTGCAAAGATCTTTTATCAAATCTTGCCATTTGTCTCTCTTCTGTGCAAGCATCTCTGTCTCATTGAGGAAGCCAATTCCTGTTGCTTTGCCTCCCTGATCAATGTTCTTCTCAGTGTTTCACTGGGTCTGCCTCTTTTCCTCCTTCCTGTTGTATCTCACTTGAAGGCTTGCTTTGCTATTCGGTTATTATCTCTTCTCATCATCATGTCCATTGTCTTTTCTTGATTACTGATGATATTCGTAGTTGAATTATTATGATTTCTCTAATTTCCTCATTTGTTTTGAATTGGTTCCACGCTATACCAAGTATTTTCCTTAGACATTTATTTTAAAATGTGTTCAAATTTGTTTCTATGTCCCTTGTTGTTTTCCAGCTCTCACATGCATACATAAGGGTTGATAGTACGTTTGATTTGAATAGTCTAAGTTTTGTGTTTGTGCTGATGAGTTTTGATTTCCACAACTTTTCAAGGCTTCTGAAAGACATTGCTGCTTTATCTATTCTGATTCTAATCTCTTTACTTGAATCCCCTTCCTGATCAATGTGACTTCCAAGATAGATAAAGTGATCAATTTCTTCCACTGGTTTGTATTCCATGTATATTCTTTCATCTGTTGGAACCAAGCTTTCCATGACTGTAGTCTTTTCATGACTGATCACAAACACTATTTTACTGGTTGTTGATGATCGTGCATTTGTGTTTTCTTGCATCATTTTTATCTGGCTGCTGATAAGGTCTATGTCATCTGCAAAGTCGAGGTCCTCCAATTGTCCTCCTTGTTTTTTATCTGATGAAGGCTTTATACATCATAGTCAGTCTCATCTCTCTACAAGTTTAACTGATTAATACCTTTTTATGTTTATTTTTCATTCTAAGTAATTAATTTGACTTCATTGATTGAACTGGTGGAGACTGGACTTACATGAGGTTATAAATATGTTTGAACGTGAGCCCTGCTAAAGCATGAACCCACATGAGATTATAAATATGTTTGATTGTGAGCCCTGCTGAATCATGAACCCACATGAGATTATAAATATGGTTGATCATGAGCCCTGCTGAATCATGAACCCACATGAGATTATAAATATGTTTGATCATGAGCCCTGCTGAATCATGAACCCACATGAGGTTATAAATATGTTTGATCATGAGCCCTGCTGAATCATGAACCCACATGAGATTATAAATATGGTTGATCATGAGCCCTGCTAAATCATGAACCCACATGAGATTATAAATATGGTTGATCATGAGCCCTGCTGAATCATGAACCCACATGAGATTATAAATGTGGTTGATCGTGAGCCATGCTGAATCATGAACCCACATGAGATTATAAATATGGTTGATCATGACCCTTGCTGAATCATGAACCCACATGAGGTTATAAATATGTTTGATCGTGAGCCCTGCTGAATCATGAACCCACATGAGATTATAAATATGGTTGATCGTGAGCCCTGCTAAATCATGAACCCACATGAGATTATAAATATGGTTGATCATGTGCCCTGCTGAATCATGAACCCACATGAGATTATAAATGTGGTTGATCATGAGCCCTGCTAAAGCATTAACCCACATGAGATTATAAATATGGTTGATCATGAGCCCTGCTGAATCATGAACCCACATGAGATTATAAATATGGTTGATCATGAGCCCTGCTGAAACATGAACCCACATGAGATTATAAATATGGTTGATCATGAGCCCTGCTGAAACATGAACCCACATGAGATTATAAATATGGTTGATCATGAGCCCTGCTAAAGCATGAACCCACATGAGATTATAAATATGGTTGATCGATTGAGTCCTGCTGAATCATGAACCCACATGAAGTTGCTAACCTGTTATGTGTCACAATTTAGAACATGAATGCTGTTCTTTGGAGAATACTGAAGTAGATCCACTTCTCATCTGTTCCTCTCAATGAGAGATATTCAGAGTGTCAACTGTTAGGTTTTAAGGATCCTACCTTTGTGAGTTTAATGTTGTTTGCTCTAGTTCATCATCCTGTGCCTTTATGGTCGGTGTAGGCAATCATGTCCTTCCACAATTTTCTATCTGCAGTCCTTCGTATCAATTCTTTTGTTGACTGTTTTCCATGCCATGACACTAAGGTATCCAGTTTTTTTTCTCTTTGTTATCCATAATCCCTTTCCCAGTTGTAACCAAGTACTCCAATCTTCCTCTTCTCATGATGTTCCCAAAAAATGTTGATTATTTCTTTCTGATGTTCTTTAGGGGCTCCCTTTTTGTGTTGGTCTCTTTGGGAATGTCCTTGTTGGTCTTTTCAGCTGTCTAGGGAACTTTCAACATTTATCTGAGAAACCCCATCTCTGTGGCCTGTAATCATCTTTTCATTTGTTTGTCTACTGTTCATGATTTATTTCCATAGGTCAGAATTGGTTCTATAACACTGATGAATTCTATTTCTCACTTTTATTAACATAGACTTATTGCCCAAAATGTTTTTCATTTTCTCAAATGCAATTTTGTTTGTTTGTTATTCTTTTTATTTCTGTGGTGCATCTTCCATTCAATGTTATTATTGTGCCCAAGTATTTGACTTTCTGCACTTGTTTCCGATTTGTCCTGTTTATTTTTATGTTGCATGGTGGTGAT
Source organism: Megaustenia siamemsis (assembly GCA_032433765.1). Lineage (NCBI taxonomy): Eukaryota > Metazoa > Mollusca > Gastropoda > Stylommatophora > Ariophantidae > Megaustenia > Megaustenia siamemsis. The sequence continues at coordinate 15,255,390 of JAVIAB010000156.1, read as the reverse complement.
GATTGTTTCTTCGATATGACCATTACTTGCCCCAACCAGGGAATGTTTATAAACATAATTGTCTTCCAAGTCCACAAAGGTGAGAGTAGATAACCTTGAATACCCTAACTGGGGTTTGGTTGAACTTAGAATTGTTCAGCTGAGAGTAGATAACCTTGAATACCCTAACTGGGGTTTGGTCGAACTTATAATTGTTCAGCTGAGAGTAGATAACCTTGAATACCCTAACTGGGGTTTGGTCGAACTTATAATTGTTCAGCTGAGAGTAGATAACCTTGAATACCCTAACAGGGGTTTGGTTGAACTTATAATTGTTCAGCTGAGAGTAGATAACCTTGAATACCCTAACTGGGGTTTGGTTGAACTTATAATTGTTCAGCTGAGAGTAGATAACCTTGAATACCCTAACAGGGGTTTGGTTGAACTTATAATTGTTCAGCTGAGAGTAGATAACCTTGAATACCCTAACAGGGGTTTGGTTGAACTTAGAATTGTTCAGCTGAGAGTAGATAACCTTGAATACCCTAACTGGGGTTTGGTCGAACTTAGAATTGTTCAGCTGAGAGTAGATAACCTTGAATACCCTAACTGGGGTTTGGTCGAACTTAGAATTGTTCAGCTGAGAGTAGATAACCTTGAATACCCTAACTGGGGTTTGGTCGAACTTATAATTGTTCAGCTGAGAGTAGATAACCTTGAATACCCTAACTGGGGTTTGGTTGAACTTAGAATTGTTCAGCTGAGAGTAGATAACCTTGAATACCCTAACTGGGGTTTGGTTGAACTTATAATTGTTCAGCTGAGAGTAGATAACCTTGAATACCCTAACTGGGGTTTGGTTGAACTTATAATTGTTCAGCTGAGAGTAGATAACCTTGAATACCCTAACAGGGGTTTGGTTGAACTTATAATTGTTCAGCTGAGAGTAGATAACCTTGAATACCCTAACTGGGGTTTGGTTGAACTTATAATTGTTCAGCTGAGAGTAGATAACCTTGAATACCCTAACAGGGGTTTGGTTGAACTTAGAATTGTTCAGCTGAGAGTAGATAACCTTGAATACCCTAACTGGGGTTTGGTTGAACTTATAATTGTTCAGCTGAGAGTAGATAACCTTGAATACCCTAACAGGGGTTTGGTTGAACTTAGAATTGTTCAGCTGAGAGTAGATAACCTTGAATACCCTAACTGGGGTTTGGTTGAACTTATAATTGTTCAGCTGAGAGTAGATAACCTTGAATACCCTAACAGGGGTTTGGTTGAACTTAGAATTGTTCAGCTGAGAGTAGATAACCTTGAATACCCTAACAGGGGTTTGGTTGAACTTATAATTGTTCAGCTGAGAGTAGATAACCTTGAATACCCTAACAGGGGTTTGGTTGAACTTATAATTGTTCAGCTGAGAGTAGATAACCTTGAATACCCTAACAGGGGTTTGGTTGAACTTATAATTGTTCAGCTGAGAGTAGATAACCTTGAATACCCTAACTGGGGTTTGGTTGAACTTATAATTGTTCAGCTGAGAGTAGATAACCTTGAATACCCTAACAGGGGTTTGGTTGAACTTATAATTGTTCAGCTGAGAGTAGATAACCTTGAATACCCTAACAGGGGTTTGGTTGAACTTATAATTGTTCAGCTGAGAGTAGATAACCTTGAATACCCTAACTGGGGTTTGGTTGAACTTATAATTGTTCAGCTGAGAGTAGATAACCTTGAATACCCTAACAGGGGTTTGGTTGAACTTATAATTGTTCAGCTGAGAGTAGATAACCTTGAATACCCTAACTGGGGTTTGGTTGAACTTATAATTGTTCAGCTGAGAGTAGATAACCTTGAATACCCTAACTGGGGTTTGGTTGAAATTATAATTGTTCAGCTGAGAGTAGATAACCTTGAATACCCTAACTGGGGTTTGGTCGAACTTAGAATTGTTCAGCTGAGAGTAGATAACCTTGAATACCCTAACTGGGGTTTGGTCGAACTTATAATTGTTCAGCTGAGAGTAGATAACCTTGAATACCCTAACTGGGGTTTGGTCGAACTTATAATTGTTCAGCTGAGAGTAGATAACCTTGAATACCCTAACAGGGGTTTGGTTGAACTTAGAATTGTTCAGCTGAGAGTAGATAACCTTGAATACCCTAACTGGGGTTTGGTCGAACTTATAATTGTTCAGCTGAGAGTAGATAACCTTGAATACCCTAGCTGGGGTTTGGTTGAACTTATAATTGTTCAGCTGAGAGTAGATAACCTTGAATACCCTAACTGGGGTTTGGTTGAACTTAGAATTGTTCAGCTGAGAGTAGATAACCTTGAATACCCTAACAGGGGTTTGGTTGAACTTATAATTGTTCAGCTGAGAGTAGATAACCTTGAATACCCTAACTGGGTTTGGTTGAACTTATAATTGTTCAGCTGAGAGTAGATAACCTTGAATACCCTAGCTGGGGTTTGGTTGAACTTATAATTGTTCAGCTGAGAGTAGATAACCTTGAATACCCTAGCTGGGGTTTGGTTGAACTTATAATTGTTCAGCTGAGAGTAGATAACCTTGAAATTCCTAACTGGGGTTTGGTTGAACTTAGAATTGTTCAGCTGAGAGTAGATAACCTTGAATACCCTAACTGGGGTTTGGTTGAACTTAGAATTGTTCAGCTGAGAGTAGATAACCTTGAATACCCTAACAGGGGTTTGGTTGAACTTATAATTGTTCAGCTGAGAGTAGATAACCTTGAATACCCTAACAGGGGTTTGGTTGAACTTATAATTGTTCAGCTGAGAGTAGATAACCTTGAATACCCTAACTGGGGTTTGGTCGAACTTATAATTGTTCAGCTGAGAGTAGATAACCTTGAATACCCTAACAGGGTTTGGTCGAACTTATAATTGTTCAGCTGAGAGTAGATAACCTTGAATACCCTAACAGGGGTTTGGTTGAACTTAGAATTGTTCAGCTGAGAGTAGATAACCTTGAATACCCTAACTGGGGTTTGGTCGAACTTATAATTGTTCAGCTGAGAGTAGATAGCCTTGAATACCCTAACTGGGGTTTGGTCGAACTTATAATTGTTCAGCTGAGAGTAGATAACCTTGAATACCCTAACAGGGGTTTGGTTGAACTTATAATTGTTCAGCTGAGAGTAGATAACCTTGAATACCCTAACAGGGGTTTGGTTGAACTTATAATTGTTCAGCTGAGAGTAGATAACCTTGAATACCCTAACAGGGGTTTGGTTGAACTTATAATTGTTCAGCTGAGAGTAGATAACCTTGAATACCCTAACAGGGGTTTGGTTGAACTTATAATTGTTCAGCTGAGAGTAGATAACCTTGAATACCCTAACAGGGGTTTGGTTGAACTTATAATTGTTCAGCTGAGAGTAGATAACCTTGAATACCCTAACTGGGGTTTGGTTGAACTTATAATTGTTCAGCTGAGAGTAGATAACCTTGAATACCCTAACTGGGGTTTGGTTGAACTTAGAATTGTTCAGCTGAGAGTAGATAACCTTGAATACCCTAACTGGGGTTTGGTTGAACTTAGAATTGTTCAGCTGAGAGTAGATAACCTTGAATACCCTAACAGGGGTTTGGTTGAACTTATAATTGTTCAGCTGAGAGTAGATAACCTTGAATACCCTAACTGGGGTTTGGTTGAACTTATAATTGTTCAGCTGAGAGTAGATAACCTTGAATACCCTAACTGGGGTTTGGTCGAACTTAGAATTGTTCAGCTGAGAGAAATAAAGGTTGAATAAGGGGTTGAACCAGACCTGGTAATAGATTACATCTTGAAGTTGTGATATAAACTGATAACAAAATCGTAAATAGGGCAAGACACCCAGGGTTACATGATCAATGACTATTGTTATAATTAATAAGTAACTTGACACCACAGAGATGAGATGTCTGAGAAAATGTATTTGAAGTGACCAGAAAATTCAGAATCAGTAATGATATTATAAGAGAAAGAGTAGACATTGAACCAATTCTAAGTTACAGACACGCTCGGCAGGAAGAATAGTCAAAGAAGACAGTAGCACATACGTTATGACCATGAGTAGCATGTTGATGGAGGTAACCAGGGCATGCATCTTGTTAGAGTCACTAGGCTACACCCACGTCTGCACACTATGTGATTCAATGAGCATAGTAAAAAAAGTGGAGGCGGGATCTGTACGCAGGCAATGTCTCGAGTCATTGCAGAAGTAAAAAATATGTAGGGTCACCTTTGTCTATGTCCCTGGACATGTGGGAGTACGGGGATATGAAAGAGCAGACAGGTTGGCTAGCTGCGCTGATGTTGAAGACGGACAACCAATGGATCGGGCGGACATTATCAATGTCCTCCGAGATGTGGAATAGGTACAGGACTTCGACAACCATGAGTCCACATCACTCCTTTGGATGAAAGAGATGGGAGTTAAGATTGGCACAGCCAGTAACGAGAAAGTTAGTGGGCATATACGAAGACTTAATAACCAACACAGAACTGGAGTTGTCATCGCTGAACACTATGGGACTTGCTGAGGAGGGGGATCTAAGCACCTATGGAAATGTGAGTGCATTGATGATTCTGCAAATAACCAAATAACAACAAATAAACTAGTTTGCCCATCTAGAAAGAATGCAAGGTGATTCGTTACTATACAAAGCAACATTAAAAAAGAACAAGAGGCAGACCCAGAATAAGATGGACAAACAACATCACAGAAATGCTATAACGTCAATTGGCAATAATTGAAGCCACTAGTAGAGACCAGAAAGCTTTGTATCTCACTTTACATCCGAATAGGTACAAGAGAAAGTATAGGAAGGAAGGAAGGAAGGAAGGAAAGAAAGAAATAATTATAACTTGCCATTAAAATAAAATGTGTTGGAGGCATGATGGGAGTTAGTCCGAGAGACACATTTAGAAATGAAGAAGTAAGAAAACAAAACAATTGGAAATAACTCTTGCAGTATAGTATTCAAAGAAACAACAAATATGGCTTGGCCATGTCGCAAGGCAGAAACAAGTAAAAACATAATTCACATAGCTACCAACAAACACTAACTAATCAGACTGAGGGGTAGAGTTACTCTTGATAAAGATGGATGGAGGGAAGGCCGAAAACATGATAGTGGAGGAGATGAGTTAAATAGCAAGAGATTGTACGTTAACTACTCCCTCAGTGCTGAAAACGAAAAAAAAAAAAATGAGGAAGGAAAGAAACAGTTGCCTGATAGGATAATAAAATGAAAACATTCATACTTGCATGTCTCTGTTGTTAGCAATGGTGACTGTATTTAAAGCCCAGGCTTGACAAAAAACCTGGCTATAAATAGGCCCTGTGTTCAAGCTTGAACAACCAGTGGGAATATTTCTTTGTTTCCTGACAGTTCTTTTTGTACATAAGTGATTTCTTTCTATCAGTGAAGTGGAGACCTTGAGTGAAATTATTGAACCTGTTTAGATGATAATATTTAGTATCAGCAGTGAAGTAAATATTTAACTTTATTGGGTGACACTCAAGCATTACCACTGTTTTTGATTGGTTGGTTAAGCTAGACAGATTTTTCTCACAGGAGCTATTTTGGGATTTGTTTATTGTAGTTTATAAGTCATGGATGTAAATATAGATAAAAATAAGTTTATATAGGACCTTGGAACTAAGGCAGTTTTTAAATAGGTAAAATTTTATCCCTGTGTTGCTGTAAGGTCATGGTTTGACGGAATGTTTTACAACAGGGGCTCATGAATCACTTTATGTTTTTTAGTTTATCTTACTTCAAGCAATTTAAGTCAAATGTAAATTGGACCCATTTAAGTTGTACAGGAGAGCTATTTAGGTTCTCATTTAGTGTGTCGGGGCACCTCATTGACTGAGTGGTTAGTGTGCTCGCTTCCTGACCAGGAGGGTCCAGGTTCAATCCCCAGCACTGGCAGATTTTGTTTTCAGACTGACAGGGCTCCGGGGTTACCCAGCATCTAAAAATGGGTACCAGAGATTTTTTCTGGGAAGTAAAGGCCCCCTGGCATGATACCAACCACATCACCCAAAAATGTGCCTTGGTCATAGAAAGATATGGTCACTAATACCATATTGCCATTAAAATAAAATAATACCATATTGCCGTTGAACTTATAATTGTTCAGCTGAGAGTAGATAACCTTGAATACCCTAACAGGGGTTTGGTTGAACTTATAATTGTTCAGCTGAGAGTAGATAACCTTGAATACCCTAACAGGGGTTTGGTTGAACTTATAATTGTTCAGCTGAGAGTAGATAACCTTGAATACCCTAACTGGGGTTTGGTTGAACTTATAATTGTTCAGCTGAGAGTAGATAACCTTGAATACCCTAGCTGGGGTTTGGTTGAACTTATAATTGTTCAGCTGAGAGTAGATAACCTTGAATACCCTAACTGGGGTTTGGCTAACAAAAGTGAGGTGCAGAATAGCTCAAACAAAAGTTGTAATCCAAAGAATGGAAAAAAAATACAAAACTCATTTTTAGAAATTGGATAAAAAAAAGTTATTTAGTTTTTAGTTTCATCATCATCATCATCGAGTGGCGTCTCCACAATGAAGGTTGGCTACCAAGGATTGCCATTCCACTCTATTTCTTGCTTTGATGGTGCAGGTTGTCATAGATTGACTTGTCCATCTTTTGATGTTACTCGTCCATGTTTGTCTTAGTCTGCCTCTTTTACCTTGTATTTTCCCTTCAAGGAATTACTTTTAGTAGGCTGTTGTGTCTTTTAACGTGCCCCAAAAATTTCATTTGTCTTGTCTTAATTGTATTTAGTAGTTCTCTTTTTATTTTTAGTTGTTTTAAAACTTCATCGTTTGTTTTCTTTTCTTTCCATCCAATTCTACCTATTCTTCTATAAGTCCACATTTCAAAGGCTTCAATTTTCTGTTCTGTTTTCTTGTCTAATGTCCATGTTTCTGCACCATAAAGGAATATTGAGAAGATGTAGCATTTTGCTACATTCAGTCCTACTGTTATTTGTTTTGTCGTTAGTATATTTTTCATGGCATTACAATTCCTTTTTGCCATACCTATTCTTTTGTTTATTTCAATTTTACATTTTCCATCATTGGTTATAGTATGTCCAAGGTAGTTGTAGCTCTGAACTGTCTCCAGATGTATTCCGTCATATGTGATATTTATTTGTAAGTCTTGATAATTTTCTTTGCTTATGATCATAGTTTTAGTCTTTTTGATATTCATATCTAGTCCATATTTTTTGCTTGTTATGTTTATCACATTAAGCAATTGTTGTAGCTCTTTAGGATTTTTTGCTAGTTGAACATTATCATCAGCATATCTTAGGTTATTGATTATCTTTCCATTAATGTTTATTAGGCCTGGCATCTCTGAGATGTTTTTAAAGATTTGCTCATGTATAGATTGAACAAGCTTGGTGATAGGATGCATCCTTGTCTTACTCCTCTTTTTGTATCCATGGGTGTAGAGTTCTCCTTGTTATATTTTATTATTGCTGTTTGCTCCCAGTACAAATTACATAGTAGTCATATGTCTGTGTCATCTAGATTTATATTCTTTAGGCAGTCTAAAAGTTGATTATGGTGTATTCTATTGAAAGCTTTGGTGTTGTCTATGAAGAAGGCATATATTGGTTTGTTTACTTCTATGTTTTTAGTTTAGTTTAGCCGAAAGGTCAACTTCATTGCACAAAATACAACTCCATAGTGTTCAGATCCCCTCTTCAGCTCGTTATCGTGAATCTCACCTGCCACATTCAACTCAGATGCATGAACTCCACCAGCGAAGACCGCGTCCGCAAAACCTCTTTAGTCACCTCTTACGACATCCTGACAACCAGACAACAGTTAAGAAAATCAATGGAGGCCTTGAAAATGTGGTCTTATAGAGGAATGTTGAGAATACTATGGATGAGTGGAGTCAAAGGCGTACCTCACAGCATTAGAGCTGAAAGTTGTCTGCGACCCACAGCTGAAGGCTTGCAATAGGATCGGTGAACCAGAATCATCCACACCCTGCTGCACCTCTCCGTGGTGCCTCTAGTAACAGACTAACTTGTCTAGTCTGGCCAAGTGAGTATGAATCGAAGAGGGAAGACAACCTGGTACTCAAAAATGTGTTGCTGAAGTCAGATGTGTTGGGTCGAAAGATGCAAATATAAGTTATACTGCAAACCACAACACAACGCAGACATGCCCACTTAACATCCTTTTAAGGGTGGATGATGAAGAGGTGTACTCCTTTAGTCATTGGACGAACGCAAGCAAGCTATCTATCTATTGACCTTTTGAGCCGTAGCCGGCCCATAGGGCATAGACCAAGATACTCCTTCTCTTATCTAAATTTTTATTCTAGCAGTTTTCAATTCTTTTAAAGATATTTTATCAAATCTCGCCATTTGTCTCTGTTCTGTGCAAGCAGCTCTATCTCATTGAGGGAGCCGATTTCTGCTGATCTTGCCTCTCTCATCAATGTTCTTCTCAGTATCTCTCTGGGTCTTCCTCTTTTTCTCTTACCTGTTGTTTCCCACATGAGGGCTTGCTTTGCTATTCGGTTATAATCTCTTCTCATCACATGTCCAACATATGACCATCGTCTTTTCTTGATTACTGAAGATATTAGTGGTTGATTGGCGATTTCTACGTTTCATTAACAAAATCGTTTCTACGATAGTGGCTCTGATCAACAGTTCTATACCAAGCCTGAGAAAAATAATTCCTCCATTTTGGATACAAAAGCGAGCTATGGACGAGTAAAAAAAAGTGATAATATGAACATCTTAAAAGTTGCAGATATATAAAAAAAGCTTATTACAACATCAGAAGAAAACAGGTATAATTTTGTGGCCGCATATTGAAAAAGAACAGCTGGAATATTTTGTAACAACTGGAAATATAGTATTTATTGTGCAAACTGCACAAAGTCTGGTCCAAACTCTGTATATTTGCTTTCAGTGTTCATCAGTATATTATCCTTGGTATGCTTCTCTTTTGCTTTCCCTCCCAAGTCCACCTCTTAGATGTTCATGTGGTTGTTTCTGGATTCCTTCTGGACCACATGGCCTGTCTCCTTCTGGGCCACATGGCCTGTCTCCTTCTGGGCCACATGGCCTGTATCCTTCTGGACCACATGGCCTGTCTCCTTCTGGGCCACATGGCCTGTATCCTTCTGGACCACATGGCCTGTCTCCTTCTGGACCACATGGCCTGTCTCCTTCTGGACCACATGGCCTGTCTCCTTCTGGGCCACATGGCCTGTCTCCTTCTGGACCACATGGCCTGTATCCTTCTGGGCCACATGGCCTGTCTCCTTCTGGACTACATGGCCTGTCTCCTTCTGGACCACATGGCCTGTCTCCTTCTGGACCACATGGCCTGTCTCCTTCTGGACCACATGGCCTGTCTCCTTCTGGACCACATGGCCTGTCTCCTTCTGGGCCACATGGCCTGTCTCCTTCTGGACCACATGGCCTGTATCCTTCTGGGCCACATGGCCTGTCTCCTTCTGGACTACATGGCCTGTCTCCTTCTGGACCACATGGCCTGTCTCCTTCTGGACCACATGGCCTGTCTCCTTCTGGACTACATGGCCTGTCTCCTTCTGGACCACATGGCCTGTCTCCTTCTGGGCCACATG